>AP028919.1:7981976-8354476 GCA_036186465.1 Nesidiocoris tenuis
AATATTATCAAATCGTGTCAAAATTTACTTATCAGAACATGGAAGTATTGGGTGTTATCTACTGGTCATATACCAACATGGGTCGAATTATCTCATCAGCGCTGGGCGACTCAAAGGAGTGATATATCACTGAGTGCATATATGCACTTTCCCAGACCCGCATTGCCGGACGGTCTTGAAGGATAGGTAGCCCAGCAAAGTCGGAATACCCTGCACATCTTCCTTTCGAAGTCCCTTGTTTACCAATACCGTCAAGCCAGAAACTACCTGAAAATATTGGCATGGAAGAATGAGTAGGTCGTAAAAAAGACATTATCAACAGAGATGGCGCCGAGTGCAGGGCCGCCAGACTCGCATAATTTCCGAATGTGGCAGCACATACATTTCGGAAAGTAGTGGTAGTTCACCCCTCGAACCTATCACCTTTATCGGCCATTTTTCTCAATATATAACGCCAGTACGCCTTGGCCACTCAGACCATCTTCGACTTTGCACTAATACGATTTTCATGTTCCTTACACGCCATGACTCATTTCGGACGTTTGGCGAATATATAGACGATGTATTGTCTTCGAGTTTGTATTGCAAAGCTATGTAGGGGTTCGAGATTGAAATTGTACTGTTTTCGATAGAATCGAAAATGACCCGATTCTAAGTTCGATTCGAAGTCAAACCCACAATAAAGTAGAAACTCAAACTCATAATCGAACTCGATGTCAAACCCAAAATGAAGTGGAAAATCAAACTAATAATCAAACCTCGAAGTCAAACTGACAATGACATTGTAACTCAAACTCATAATCCAATCGAAGTCAAACTCACAATGAAACCGAAACTCAAACTCATAATCGAAGTCGAAGTCAAACTTACAATGAAACACAAACTCAAACTCATAATTGAAGTCGAAGTCTAACTTACAATGAAACTAGTTTCATTGACTTCAAGTTTGACTATGAGTTTGAGTTTCTGTTTCATTGTGAGTTTGACTTCGACTTCGATTGTGAGTTTCACTTTCTGTTTCATTGAGAGTTTGACTTCGACTTCGATTGTGAGTTTGACTTTCTGTTTCATAGTGAGTTTGACTTCGACGTCGATTATTAGTTTGAGTTTCTGTTTCATTGAGAGTTTGACTTCGACTTCGATTGTGAGTTTGAGTTTCTGTTTCATTGAGAGTTTGACTTCGACTTCGATTATGAGTTCGAGTTTTTGTTTCATTGAGAGTTTGACTTCGACGTCGATTATGAGTATGACTTTCTGTTTTATAGTGAGTTTGACTTCGACGTCGATTGTGAGTTCGAGTTTTTGTTTCATTGAGAGTTTGACTTCGACTTCGATTATGAGTTCGAGTTTTTGTTTCATTGAGAGTTTGACTTCGACTTCGATTGTGAGTTTGACTTTCTGTTTCATAGTGAGTTTGACTTCGACGTCGATTATGAGGTTGAGTTTCTGTTTCATAGTGAGTTTGACTTCGACGTCGGTTGTGAGTTTCAGTTTCTGTTTCATTGTCAGTTTGACTTCGACTTCGATTGTGAGTTTGATTTTCTGTTTCATTGTGAGTTAGACTTCGACGTCGATTATGAGGTTGAGTTTCTGTTTCATTGTGAGATTGACCTCGAGTTCGATTGTGAGATTGAGTTTCTGTTTTGTTGAGAGTTTGACTTCGACTTCGATCATAAGTATGAGTGTGTGTTTGATTGTGAGTTTGACTTCGACTTCGATTATGAGTTCGAGTTTTTGTTTCATTGAGAGTTTGACTTCGACTTCGATTGTGAGTTTGACTTTCTGTTTCATAGTGAGTTTGACTTCGACGTCGATTGTGAGTTTCAGTTTCTGTTTCATTGTCAGTTTGACCTCGACTTCGATTATGAGTTTGAGTTTCTGTTTCGTTGTGAGTTGACACTTGACAGTTGGATTGTGAAAAATGTATGATGTTCCTAATGGGTACTTATGTGAAGTAAGTAATTTGTGAGTGTGCTGTTCGAGTTGCCATTTCTTCCAGTAGAAAACCCAGCAGAACTATGGATTTGGTTACAATATGGGTTCCTTGGTCACTTGGGTTCCTCGTATTCGTTTCACTCAGAAGTACAATAAATTCAATAAACAGTACAAAAACTCAACTTCGAAATTTCATGCCGCCGTGACCATCAACGTAAATTCCGATTCTATTGTCCTCGTCGGACAGATAAATTCGACCTCTGTTCAACAATGGCGATCCTATCGTGACATAAATTGGCTAGAAAGCGTTCGGTTGTCAAGCGAAGGAGAAGGAGGACTAGTAATGTTGCGAGGGTGAATTGCAGTATTCAAATTAATAGGACCGGCCCCCCAACAGTTGGAATACCATCACAGGGCAAGTTTCTAGCTCGGCGGGCTTTGTAACCGATTTTATTGTAACTAACCGGATTTCAAACGACCAATTTGCTCAAATGAGTTCGATTGTACATCGATAAACTCGGAATCGAATGTTTATTGCGAGTTGTTCTATTAGTTCTCCAAAATTATACAAAATGAGTACAAATTCGAGAAAAATGTCGAAATTGGTTGGAATTTCGGGAGTAATTGAGTTGACCGCACCCTAACATGGGGGTTGGACATGGGAATGTCTATAAAACGCCTATAAAAATTGGGCACAACAACGGCGCCACCTCAACCAATCATAGTAACGCATTTTTTCACCCCCTCTACCAGCAATCGGATCGTGTTTGGCCAACAACTTGAGGAAAATGTCTAAATCAAATGTAACATCCAAACATTTCCCAAAAATCAGCCAAGTTTTTTTCTTACAATTATTTTGTAAAACCTAAAAACCGTTCATCCTAAAAAAATCGTGTCTACCTCAAAATTAGAGGATAATGCCTTTCTCTACGAATATACATATGAATTTTTAGCATCAATATTGGTCAAGCCTGAGCGCATTTTTTCAAGTAATTTTAAATTTGGATTTATTGCTGTTCAAGGTTTTTTTCTAAATTTAACCGCATTTTTCCCGCTCTGTTTTCGATTTTCTCGGATAGAAACCAGTGGTGCGTAGATAACACACAATACTTCCATATTTTGAACGTAAAATTGTGACACAATTTGATCATATTTTGACTGCTTTTAAGGGTGTTTAGGCCAAAAATATCGAAAAATTCACTATTAAAATTTTAAAATTCGCCCAAAATGAAAAAAACGCCACATTTTCGGAATGTAAAAAATATCCACATATTCTGCAAGGTAAAACAAAGATTTTAAGACCAAGAACGCTCAAATCGGTTCATTTTTACGGCCGGAAAAAAATAAAAATGAAAACACTAAAAATGCAAATATATCTGAAGTACTGTGCGTTATCCAAATTACAATTAAACAGGGTGTTAGGTCTTGCCGAGACAAACATTTCAGTTCAAGAAATTTGAAAAAAGGTTGAGAAATGAGAGAGTTATGGCCATTTTTGTAAATGACCACAGACGGACAGACGGACAGACGGACGTAACGGACGTAACGGACACACAGACACTTGTTCAGGAAGTGATTCTGAGTAAATGTGTATGAGAAAAAGTTTTTTCTGAAGCTCCGTTCCGATCCTCGATTTTAGGACGATCACAATACTTCCATTTACTCTGTAAATATGGAAGTAAAAACTGTATTTATCATAAATTAGGTACTGAATTTTAATTCTTCCTTCCGCAGGCTGTCGTCACGTTTTCTTCAACGTACGTCCTCGTGGCCCTCAGTATCGATCGCTACTATGCCATCAAATATCCCATGAATTTCTCCGGTTCATGTGAGTTATGTACCTAATTAATCAATTCTGTCAATGGTTGATGGTGAGGTGGTAGGTGAGGGAGAGTACGATGGGCTACCACTCTCTCCCTCACCTCAACAATAATTAATTAATGTTTATATCGAATAAAAATGTCAGCAAATGAGCAAGTAAGGAGGTTCTGAGAAGAATGTTTTATTTTCTACAGAATATAATGAAAGTTCGTACCTTCTTTTTGCATAAAGAGTGGTTGTATTGAATCATTTTTTTTGCTACAGACTGACTTATTCTTGATTTTTTGAAAATTTGATTATATAATTTTACAGTTACTTATTATTCATTATTATTATTGCACCTACTGGTTCTACAATAGCCATTTCATTCATTTATTTCATTTCATTGCTAATAATAAGGAATAGGTTCTAAAATTATTTTAGATCTTCAACTTAATATAGAATTTTCATATTTCTTTGACACAAGAGTTTTTTATTTTTAAGATTATTTTTCGATCTTCAATTTGATATTTTATCAGGCCCACATATTTCGATTTTAATTTTATCACGCACAAAACAGTTTTGACTTGTATGATGGCTTTTAGATCTTCAACTTAATATAGAATTTTCATATTTTTTTGGCACAAGAGTTTTTATTTTTAAGATTAATTTCAGACCTTCAATTTAATATTTTATCACGCGCACATAATATGTGAAATATGTTGAAATAACGCGCACATAATATGTTGAAATATTATTTAAATTTTATCACACACAAAACAGTTTTGACTTGTATGATGGCTTTTAGATCTTCAATTCAATATAAAATCGTCACATTTTATTCGCAGGGAGAAGGGCCAAAATGCTCGTGGTGATCGCTTGGTCCCTGTCCGTCGTGCTCAGCGTTCCTGTCGGTTTTCTTTACCAAGAAAAGCTGATCCAGGGCCGGCCCCAGTGCTGGATCGAGTTCCGTCAGCCGTGGCAGTGGCAGCTGTACATGACGCTGGTCGCTATGGCCCTTTTTGTCCTGCCCGCCATCATTATCACCATCTGCTACGCCATAATCGTCTTCACGATATGGGCCAAAGGGCGCCAATACACTCAGAGTACGTGCGCCAATTTTTTCCCCGTTTTTCCCCGTTACGCGCACGGCTTCGAAACTGGAATATACTTTCGACAGAATGCCGTTTTTACATTGAACGGAAAAAGTAGACAGGGATATTTATAGAAACGTTATTTCCCCAAAGAAGTTAGCCAGTTCAATTTCTTTGAAGTTCTTTAGCCAGTTGAATTTCCAACAATTTCGTGCATTAGAGCGCATCAGTTTTTGATGTATCACAAGTTTTATTTCGGGGTTTCACTGGGATTTTCATAAACATTTTGAGGTATCAGCGAAAATTCCAAAACCCCGCTATAAAACCCGTGATAAATCAAAAACTGATGAGCAATGAAGCACGGAATTGTTGGAAATTTGACTAGCTGAAGATTGTTTGGGCCAAATCGCTCAAAAAAAAAAAAAAAAAAAAAAAAAAAAAAAAACAAAGAGTACCTACCTATAAAAAAAGAGAAACATGAACCTTTGGAAAATCACGTTTTTTGATTAAGGGTTAAATAGGTACCAACATTTTTCAAAAAAAAATAAATAAATTAATTAATTAATTAAAAAAATAAAAATGCGTCGGTACCTAATTAATGTATTAGTTATTTACCGACGTACCTAATTTTTTTTTTTGAAATATGTTGGTATACGCTGTATATACGGTAAAAATGCGTATACGCATATGGTTTGTGTGTAGGTTCGTCAAATAAAAAATTATTCTTTAGCGCTGTAGATTCTTCAACTGTAGATCCTTAATTCATTCTTAATTTAACTGTAGATTCTTAATTTATTTTTAGCACTGTAGATTCTGAGAAAGTATTAAATAAAAATATATTAAATAGCCACTTGAAAAACTGTAGATTCTCAATTTATTCTTCAGCAGTAGATTCTTCAATTTAAGAATTTTTAAGAATTTATTTTTTATCGCTTCAATAAGTTCTTCGTATTTTCTATTTTCCGCATCCTTGAAAATCCCATCCCGCATGTCCTGCCGGCAGTGTGAACAGATCCCTGACGTTTCTTTCCCGATTCTCCCCGTCCTCTTTCTTTTTCCCGACTCGAACGCCCGTCTAATGTCTCATGCATATCAGGTGGCGTAATGTTTCTTCCCGAAATCCCGCTTTTCCGCCTGCGACTAATTCGAGCGCATTGCAGTCGAGTTCAATCTTCTTATTCGAAGAATCTCTAATGGGGAACAGGCTTGCGTTAATGGAAAGAGCCGGCGGTTGAATGCCGAATTGAAATCATGGTGCCACTTCTGCACAAAGTTTAAATTTAAGACCAGAGAAAAAAATTGGAGAAAAATAAATTATTACAAAATTTATGTAATTATAATTCTCCTAGTACCAGATTCAGAAAATTCGGAAGTTAAGTGTAAGCACACCTTCAATTAAAGAAATTGCCTAAGTATTTTTAAACTTATTGCATTTTGGAACCCCGATAAAATCAATTAATTTTAGAATTGGTATTTTTATGAATTAACTTTGCACTGAAAATCGAGAATTACTCTTTCACTGATGACAAATTCACGATGGATAAGGTGATTCGGAGGACTCCTTTCATTTGTAGAATTTTCATCTATTCTTCTAAAATATCGGAATAAATGTTCTAATATTATGAAATCTATGGTGAAACATTTCACACTAGTTTTTATACCAGTTCTGAATAATGCCAATACTAAATTTGAATTATTCGAGTAATAAATTCCATTTTATTTCCAGAGGCGACAAATAACGACGAAACTAGACGTGCGAGTTCGAGAGGGATCATCCCGCAAGCCAAAGTGAAGACAGTCAAAATGACGTTCATCATCGTTTTAGGTGATTGTTGCCATGGTATCTTCGA
Source organism: Nesidiocoris tenuis (assembly GCA_036186465.1). NCBI lineage: Eukaryota > Metazoa > Arthropoda > Insecta > Hemiptera > Miridae > Nesidiocoris > Nesidiocoris tenuis. Next base: position 7,988,656 of record AP028919.1, read on the forward strand.
TAATTGTTAGTTCACGGTTAGGGCGACAGAGAAAACACAACATTTTCTAATTTTTCCCGAGCGCTTTCACCAAATACGCCCTTTTTAGGAGATTGAAAAAAAATAAACATTCAAATGCATCCAATCGATCCAAATCAAGACAATTGGCCAGTTTTAAGCCCCCCGAAAAAGTCGTTGAAATCTTGAAAAAATTGTTGAAATCTTGAAAAAATTGTTGAAATCTTGAAAAAATTGTAAAATCTTAAAAAAAATGTTAAAATCTTGAAAAAATTATTATTATCACACTGCTATCCTGTGAGGCTCCCCAGTGTTGACAAGGTGCGGCCGTCAAAAACCCCTGAGATAACGTCAAAAAACCCCCAAATCCCCCCAAATGTGAGAAAATCCTCAAAAAACCCGAAATTTAAGGACGAATTACAAATATACTATTTCGCATAAAACATACCTGACTCCATATTGCACAACTACAATTTTAAATAGTACCTAAAACTATAAACTATAAAATGGTCATTATTTCTGACTATTTATCAGTAAAGTCAGTAAATAAACATACTAAAGCGTCAATACAAATTAGGTATGTGCCTACCCACAAGTAGGTACATCGCAATCCTAAATGGCCTTCATTTGAGTACCTATCTCTCAATCCAGTCTTAGCTGTTATTTATTTGCTGTATTTAGCTGTTATTTCTTCATTTTTAAACTTTTTCCTAGCCCTCCTGACTTCCACTAAACCCCAAAGAAAAACCCCAAAACATTTCACCCCCTAAATCCCCCTCTGGCGAAGAAAAAACCCCCAAATTTGGGGAGAAAACCCCCAACTTGGCAACACCGAGGCTCCCACCGCAGGTAGTAGTGTAACCAGCGCTCCCAAGTGATAACGATTGAAACTAGGCTTGTAACGATACTATTTCACGACAGGCTAGTGCCCACAGGGAGTATTAGTTCCATTCCTTCCGTTCGAGCGCTGCCCGCGCTGTTCCTCTCGGATCAGTAGGTAGGCTGTAAAATATCTTGCTTGATTAGCGTTTGACTGATGAGTACGTCGAATTGGACTGATGAGGGATGTTTTTCTGTCTTGGAGATGCGAGCGCAGCGAGCATCCAGGTCACCTGATCTGTATAAGGAATGTGTGAAGGAACAGTTAGCAACGAGCTGTACGAACTGTATGACTGGTGGCACAATTTTAAAATTGCCATAAATGTGTTCCTAGACGTCCCTAGAGTCATAAAATCTAGAAAAGAAACACGAAATTTAGAAAAAATGTTGCAATTTTAAAATTGTGCCACCAGTCATACAGTTCTTTGCTAACTGTTCCTTCACACATTCCTTATGCAGATCAGGTGACATGGATGCTCGCTGCGCTCGCATCTCCATGACAGAAAAACATCCCTCATCAGTCCAATTCGACATACTCATCAGTCAAACGCTAATCAAGCATGATATTTAATAGCCTACCTTCTTATCCGAGAAGGTGTTGGATACACCAAGGTGTTTAATCCGCGGACAGCGCTCGAACGGAAGGAATGGAACTAATGCTCCCTGTGGGCACTAGCCTATCGTTACTATTTCCTTGTAGAGCTCGTCGAGAACAATCTGCCTGTGACTTTAGCTCAAAACTGGACATTTTGGACTTGTCACACTACTAATGTGCTATACAATTTTTTCCAGTGTTCGTCCTATGCTGGAGTCCGTACATAGTCTTCGACCTGCTCCAAGTCTACGGCCACATCCCGCGGACGCAGACGAACATCGCGGTCGCCTCTCTGATCCAGAGTCTTGCGCCGCTCAATTCGGCTGCCAACCCCCTCATCTACTGTCTGTTCAGCTCTCAGAAAAACAGATGAGCCCCACCCCCTCACCCTTCGTGCCTGCAGCCCTAATATATCGTCCGAGACGCGTAGCTGCGTCCGCCCGAGTTTCCCCTGTTTTCGGCGGCGGCGGCCGACGCATTGTCCGCGTCCCGCCCGGAAGAAAGAACTTGTTGGCAGACGCGAGGGCTTAAGGGGACCGAGGGCGAGGGTGAGGAGAAAGAAGAAAAATACGAGGAAAAGGAAGAGGGAATACTTGGGAATATTTTTCCAGCTGCACGGGACAAACAAATTCCACGAAGGTTTTACAACTCGTTTCCGGCAACAGACGAACACGTGTTCCGGTCAAATTTTCCAAATGTAAAATATCCAAACAAAGAAAAATCACCAAATTCATATTTTTTGTTAATTCCATTTTTCTTCTTAAAAATTAATATTCAATTTACAACCAACAGAAGTAACACGGCGTATAATTTCGAGCAGGAAATGGTTTGTGAGGCATTTGCAAAGCATTTTTTTTTTGTAATTTTTGGCCCTATGATTTTTGGCCTCAGTGAGAATTTCAATGGTGGATAGCTTATATTTATCACTCATAGGAGGGTGTAATGGGCTCCTCCATGCGCAGGAAATTTTATTTATTTTCACTTTCATCACATATTTACATCACTGCAGTGTATTAATGGTCTTGACGTCCTTCCTCCTTTAAAATATTTCTAAGATCGAATAAAGAAAATTATTGCAATAAGTACAATAGGTGATTATAAAAATTCTGAAAGCCAATTTGAGTTTCAATAGTTTACTGATTGGGTTTCATAATTCATGGTATCTACGTAAACTTTTTAAGGGGAAATTCGATCGACGCTTACTTCAAAATGAAGCGGCAATTATTCGCTGATTGTGACCGGCGAGGTTTTCAATAGAACGAAAATATGTACCAATTACGGTAATGATGCTGGTCGACTGTAAAATTAATTTTTTGTCTACCTACATCTACTGTTAAGCTGTCCTGTCTTCTGTTTTGAGGTGGAATTTTGTAAATCGTGGTAGATGTTCGTCACAGCTCAATTGATGAACTTGGAAAAGAATTCTGATTATGAGACTTATTTAATTTTATGTGTACCTGCTGTTCATATAAATAGATAGGTACCTACCTAATATTTATGTAGATAACCATCTATGTTCTAGTCATTGTATGTTTCGTATTGCATAATGTCATTAACAATGCGTCAAGGATTACAATGATTGAAAACGTTTAGAAACTATAGAACTATACTCCTATGAGAATGACAGGGAAAGTAAAGGAATAGAAATTTGAGTGATACACGGGTAAGTATAGAGGTTTTTTCAAAAATGAGCAATTTTGATACCTATGTACAGTTTTCCTTCAAGTTTGCAATTTCACATCGAATTTTTTTTAAACAAAATAAAATTTCCTTACTTCATTTAATTCCCAAAAAATCGATTGTTCTATCCTCGTTTTTAAACGTAAAAATATTGATGTTTCATGATTCATTATTCGTTGTAGGAGATCATGTTGTAATACACGTTGAAAAGAAGATTGTTTCTGATTCTCCTAACCATAATGTGGACCTATCCATAGTACATCCCTTATTATTAATTGTTCAGTAAATATGGGTAACATAATCAAATAATAATATGATTTATTATTCAATGATCTTTTCAACCTTTGCAAACGCTCAAAAAAAATTTAACCCACTCAAAAATTTGAAACGTTTCAACATTTTCAAAGTTCCGAGGATCAGAAAATAGCCCTGATACGGCTTCACAAATCGCGAATAAAACTCAATTTATAATGAATAAATAATCCTCAATCACAAAAATAATAAACCCTGCTGTTACAGCCTTTTTTCAGGTATGTTTTTTGATTTTTTTTTTCTGTTCGGTAATGAGAGCAATATTTTTGTGTGGCAAATCGAAAAATAGGTTTTTTTAAATGTCTACTTTCCTACTCTAGGGGAAACTATTAACGGCAAAAACCAAGCGCTTCCTGGCCGTATTGATTTATTCATCAGTCAGGTAGATATAGCGATGACGTCACGCTCGAACGGTCTTTTGGCAGATATCCAATTTTCGGAAGCGGCTAACCGAGGAAAACTTTTGTAAACAAAGTTGAACGCCAGGGCGACGGAAATCGCCGATAAACTGCGAATTTCAATTTAAACCTTTCTCTTAGGCATGGGTATTGATGATAATGTTAATTAGTCGCTGTATGTATTTGCGGTATTTGATACTGAGTAAGTACCTACTCAAATGATATTCTCAAATAAAAGAAAAGTTCGAAATGAACTATGGTTTTGGATATTTTTGGTAAATGCTATCGCATGAGCTCAACTGGGAATACGCTAACTACGTAAAATTCAAGTACGCATCCACGATATTATGGAAAAGGTAAAGAAGATAAACCTACCATTGATCGGAAGTATTGTGAGTCGTCGGTGAACACCAATTATACAGAAGGCTAGAAGGGTAATTCGACAAAAACCCTTTTTGTTCACCGAGAAAATTTTCTTTTTAATTTTTCAAAAGGTGAACTATTTTTAATGCATTTTTTAAAGAATGCAATAAAAAATTTTCCAATTTTTCAAAATGTGGAAAATGTGGAAAAAATGTTGTTGTTGGACTAAAAGAATGCAATAAAAAATTTTCCAATTTTTCAAAATGTGGAAAAAATGTTGTTGTTGGAGTAAAAGAATGCAATAAAAAATTTCCAATTTTTCAAAATGTGGAAAATGTGGAAAAAATGTTGTTGTTGGAGTAAAAAAATCCAATAAAAATTTTTCCAATTTTTCAAAATTTGGAAAATGTGGAAAAAATGTGGAAAAATGTTGTTGTTGTTGGAAAATTGTTGCGATTTAAGGATTGTGACGGGGTAGGAAGCTAGAACAGGATGGGGCGCAGGGTTCGAAATCGATGGCGTTTTATCGTAACATGCGATGCCCGAACCTTCGAAAGGAGAAAAGGACCACTACTTCCTTTTTTTACTCCCACTCCGAAAGTCTCTCCTTACCAACTTTCCCCCAAAGCACTACTTCTCTTGCTACCTTGCTAAAATGGCCCTTTCGCACTACCTACGAGCTTGTCACGAACAATCTTCAAAGGAAGCGGATATATTTTAGCTAGTTCACTGCTTCCACTTAACTGGATCATCGTCGGTGGCAGGCATATCTCGATTTTTCACGTCCATGTTTACAGAATAAAAAAGGAAGCGCTGTCATCATACTAAAATTGAAAATCGGATCGGAGGCTAAAAACTGACACACATAGAATCTGAACACAAGTGTCATTGTAAATGTGGTTGTAAATCCGTCTGTTGGTCTCTGAGCATTTACAGAAATGACCATCCCTCAGTTTTCAGTTTTTTTTTTTTCAAATTTCTTGATCTGATTCGTCTAGAAAAGACTCACCATAACGACACTTACGACACATAAAATTGCATTCTAGTGTTTTCGATCTTATTTTTCACTTGTCCTTGAATAAACAAACTTGAAAGTTCTTGGTCTTAAAATGCTAAAATTAAAATTGGACTATTTCAGAGTCCAAAATGTATAGGTAGTTAAGTTTTCTCAAAATTCCATTCCAATAACGTAGTCGTCTTCTAGATTAGTAGGGTTTCGAAATTTGCACGTTTAGTTTTTCGAATTTTTGCCCCTAGTTTGGTGCTTAGTAAGAGAAGAATTGAGTTCAACCGGCCAAAAATGATGTTTGATTTTGAAAAACCGTCAAAAGTAATGACAAATTTTCATTTTTTTATCCTCCTGTGACTACCCCAGAAAGTATAAAGGTCTTGATTTTGTACGCCAGAATAAAGTTTGACATCATAATGGTTAATGAGAGTGAACGTTTTCCCTGGCTTTAGTGCCTCAGAACGGCAACGTCCACTAAATAAGTTAAAATATGTTAAATTATTTTCAAACAATTACCAAAACTGTGTTCATGGGGTTGATATTGAAGTCCTTCGATCTCCTGGCGAGAGAGAACGATGCCAAAAATCCTCAGAGCCGGAGAAATAAACCGTGTCGAGAACGATACATCATTTAACTATCACCCTTGCCTAAAAAAAGTGATAAAACAGCAAGAACAAAAAAAAATAAATGTTGAACTTATTATTGATAGTATCAATGTTATATTGATTCAAGCGAATGGGGTCCTACGAACTCCTTGTACGTTAGCATCGGCTAGCCCGCAATACAATAAAGATTTGCGGGCTTAGCGGATCAAGGTATTGCAGGCGCCCAGAGCTCCAATATTCTCTTATTTTAGGATTTGAAGTCCTTCTGGCAATCAAATTTTTCCCAGTATGTTTTTGTCAATAAATATTGTTGCAATCATCCATAAATAATCATCGTATCAATAATCTCGTTTTTCATGTAGGTATTCGTAAAGAAATGTCTGGCCCTTTGCAGTATCGACTGTTAAGAAGCTGAAGTTTCTGGAACATTTTTGATCGAGGGTGTCCATGGATAGTTTAGGGCTGATTTTGGGCCGACCAGCTTATTACAAAGGTTTATGTACAGAAAAGAGGTGAATTTGGAAAAAATATAGCTCTGCGTGTTTTTTAGGGTGCGTGATCCGAATCCGACCAGGTTTTTTTTTCAGGAGGCGTCCAAATTTTTGATTTACTGGCGATTTTTCGTCTCTTTTCAGTTCAGCAAATTATAGATAATCGAATACGCGAACGGAAATGCCACAAAAATTCACTTTTTACTGTAAATTAATCGCTGATATCGAATAATCGCTTTGGGTCTAAACACACATAAAATAATATTTTATCATGAGATTTTCAAGATTATGAGACCCATATTATGAGATTTTCCCGTGAAAAAAACTACGGTTAAAAAGTAGGTACTGAGGTAAGTAGGTAAGTTTTTTTAACATTTTACATTTAGTATGAAAACCAAAGCCATAAAAGAAATTAAGTCCTGATAAACCCCACAACGGAACTTTACGAAATCATAGCTCTCTAATAGGGTGTCCCGAAAAAAACGTTTTTTCGAAAAGTGAAGTTCGCTAGTGCGGAAAAGTTGTCATTGCTGGCACTAAACACGTGTGATTCTTCCCAGAATTTTGATTTTGGATGACGTTCCGAGGTTCCGCATCGACTTTGACAATTTCATGATTTTGGGTAGGCAACCCGCACAACGGCTCCCGCGTTTTTAGCGGTTTTCGAGTGTCTTACTCCCGTTTGAGCGGATTTTTCGAGCTAAATATTAGTCCACGATGTTCCTAACAGTGTGTGGACCTATAGATAGTGTCATTTCGAACAAAGCCCTACCTTAATTTTAAGTCCAGTAAAACAGCTGTTGAAGTGAGAAAAAATTCGTGTTTTTCGGGAAATTTGCAACTCAGGCATGCGAGGCACCGCTACAAACGCGGGAGCCGTTGTGCGGGTTGCCTACTCAAAATCATGAAATTTTCAAAGTCGATGCGGAACCTCAGAACGTCATACGAAAATTCTTGGAAAAATCACACGTGTTTAATGCCGCCAATGACAACTTTTCCGCACTAGCGGACTTCACTTTTCGAAAAAAAGTTTTTTTCGGGACACCCTACTCTCTAATTATTGAAGATAAAGGCGAGTCTACCTCAAAAACCTCGTCGGGAAATTTTTCAACGGTTAGCGCTTACACAAAGACGTAAAAAATCACAAAAACGTGTTTTTTACTCCCATATTTACAGAGTAAATGGAAGTATTGTGATCGTCCTAAAATCAAGAATCGGAACGGAGCTTCAGAAAAAGCTTTTTCTTATACACATTTACTCAGAATCACTTCCTGAACAAGTGTCTGTGTGTCCGTGTGTCCGTCTGTCTGTCAGTCCGTCTGTCCGTCTGTGGTCATTTACAAAAATGGCCATAACTCCCTCATTTCTCAACCTTTTTTCAAATTTCTTAAACTGAAATGTTTGTCTCGGCAAGACCTAACACCCTGTTTAATCGGAATTTGGATAACGCACAGTACTTCCGATATATTTGTATTTTTAGTGTTTTCTATTTTATTTTTTTCCGGCCACAAAAATGAACCGATTTGAGCGTTCTTGGTCTTAAAATCTTTGTTTTACCTTGCAGAATATGTGGATATTTTTTACATTCCAAAAATGTATTGTATTTTTAATTTGGGCAAATTTTAAAATTTGAATAGTGAATTTTTTGGTATTTTTGGCCTAAACACCCTTAAAAGCAGTCAAAATATGATCAAATTGTGTCACAATTCTACGTTTCAAAATATGGAAGTATTGTGTGTTATCTACGCACCACTGGTTTTTAATAAAAAGAAAGGTGTTTTTTAAGATTTTTTCCATAATAACATTATTTTAATAATGTAAATTTTCACCTCGATGTACCATATTATGGTAGAAACTCCAAATGCGGAAGTGCCCCAGTTCCGCACTCCCTTCCGCATTTCCGCCCCGTCACCCCCTCGGTGTGTAAACGTAAACACCTGCCCACCCTCGTGTTCCGCCGGCCGCGCCGCGTCAGTCTACAACCGGAGGCCAAACCGACGCTGCGTGACAGACGGAAACGCCGCCGCGTCTTCGGAAATGTGTCGCGATTTCGACGGGAAATTTTCCGTAATTCGATGCTCCGCATTTTTGTGTTGTTCCCTTCCGTGACAAACTTCCCTGTGTGATATCCTTGTGTTTGCCCTCAATAGAATCCCGATCGAAAATTATTGTTCCGGTAATTTGTCATATTCAAAAATCCAAAATTCCGCGGCCGGATTTTATCGAGTATTTGCGAAAACTGGATCTCGAACCCACGACAACGGTTTCCCCAGAGAAGTTGCCACGAAACGGTACAATTTTCTGTCGAACAAATTCTGTCTCACGATTTTCTCGCTTCGCTTTTAAACAAAGTTTTGTCAGATACAATTTTTCAAAATGAACCGCCTCATTCAACTTGAATTAATGCGTGATCCGTGTGAGCACATGCTTCCTAGCTTTTCAAATATATAGTCAGAATGAGGTTAATTCTGTAAAAAATTGTTAAGCTGTGAAATGGTCGTGAATTACCTCGATTTCTTTAAATCAGGGCTATTAAAAAAATTTCAATTCCCATCAATATGAGAATGGTGAATGGAACATGAAGGATGAAGGCTTGGAAACAATCGAGTTGATGAAAATTAATGAATGACAATTATAAATTCACAAAAATTACGGCTAACACAGCTAACAGAGTTAAACTTCACCTAATTACCGTGTTAATATTGTGATGGATTATTCTGGGCAGTATTTTCAGGCACTAAACGATGTAATTCCAAATTCTAGGAGCCCCACTTTATAGTTTGACCCTAACGAAACGTTTTCGACTCAAATCAAACTTAACTCTCTAATCTGTGTTTGAAAAAAAAAAATTATTAACAATATAGCAATTCGGAGTAAAATTGAAATTTCTCCATACCAAATTGAGAATTTGTAAAATTGAATTGCCTGGGAAAATTCTCATATTGGTTTCAATAATTCTCAATTTGATTTGGAAAATTCTCAAATTGGTTGGGACATTCTCAATTTGAAATGGTGATGCAATGATACATAAAAATTATTGAGTAAACCATTTTTAAATTTAACTTTTTTGCATGTCTTCTCTGTATATGTGGAATAAAAAGCATGGATTTCTCTAAATGTTTCATGGATTGAAATTTATCTTTTCTAATCTTGGTGTATAGCATTAAGATCATTCATTATTCTCTGAAACAATACACCTATAGTCTTATTCACCAATAGCGTTCATATAATTTCCAGGGAGCATAATTGAATTAGGAAATATTTCAATAAAAAATTCGAATCCGAACCGGAAGTGATGTAGCGAAAGGAATGTCGTTCAAATGGGACTACCAACGGGAAGCCACACTTCGAGAACGCCGCTTACGACTTGCCCAAGGTTCGTTTGGAAAAAATGATTAACGAATTTCGGAAAATTACCGAACCCTAACTGATTTTTGCATAAATAGTAGAGTTAGCACCATCGTGGTTCCATTTAGAAGGTAGTTGGTAATTTTTCGCTTATCTATTAGATACTAGACCCTCGTGTCCTTTTATCGACCTTTTTTCCTAGTATTTTTTGGGAGTACGTGGCAAAAACACTGGATCACCCTTATGCTAGGATACCTATAACATTTTTGACGCCTTGTAGTGCCCTGATTTCACGTTAAAAATGTATGTTAATGGTGACAACGTTGAATTACTTTTTGTGAAGGGTATAGTTAGATAATACGTTTTAGATGATCTCCGCACCCAAATCTGAATACAGCACGATGCACGTGTGGTGTATTTTTCGCTATTTTTGATTATTGCAGCCTCGGATAGGTGAAAAGAAAATCGATCAGTTTCGAAATTTCATCTGTCAAGTGTCAATTGAAGTGTGTGATTGATAATCATCTGATTTTGTATTTATTTTTATTCCGCGATTTTCGATAAAAATTCTAAGACCTTGAGCACATTTTGCAAAAGAAAATAATTTTCAATTCATAATAATCAATTATTGAGGTGCTTTGACAAGAATGAACAAAAACATATAGGTAATAAATTTCAAAATAGACTTTTTTTCCTCACAATTTCAATTGAGTCTCCCATTTTCTTGTTTTCGAGTATTTTAATTTTTCTACCTTTTAACTCGGTCATTATTTATTCTTCTTTTTGGAGTAGGTTTAAACTTTTTCGAATATTTTCATTTCTTATTCATAGCAGTGTGCCTTTTCAAACAAAATTGAAAAAAAAAACTATAAAATTCATTTCAAAAAGTTGAGAAAAGTTTTACTCAATGAAAAACTTGCGACCAAAAACAAAACTTCCAATGCTCAATTAAAAATTTTTTTTCTCGAGAAGTTAACAACTTCTAACTTGCTGTGTACCCACCGGAATATTACCACCAATATGAACCTAAATCCGACAAAAATTCAAAAAATAGCGTTTCTCACCAAATCGTAGGAGTTTCCGAAATTTCAGTGAATGAATCACTCAGTGGACGTTCTTCTTTGACGGTTGGCCACCTGCTATATTTTTATGTCCTTTTTGAATATAAAATGTAGAAATGCTCGATGAACGAAACGTGCATCTGCGTTGTTCAAATTCGGTAGTTCATAATACCATTATGAACTATTAACCATTAACTATTCTCCATTAACCGAATCCCTAAAGTGTCACCTCATTTCTTCAAAATCATGCGCCGAAGTGATTCTGGGTAATCGAGCTTTTCTCACCATTTGCGAAGCAAGAATCGAGGAGTGTTTTTCATCGAAAATTTTCCACCTCGCTGATCCTTTTTCAATTGTATTTGCCGATCTATATGTACACTGATCGCTTCGAATCCCCGGGGATTCGATTTTCAATTGAAATAGACAAACTGATGACGCCGTGACCCAAATCAGTGTCGATTTGGCGGGTTCGTTCTGAAAGCACGTCCGTATCGACCGTGACGAGACGGATGTAGTCGTGTAGACTTAGTAGCTGATGTTGTAGTAGACGCGATAGAAGAGCATGGGCCCCTTGCTGATTTTCCTCGCTTTGTGTATTTAACGGATTTGAAGGCTCGAAATATTCGAAGAGGACGACCTTCGCTCCGAGATAGATTACCCCGATTTTCGCTATGGAACATCTTTTCGGGGGTGTTCTCCGTGTGGCTTTAGGGTGTAGGGTCAAGTGGGGTAATTATGAACATGGGGTAATTAAGAACAAAGTATGTTTGCGCCCCTGTGAGCAATGGAAAAATCAAAAAGATGTAGCAATCGAATGTTCATTCTCTCATTGATAGGTTACGACTTTTTTTTCTCCAATTTGGCAACGCCGATGACGCCATTTACGTGTTTATCAAAAACCTTATTAAAAAGTTTGTAAAACAGTTTTTTAGTGTTTGAGGTTCTTCCCTCTTCTGGCTGAAAAAATTGTGTTAAGTTATTGTTTTCATTATTTTTACATGCGTTAATTGTTTCTTCAACAGGATTTCACTCAAGTTTTGCCATATCTCGTTCTCAGTGACTTACAGAGGGTGTTCATAATTACCCCATACTTTTTTGGGTATGGGGTAATTATGAACATTTTTTTCTTGAGAGTTTTTTTGCACTTCTTGTCCATTTTTAGCAATGAAATGGTACAAACTAGGTGATTTTCGTTTGAATTATGATATTTTGGGAGTATGTAAGCATATTGACTTGATTTATTTGGATCTTGGGGTAATTGTGAACTATGCTATGGGGTAATTATGAACATCGTCTTTTACATCTCATACGCCTAGTGTAACACGTTCGTGCTAACTGTCACATGTAACAGTGTGAAATGAATCAAATGTAACCTTTTGAACACCTCTTTTAAACGTCAAAATCGCTGTTCATAATTACCCCATACCCTATGGGATAATTATGAACATAAGGGGTAATTATGAACAGTGGTTTTCAAAGACCATACAGCAGTCAAAAAAATTCAAAAACTGTCTCACAGTGTATTGGGGATGTAAACCGATTGTTTTAGAGAGGTTTCCAGGTTTTTACATGGACTAGGTACTTCTGAGAGCTGTCAGTTTGTAAAATTGTTGCAATTTGTTCATAATTACCCCACTTGACCCTAAACCCGGCAATTTAATAAATTCATAGATTAATAAATTCATAGATTCAATAATGAGGAACATGCATGAAAAACGAAATCCACTTTTTCCGCCAAAATGGTGCTGTTTGGGATGCGAAAATGATGTAGTGATGGTCTACAACGAAAAAACAACATTTTTCCTGGTGAAAAACGCTAATGAAAAGGGCCCTTTTGAATGCGGCGGGTGAGCCGTATGACGTCACTGCGCGGACGTGACTGCACAAAGTTTCTTAACGTAACGGCAAAAAATCCGTTATCGCCGTCCTATCACTATCACGACACACATTTTCCCACTCGACTTCAAATCTGCGATTTTCACTAAGCCTCCCTCCTCTTTTAATTACCTCTTTTCCGAACCGTCATCCACCATAACACTATTTTTGAAGCCTAACAAGGAATATTATGGTGAAAAAAACAGTTTATTTTTTTTCATGCATGTTCCTCATTACATAATATGTGATCCTTTCTCAGCCAGTGGTGCACAGGTAACGCACAATACTTCCATATTTTGGTAAGCAAGATTATAAACCGCATTAATGTCATTTCGACTAAGGGTGGCTTCATCAATTCAGTTTATTCGTAGGATAAACATTATTTTTCGAGTAAGAAATGGACCTGGAAATAAAAAGTATCAATTTCCGTGTGAACATACCCATGGAAAATTTTATTCGGAGAATTATGGATATTCGATAACACTGAATTGATGAACCCAAGCTTATAGGAGGCTACTAGGTTTGAAAATTAAGGCTAACTCACTGTGATAATTATTGTAAGCCCCTCCTAAAATGAGTAGTTACCAGGATGGAAAAAATAATCAAGTATTCTGCATGGAAAACCATTTTACAACTACGAACGCTCAAACCGGTTCATTTTTGCGGCCGGTGAAAATAAAAAATGCCTAAAAATGCCTTTATACCTCGGAAATATTGCGAGTAATTGAAATTCCGACTAAACAGTATAATGGGTTTGGGCGAACATTCCAGTAAAAGAAATTTGGAAAAAGGTCGATAATTGGATTGGTTGTTGAGTACCACTGTCATACATTACCAGTCAGGTAATGACTAAATTAAATAATGACAAATGACAAATTATCAAATATTCTCAAAAAAAAAAAAAAAAATTGAAAAAGTATGGCCATTAGCTTACTTTCTGAACCTCCAATCCGATTTTCAATCATGAGACCTATAGTAAACTATGCCCTCATTTTTTTTTCAAACAAGAAACTCAACAATTACCCTCGTTCATTGAAAATAGAAAAGTAAAAATCAGTCGTGCTCAATTTTTAAGTCACGATTTCTTAACACATGCAAAATTTAAGATCAATTTTTTTCTATAATTCAAGGATTTCAAACATTTTCCCTGAGGGGTTGAAACTGGGCAATTGGCTAGGCTAATGAATTTGGGCAACCCCCGAACAAGGTTGATTTTTCCAGAAAATTACAAGAAAAAATTTCCCGTCGTTTGGGAGAAATAGTGTTTACTGTGGACAGATGGGTATTTTTTCTTTTATTGTAGATACGGTTTGTACACCCTCTGAAGCGTAAACCATGAAAATTTTAGGATAGGTTAGAGAAATTCTTTTCTTGCGCAATTACAATGGTTTATTATTGAATACCTAGTAGGTAAATCAAAATTACGCTAATTACCTCGGCAGATGATCAACACATTCGGAAATAAACAGACTGAAATCGCGTTCTCATCCGCATTGACCTCTTTCAAATTCGCTTTTTGACACCAATCGCGAGGTTTACCATAAAAATGACCTCACCCTCGAATAAATTACTGCCAAGGGATGCGGCTGTTCGACCCACTTTAGCGCATATATATGGCCAATGTTTATACAAAACGGATTCGTGGCCACCTCATTGGCCGGACCTAGAGAAAAGGGGCCAGGAGCCCTCGTAATGAAAAGGAGCGGAGAATCTCATTGGGAATGTACAACGTTGGAGGCACTCGGGTCATTAGGGCCAACAGGTCACCGGCGAGCTTCCCTTAAATATGTCACACACTTCGGATTAATCGTTTTGTCTTGGAAGACAGAGGAAAAACGGTGGAATTTGAATTTGAAGTTTACCGTTACAGGCTTGATCTGGGAGAAGGCTAATTCCGAAAATCGAATGTTGGAGTTTTTCTGTATTTTGTGTATTATTGACTCGGATAACAGATTAACCCAATTTGGAGTTCGGAAATTAGTATAATGAGAAAATTAATTACTGTAATCTGACAGAGATACATCTGACGATGGGAATTTACCTGAAATTAAAATAACCTACTGTAATTGTAACAGTAACTGTTATCGGAAGTCAACTTATTCTTGTTCAACTTCAATGTCCAACATGTATTATGGAAAAACAAAGCGTTCTTGGATGAAAATGCCCGTATGGAGAAGGAAAAAACGCTTCGATTAAATTGCACAGGCGCATACCGTCGGTGTAAGTAGGTACTACATCCCTAAACCAAAAATGGAAAAAATAAATATGGCAACCTTTGGTCACATGTAAAGTTTGGACCAAAAGAGGATTTCAAGTAAGAGATTTCAAGTAAAAGTTTAAAGATTTTTCAAAAAGAATTTTTCATATTTTTTATGCTCAATCTTTCCTAGCACGGTACAATAGGTTTTTGATGCTGCTGATTGATTTTTCACGTGGTTTTGAGATAGCTAAATTTTTTGCATAAAAGTGGGGAAAAAAACATTGTCACCGGCCTATCCTACCCGTTTTGCAGGGATGCTATGCCCACAATGTTCTGCTGCAACATTTTTCATGTTGGAGAACTGGAAAATAAAGAATACATTCCTTCCGTATCCTCGGGGACGCCATTTGCAATGTAAACCGTCCATGGCGCTCGAGCCATCGCGTTCTATCGCGCAAGTTTCCCTCGTTGTTTTCGAAGGGGGAAAATATTGCATTTCCGAGCAACGTGTTTGCGTCGTCCCGACGTTTATGACGCACTTTGAACTTCGAGAGGCGTCTGGTCCAATTACGCGTCAGACCGCGGCGCGTCAGCCGATTTTGATGAAAACTGATAGGGCACGCCGACGCGAAAGAAGGGAACGTTGGATTTTTCGAGAAAAACGCAATAATTCAAATCCGAGAGTTTTCCCTGGAAAATGCTCGCGGAAATCCCCAAACGGAGTCATTGAACTAGGGCTTTTTTCCGCGACGGAAGTTTTCAACAACGAATCCATTCTGGATGGTGGTTTTTGCTGGAATAAAACTCCGATTTCCAATATCCGGATCCGGTACCTTCAAAAACTCCCAGCTCGATTCGTGGAATCGACGATCATTTTCCGTGTTAAGTGCATTTATAGAATTATCGATAATTTAGTTGCTGGCGAAAAAGAAAATTATTCAGGACGGTCAATGGCAAGAAATTAAAGAAGGCACTCGATTTTTTAAATATTTTTTTCAATTTTAATTCGTTCAATCCCCCCTGTGAAAGGGTTGTTTTTTTTTTCAAAAAAAATTTCTGATAAAATTGTATTTTTTGTAAAACCAGAGTCAGAATTTCGATTAAAAAAAAACTCAAAAAATCTTCTAAAAACGGCCTGAAAATTTAAATTAGCGCACGAATATTTATATTTACACATTATTGTCGCCATAATCCTGTGACGTAGCCTATGGTGTTCTGTCTCATGAAAGAAGAATCAATAGTAAACAAAGAGTGAGATGGAATATGAGGGGCGTGTCCTGTGTCACTGGATTGACATGACGGCGTCGATCTCGCGAGCAAACTTGGATCGCTAGAAGTGACACTGCCGTCTCCGTGCTGATAGGAGTTGATCCCCCCCAACTTGCCCGGGGGAAAATCTCGCGAATGACAATTCCAGAATCGGATGCACTTTGAGGCAAGTTGCATTTTTATGGTTCCCGCGACCTTATCCATGTCTATCCACGTTATCCATGCTGATTCCCAACATCAAAATTTGATGTTTAATTTGAAAAAATTGATGTTTATTATTTAATAACTGCTGACATTTGGTACACAAACTCACTCATTATGCTTGTTTTCTTTGCAGCACTGGTTTCACATTTTGCGCTACTCATTTTTCATCCAAGCGTTACAAAACTGAAAATAGCATTTGGTGCGATCTGTAGTTTGTTTAAAGTGTGCACCCAAATATTGGAATAGGGTCTATTATCAAATTCCCGCTCGATTTATTTGTTTGGCAAGCGATCCTGATTGAATAAACATGAAAGGAGTTTTGTAGTTGAAGAATGGTATAAAATAAATTAGAAACGATTGAATTTAAAATCAAATATTTAAACCATTCTATGTAAATTTGCAAGGAAAGGGAATTTTAAATAAATAAAATATTCTTGTACTGGAACTAGGTATCCTTCAAAATTCCGTAAATAAATTCGTAAATAACTGTTGAAATTTGCTAATCAAACCCGCTCATCAAGTTTTCTTTGTAGCACTGGCTTCACACCTTGTACTACTCAGCCAAGGAGTTACAAAATTGTAAATACAGCATTCGGTGCGAGTTTGTTTGAAAATTCAAGTAGGTATGCTTCCAAAATTTGGAACATGGGAAATCTGGAATATTAAATATTGGTCTATTTCCAAACCACCACTCGATTTATTTGTTTATCCAGCGATCATGGTCGAAAGGAGTTTTTTAGTCGAAGAATAGTATAAACTAAATTAGAAACGAATTAATTAAATATTTAATCCATTCTATGTAAATTGTCATGGAAAAGGAATTTTAAATAAACGAACAGTGGTACTTCTTGTACTGGAACTCGGTCTCATTCGAAATTCCCCGGCGAGAGAGACTGGCATCTCTTAGTTAGACAAGCTAATTCCTCTCCAGAGAATAGCGAGAAGCTATCGTCTCAGCGTCTTGTTGACCTAGATCCCGACATTCTTGACACCAGACTTGATATTACGAACACTCATACGTATTCATACATCGAACGTACACGTACCTACTTCCTCTGTGAGAGAATCTATATATACGTATATAAATATACGGTAGCCGTGTTTGTATAAGCGACTATTTTTGTTCGGATTTTCCTCTCGGCTCGCTGATGCGTTTTTGAGGGAAGTGAGATAAAAAAACGTCGAGGATTTTCCGTGCTGGCCAGTTAATTGCATAATTCGATAAAAGGTCAGTGCCAACAAGACCATAAAGCAGCCTGTCCATCAACAGTCGCTGTCAGCACGCACGATTTCGTTACCATCGATTTGTCCATCCCCGTCCTTCAACGTCGCGAACAGATTATGCCGTTATGGAATTCCGCAATATTTTATACCCGGTATTCGAAGAATTAATTACAAAAACAACCGGTGTAAAAAAAAAATCGAAAATTGAGATTCAGCGCATTGTGGTAGCTCTCGGCAGCATTGAATAGGTAGTTCTCCTGAAAATCAGATTTTTTTGACGTTGGTTGTTTTTGTTGTGAACTCTTCATTTCCTACATCCGTCGATATCCTACAAACAACAAAAAGATTTTTAAATATGTTTGAAAAATAGGTAACTACGTGGCTGTAAACAGAATCGAAATCGGAAAGTATTTTCAGGAAGAAATATTTTTTTTTAATCTTGGATGTTTGAACTGCGATTGCGGTACTTGAATGTTCGTTTTCGATTCCGAATGTATAATAGGCGTATAGGAAATTTAACGCTGAGTCCGGAAATGCCCTCAAAAGTTAAGAAAAGTTGTTTTGAACCTGAGAAATGTGGGTTTTTATGAAACATGGTTTTCTTGACAAAAAAAAACTTTAAAAAATCGTATTTCGGAAACGAATTGAGATAGAAAGTTGCGGTTGGCGGCGTTTCGTTTCATTTTCATCACACCCTGTAGATTTCCATATCTAAAAAGGGTAATTTCAATCAATTTCCATTTTCCAACCGATTTCCTCAGTTAAGATCGCATTTATCTTGCCTTGCCAACGTTTATGGTTTTTTCGACGACGGGTGAGGCAGGTCAAAAATCTATGGCATAATCCATGGAATCGCATCGTCGATTGGCATCGGATCGGCACATCTGACCGCGTGTCTGCACTTGACTCAGTTTTCCTTTGATCGTCAAGGGGGTCAGATGACGTCACGAGACCGCGACCTCATTCGAGGACGTCAATTTCTCTTCCCTTTCGCCCCTTGATGGATTGGATGGCAAACTTTTATTAATCGCTGAATTTCTCTACTCCGCTTGTCCTAAGGTTAAGCCTTGTCGTGCAAGTTCTTCTAATGGATAGCCAACCAAGGTCTCACCCCCTTGCCCGGGGGTTAATGTATACCGAGTTTTTGCCTCTTAAAATAGCCAGCTCACGCTATCGACTAGCGCCGACGATGAACGTCTACTTCAAAGAAAAGACCTCACAGAGTACAGTCGAGCAGACAGCCGGACGGGACTAAACCCGACGTGCAATATTGTGCAGGTAATGCCAGTACGATTATTCGAATCAGCTGCCGACCGAAAAAATGCCGAAAAAACAGTTTTTGGTAAATTTTTGGACAAAAATATAAAGGATACCCCTGAAATCTGGTTCCATCATCAGTCCTCCCAATGCCATACATGAATTTGAAATTTAAATTCGATTTGACGGTGTTATGTTTGCTCAATTTTACCAGCTTCCAAATTTACCTATAAAAAAATGAAAAAAGTTTATTAACCCAGTACCTACTACTCCCAAGACCAGGTTTTGCATTTATTATTTCCGACCAAGAGGTCCTTTATTAAAGTCTTTTTCAACCATGTTCTTTTGGTCAAACTAGATACATACCTGGAGTTAGGTTTTTACTTCATTTGAAATAGGCACCTATCTACGTTCTACATTTGAAGTCTAGGGTAAAAAAGGGTCATTTTGAAATAAAAAAACAATGAAAACACCGCATATTTCGTCATCACTTCATGCCCCAACTCATCCCAAGCAAATGATTACGTTTTGGAAGTTCGCTACCCAAGTGTTGCATGATGTTCTCGAATGTTGCCATATTTACATGAGCAACGGTCAATTGTTGCCCAGTATTGTCGTCTTTTACGACCCTCGTTCTCCTCCGTGTAGAGGTTTTGTTGCGCTGTAAGGAAAATCCAGTTTCAGGAGGGCCAAGTTGGTTAGAGTTGGCTGCTCTACCACAAATACTGCTTTTGTATCTGTATCCTGCAGGACGCCAAACTTGGAAACTGTCAATTGAGCCGAAAACGTGAAATGCACGTAGAATTTTGACAAATATTACTTCCCCCTTGTAACCAATTGCAATTTAGCTTTTTTTCAACGAATAAACACAAGAAAGTTCAATAGGCCTTGTGGGAACTGTTGCTCCAATTGAAACCCAGAAACCGGCCAAAAACTCATAACTAACAAAAATTTATTGGAAAAATATTTTTTTATAACTTTTTCCCAATAAAAATCAACTAATTTCTACGGAAAAATCGCGAAAACGCTACAAATTATTGAGTAGACGTCCCTCAGGCGCCTATGAGTAGCCATAACCTCAAATATAGTTATTTTCTATTACGGTACAAAACTAACTAAAATATAAAAAAATCTGACAAATTGTAAAGTCCAAAAATGTTCGGAAGAGCGAAAAAACAGAATTTCTTACGTGTGATTCAACGGTAAGGTCGTTCGCTCCACAACCGTTAACGTCCCCTCGAGACATCGTCAAGCCAACGAAATCTCTTGGCCTTTTTTCGTCCTTTTATTAAGTCCCTCGATCGTCCTGCCGGTCTTGACAGACAAGTCACTTTTTGAACACTTCAGTTGGCGAATCATTCGACACTTTAACAATTTCAGGGCAAAATGTGGAGAAAAAAAATCAATCAGGAAGTAAAACTTCGCTAAACCTGAGTAAGGTCGAATTGTAATGGAAAACTCTCATTGGTTTGGAAATCCTTATTATAATTTTTTCAGTTGTTCTCACCATATTTTCATTATTATCGCTTTTCAAAGGAAGCTAGAGAAAGTAAAAATCATACATTATGGATACATAACGGTTAGGTAAGAGTTAAAAAAGTACGATTTTTTAAGAATCGATTCTGTAAAACCGATTCTGAATCGATTGAAAAAATCGATACTTTTTTACCGATTTCCCATCCCTTATAGGAGGAAAAATTAAAAAAACGCTTCAAGAACAAGAATTTTCAAAATAATCGGTGTACAATTAATTTCATAAAAAAATCCGATTTTTGAAAAAATCGGAATAAAAGTATCGATTCTCGATTTTATCGTAGTTACAAACATCGATTCAAAAAATCGATATTTTGTCAAGAAAAAATCGATTTTTTAAAAAAATCGAGAATCGATTGCCCTTCCCTAATAACGGTAGAGTGAAACAAAAAGCGTCTCTGTATTACAATGTTTGTTTTACCAGCTGCTAAAACAACCCCTTCCTTACCTAATTGTAGCAGAGTCGATTAAGTTGCAACAGAGTTCGCAAAACAATGCTATTCGCTAGGAAATCGCCGGTTTTCCGAAAAGGGAAAATGGTCAGAAAAGTGGTGAAACGCTCGTTAGCAAAAAAAGGCTCCTAACGAGGCCGAAAAGGTTTCTCTTGTCTTTCCTCTAATAAACCGCTACCACCACATCTACCACCTCATCGACCAATGGCCGGCCACTTTTTCCCTTTTAAGTGGTCTCTGTTCAGAGAGATGGGATATTACTATACACTCGCCAGTTGGCCACCCGCTGTTGTCATAGGTCGATGGCCCGTCGGCTGTTGGCGGGAACCAAATAAATTGCCTACCAAAATAGAAAATCAATTCGATACCATTTCGAAGGAGTGGAGAGAGCGAGGGAAATTGCAAAAGTACCGCCATTCCACACTATTATCCCCGGAGAAAATTAACGCGCAGTACTTATATATTATAAAAATTCCGAGATGCTGCAGAATTAAAGTTGCAAATTAGCACACAAGAATAGCAAAACATTGCATTAGAAACAAGTCCTGCATTTTTCCCAATTTTACTATTCTTGATTTTTACGTTTTTTACGGTTTTTGCAGATTTAGGGCTGGTTACGGTTGATTTTTAATTTTTGCAGAATAATTTGATCAAGAAAGTTGCTAATAAGCAAACTAGAATAACAAGAACAAGCGTTAGAAACAAGTACTGCATTTTTACAATTTTACAATAATTGTAAAGAATTATTCTTTTTACGATTTTACCATTCGACTAAGCTCATCGATATTTCTTGAATTACCTACTAAGAATTTCATTTTATATTTAGAGGATAATCGATATGAAAAACATCTTGGAGTAAATATCGATGCGAAAATCATCGAAATTTTGAAAAAAATCGATGTCTAAGAAACATTGTAGAGTAAATATCGATGTGAAAATCATCGATATCTTGAAAAAAACCATTGATGTCTAAGAAACATTGATATTTCAAAAACCATCGATGCCTAAGAAACATCGTGGAGTAAAAATCGATGTGAAAATCATCGATATTTTGAAAAAATAAAAACGCCGATGTCTAAGAAACATTGATATTTCAAAAAACATCGATGCCTAAGAAACATCGTAGAGTAAATATCAATGTGCAAATCATCGATATTTCGAAAAAACATCGATGCCTAAGAAACATCGTGGAGTAAATATCGATGTGAAAATCATCGATATTTTGAAAAACATCGATGCCTAAGAAACATTGATATTTCGAAAAAACATCGATGCCAAAGAAACATCGTGGAGTAAATATCGATGTAAAAATCATAGATATTTCGAAAAAAATTGATGCCTAAAAACATTGATATTTCAAAAAACATCGGTGCCTAAGAAACATCGTAGAGTAAACATCGATGTGCAAATCATCGATATTTCAAAAAAACATCGATGCCTAAGAAACATCGTGGAGCCTAAACATCGATGTGAAAATCATCGATTTTGAAAAAAAAACGTCGACGTCTAAGAAACATTGATATTTAAAAAAAAAAAAAAAATCGATGCCTAAGAAACATCGTGGAGTCCTAAATATCGATGTGAAAATCATCGATATTTTGAAAAAAAAACATCGATGTCTAAGAAACATGGATATTTTAAAAAACATCGATGCATAAGAAACATCGTGGAGTAAATATCGATGTGAAAATCATCGATTTTGAAAAAAAGTCGATGTCTAAGAAATATCGATATTTCAAAAAACATCGATGCATAAGAAACATTGTAGAGTAAATATCGATGTGCAAATCATCGATATTTTGAAAAAACATCGATGCCTAAGAAACATCGTAGAGTTAATGTCAATGTGAAAATCATCGATATTTTGAAAAAATGTCGATGTCTAAGAAACATCGATATTAAAAAAAAAGTCGATGTCTAAGAAACATCGATACCTATTTCAAAAAAACGTCGATGCCTAAGAAACATCGTGAATTAAATATCGATTTTTCGGGGAAAACCAATGATGATTTGGATATATCGATACCCATTCCTGTTTGACAGTTCGCCGATAACGTCATTGTATGCAATGTTGTAAAAGAAGGATCGCCGGGCAGGAGTAGCGCTCATTGATCCTGGCGGTTGCTGAGGTAACCGGCCAACCGTGCGAGCGGGCCGTCGTTAAGCGATACCTGCCATTGCCGCAGCTGCCGGGTGTCCGCTTGCCGACGCACAAACTTGCATCCCCTGCTTGTCTAGCCGGCGAAAAGCGCAGTCTGAGGGGCGCGAATTGTTGTTAAGGGCAATTGTGACAAAAATTAACTTTTTTATGAGTATGTGACATCATGGAAAGCTGAGTTGCAGAAAAACCATCGCTGAGCCTTCAACCCTTGGGAAAATAATAATTCGACAGACGGTTGCCTGGTAGTCTACTGGTTAAGACATCGGACTGGTTAAGACGGAGCAAGGGTCTTAAAATCATACCTTGTATAAGGCGATTAAAAATTTTGCAACATTATCACTTTTGGCCTAAAATCTTTCTTTCGGTACAAGTATGTTGGGAGTTATACTAGATTTCCGGAATAAAAATTAAGACCTCGTTGTCTTTCTGCTCATCTCTTAATAATGACTTCGGGATGTAAGGGTACATTTAAGGGTGCATGTAAGGGTACGTGTATGTTGTTTTTAGAAAAGGGCAAGCAGGTTCTACCCTTGGGCAAAACATCGATAGTTCGGTAAATCGATATCGGGATCCTATTCCTAACTAGCTGTACCCGCCCGGCGTTGCCCGTGCAAAAAATAAGAAAATGCAGATAAGTGAATAGCGCAGGAATCTCTCTCTCTCTCTCCCCCCATAGCTATAGCTGTACCCGCCCGTGTCCCCGTGTGCCCGTGTTGTCACTTTTTTCACGTTTAAAACTCACTTTTTTCACTTTTTTAAAACTTAAAAACTCACTTTTTTTAAATTCACTTTTTTCACTTTTTTAAAATTAAAAAAAAATTTTTTTTTTTCAAAAATCGAAAATTGGGCTTTGAGGTCTTGTTGCCAGCCCCTTTGTGCTTCCGTGTAAAAAATTCCAGGTCCCTGCGTGCGATAGATTTGGCTGGAGACAACCAACAAACAAACAAACAAACAAACAAACACTTGCTATTATAGAATAGATACTTGCGATTAACAAAATTCGTCCTTCTAAGGGTAGGTATGAACATATTCATACAAATTAGGAAAAAAATCAAATACACGTAGAATTAGTACACAATTTATCCATTAAACATCAGCCAGGATCCAAAATCCGTTGAAAAACTCCCTCGTAACAGTACGGCAACAAGATCACGGCTGTCCCAACTTCCGGAGCGCCAAGTTTCATTTCTGGCAGCAACAGCAACAGCAAGAGCCGCGTAGTGCAGAATGGTGTTCCTGTTACTCACAGGTTCTCGCCTCCTTCCGCGATGATGATCCCGCGGGAATCCGTCCTTCCTTCCGTTTACACCCTCGGGCCGGCGGAGACATTCACCCCTTGGTATTTACGCCAATACATGAACACATATCGACTTATATACCAACACGAGGATTCTGACATTTCCTGCGCCGAGCCCGATTCACACGCAGGGAATTCGAACCGAAGCGGAAAGGAGATTTGGCTTACAGAGGGATGAATATCACAAATTTGTGTTAGGTAGGCATCAATCAGGTAGGTATCAATCAAAATTGTGTATAAATTGTCAATATAAGGGAAAAATAATTGAATAATAATAAAATATGGTGGGTAGGTAAATTAAATTTAAAAAAATCGACAATAGCCAAGAATCAGCATAATATAACATAATCTGACATAATAAGTTGAATTGAGAATTTTTCAAACCCATTTGAGAATTTTCCAAATCAATTTGAGATACTCCCATACCTAATAATTGAGAATCCTCCTGGCAAAGTTGAGAATTATTGGGAATCGATTTGAGAGCTTTATAAATCCAATTTGAGAACTTTTCTAAACAAAGTTGGGACCTTTTCCAAATCAAATTGAGAACTTTCTGAATTAACTTGATAGATAATTTCCAAAACAGTTTGATAATTTTTGGTTTGGAGCATTTTCAATTTGATTTGGAAAATTGCCCCCAATTTGGTTGGGAAAATTCTCAATTCGACTTGAAAACGCTACACAACACAGTCAGACAACGTTTCTGCGAAAAAATTTAACACGTGGTTGAGGCCTGTGGGAGTTATATTAC
The DNA here is from genome assembly GCA_036186465.1 of Nesidiocoris tenuis. NCBI lineage: Eukaryota > Metazoa > Arthropoda > Insecta > Hemiptera > Miridae > Nesidiocoris > Nesidiocoris tenuis. The sequence continues at coordinate 8,013,617 of AP028919.1, forward strand.
AGTTGATGTCCCGCGCGCTGAACCTCCGGACCGATTTATCCTTTTTTATTGCGAACCGCAAGTGTGAATCGACCAATAGGAGAAAGGCGGATGCGAATTCACATAGCCAGGAGCTAAGCAATAAGCACCTTAAGCTTTGCACACAACTTGGGGACGTATTCAGGTTCATATTGATTTCCTCTCAAAGGCGATCCCCGTTTCAGCGCAGGGGGTAATCGCAACACCAGAGCAAGCTGCCTGTTATAGATTGTCCGGACAGAATAGGTGTTTATCCAAAATTAGGTAAATAGGCGTGCGAAATCGTGAAATCGATGTCTCCGGTGAGTCACACTTGGTAGAACGGAAGAAAATATTCGGCAATAATATCATGCAAGTCAAAATCGAAAATGAAAAATAAAAAAAAAACGCGATGTATTTCTGAATTGTTAGTACATCGTCCGAGTGATGTATACTCACGTTTGCGATTCCCCGAAAAATCGTAAAAGTAAAAAAACTTGGAAAAACCGCAAGTTTTTCTGACTTTTTTCAGTTTTTACTCTCTGGCTTCAAAACGATCAATTTTTCGGGAAAATCTACTAGCTATAATTTTGAAGAACATTAAATTCGTGACAGTTTGAGTCCAACCGGAACTCAGTGGGTTGATTGGTTAACGAATTACAGCTGTTTGAAATCGGGTATTTTTTCCAAAAAATGGCAACCTTGGTTTTTCACCTACTTCAGACCAAAATTACGGCTAAACCATTCATTGGAAAAGTAGAACACATAGAATAATAGTTATAGGCAATTTGATTCGCTTCAAATCAAGACCAAATAGAGGTCATTAGCTATCTTTGTTCTCTCTAAATCCCGAAAAAACTGGACTTAGATTTTTCAGAACACTTTAACCACATCAAAACCATTCTTATTTTAGATTTTGGTAGTATACTACTCATACTCATACTCATACTCATACTCGTACAATCAACACTTTCAAGTACAATGAATAGGACCGTTTTTGCACTTATGTGATGCAATTTTTTTGCTAACATTGAAAACAACTGCTTGGTCATGAACCTATATCATCAGAGACATAGGTCAATCAGAGACATCAGAGACATAGTATCAAATATTGATTAGTATTAACTCACTGTTTCGTCTACTTCATGAAACAGCCTCGGACAAAAACTCAAGATATTGAGCCAATGAAGAAGGCGAGCCGGGTGAGTTATGTGACATCCTTTATGAAGCCAGGCTTGCCAACCTCGAAGTTCATTCGGTATACATCGTAGAGGCTGTCTACTGGCACAATACTGCTAGACCGACCTCGACGAAAGGATATCCATCTTTAAATTCCCTCAGTATTTGATGGAAAGATGTTCCTTCCTCGGACACACCTGCGGCATCGACGATGTCTTGTACGACACGAAAAAATGGTTAATAAAAAATTTGATCGTAATTTTGTCTCGCGAACTGACCTACGATTTTAATCGTGCTTCACATTATATATCTGTTTCAAAAATGGCATGCTTCCACGTATTTTGGCGTGAGGAACTCGAAATCACCAATAGAAATCCTCAGTTAGCTCTAGTTTCTGAGATACGAGTACTCCTTGCCGAAGAGGGGGAAATTTTCAATTTTTGTGTTGGCAACACTGATTTTTGCTTGTGATCCACGAAAATTCGTACTGTGCCTCACAGGAAACTGCTGTTCGATGAACAGAACTATAAATATGTAGTTGACTAAGTTTCTTTTAGACAACTTCTTGTATACCTAATCTTTATTATCCTTTTCAACCGTCTACAGAAGTTGGCTAAGTTTTTTTAGGTAGGTGAGTTGGTACGTTTGTTCCGCTCTCACGCAGCAAATTTTGATCACCATTTGGATGATTCTTTTACTAAAAATAATGTCAGGAAACTCCAGTTAAGAATGCAGCAAAAATAAAAAAATTTTTTTTTTTAATTTGAAGTTTTATACTAAGAAATTGAACTTTAAACGTCAGCAAACATAATAATTACTATATTGCCTTGTCCTTGTGTAAAAAAAATGAATCTCAAATAACGTCAACTATTTGAATAAATCCATATGATTTGAACCAATCCATGCCACTTGAGCCAAATTGAAAACGACTACCTATACCTATACCCATACCTGTACCCATACCTGTAACCGTACCTGTACCCGTACCTGTACCCGTACCTGTACCCGTACCTGTACCCGTACCTGTACCCGTACCTGTACCCGTACCTGTACCGGTACCTGTACCCGTACCTGTACCCGTACCTGTACCCGTACCTGTACCCGTACCTGTACCCGTACCTGTACCCGTACCTGTACCCGTACCTGTACCCGTACCTGTACCCGTACCTGTACCCGTACCAGTACCCGTACCTGTACCCGTACCTGTACCCGTACCTGTACCCGTACCTGTACCCGTACCTGTACCCGTACCTGTACCCGTACCTGTACCCGTACCTGTACCCGTACCTGTACCCGTACCTGTACCCGTACCTGTACCCGTACCTGTACCCGTACCTGTACCCGTACCTGTACCCATAGCTATACCCGTACCTATACCCGTACCTATACCCATACATAGCTATGCCCATAGCTATACCCATACCTATACCATACCCATACCCATACCCATACCCATACCCATACCCATACCCATACCCATACCCATACCCATACCCATACCCATACCCATACCCATACCCATACCCATACCCATACCCATACCCATACCCATACCCATACCTATACCCATACCTATACCCATACCTATAAACATAATACAGCAATAATAGGTGTAGCAGCTGTATACCTATGCTTGTGTAAAAAAAATTAATCTCAAATAACGTAAACTAGAAGAATTTGAATAAATCCATATGATTTGAACCAATCCATGCCACTTAAGCCAAATTGAAAACGACTAGGACGAACAAAACTTCGGAGCTTCCTAAAGCACGCATACAAAACATTACTACACATTTTAGTATCTACTCATATAGAGTTACCTTCTAATTTGCATTTGTGTTCCGTCGTACGTTTAAAATAAACGTGCGTAACCGAGCTGACTCGTCTGTTCTGAAGCTTGGCTCGACTGGAGGAGGAAAATTCATCAAGTTTTCCCACGTCGAAAGTTCCTCACACGGGCCTCAACTCCTCCGACTTAAATAAGATTGTAAATCTCTGGGGAAACAAGGTCTTGCCTTAATTTTCCAGAAAAGACAAGGCAGACAAGGTGGAGGGGGTTGAGCCAATCGATGGTTGATGCCCTAGCATGGACGAAATTTTGTAAAAGCTTCGCTACCCTTTACGAAGCAAGCAATTCGATCAACGAAGAGTTTAACATTTTTCGTAACCTTTCTAGGCTTTGATCTTGAGCCCAGAAGTTGCCTACTGAAGGTCCAACAACCACTTGAAACAAAAATTGTGTCTGCTGCAAAAAATCATTAAGAGGTTAAGGGTTAAAATTACCAGCGTGAAGATAGACGCGATACTGGATGATGACGACCTAGGTACAAAATAGTTACATCTAAAAACCTAGGTCTAGATGACTTTAACAGTCGAAATTAACAAAATTTGCTTGAACAAAAATTGTTCATCAAATTAAATTAAATTTTTGATCTGTTTCAAGTTGGATCTTTTATAGATGTATGCTCTACATTTTTTTTATGCTTATGTATCATTTTTGGCTTCAATTTCGTGCTCTAGATTTTTGGGATTTTTGAGCCTACCTAAATCTTTGGCTCTACGTACCAACACATTTTAAATCCTAGTTCATCAAAATGGACATTGTTTATAAAAATTTGAGAATATTTTTTTCACATCGAGAATTTATGAAAATCAATTTCAAAAGGTCAATCATGCCGATTTGAAAAACCGAGTTTATACAGGCTAGGTATATCATGCTTCCTTCCACACCCCCTTCATGTTGCTTAAACATTTTGAAAACACCTGGAATAGGTATGTACACTATTTTATGTTTAGTACCTACTAAAACTGTCTTGTTACTAGTAACCCTTATTGCAGACTGAATGGATTAGTAATTAGGTCTATCAACGTTTTGGCCGCTATCTTTCGGCAGAAGGTTAATGGCGTTAGAAAAGGTTAGGAGCGAATGAGACAAGGGAAATGTCACCGAGTGAAAAAGGGAAAAATTAGTCGGTGGAAACCGAGGGTGGAAAAACAGCCTGGTGCAAGTTCGTGGATTCGATCGATAGGTAATGTTTATAATTAGGGCTGATCGATTCATCCTCGCTAAGTAGGCGATAATCACTTTTTATCAGTAAGCTTATCTATTGAACTCGATTTTGTTTGATAAGTTCAATAAATTATTTTATTTTACGCTTAATAATGCTTTTCTCGAGGTGATACTTAGGATAGATTGCAACGAATTGTAAAATGGGCGAATATTTGAATATTTTCTTGAACCCTCGTTGAAGGTGGCTTCGTTCAAGTTTTCCTGAAATTTGACAGCTTCGAGCACGTTTTTCGATATACGATCACACATTTTCAGAAAGCAATTTTATAAGAGTGTATATATGATACATAATATTATTATTTTTATTGTTGGCCTTGTTTCTCCCAATTTGTTTTTTCACCAAGTTCCTACACCCTGTGTATAAGGTACCAAACCCATGGAAACATTTGAGGACCTCAGGGGAAAAACGAGTGAACTCAATAACTGAATTAACACGTTTTTCCCCTGTGGGCCTCATTGTTCTTACCATTTCGTGCAGTTTTCCACGTTTCGGTTGAGACAATGCGAAAACACAATTTTGACGGATTCCAATTTCCCACGCCAGTATGCAGTTAAGAAATTGATGTTTAGAAAAATGGCGACTCGAAATCTCTCGGTTGTTTAAAGTATATGAGGCTGTGATTTCCAAAACTCGCTCCTTGCAATTTTAACGAAAATTGGGGTGACAGCTGTTTCTGAGAGATTCGTGTCCGCTCTTTCAGGATCTGAAGTCAGAATTGAGAAAAACGCGCTCCTTCTCCGTTCAATTGACCTTGGAATACCTGGATGAGATCCAAAACTCGTTCCTTGCAGTCAGTTGTGAGTTCCAAAACTAGCTCGATGAGATTTTGGTAGTAAAACTCGCTCCTTGAGCTAGGTAACCTTGTCAGGAGAAACCTGTCACCTCAGTTTTCGCCAAGACGCCATAAACATGCGTGTCTTCATGGATTTATGTGAGATCTCTAAAGACTCTAAGCTGGGTCAGTTCCAAAACTCGTTAGATGCAAGGTTTAGTGCCAAAACTCGCTCCTTGTGAATTTAAATTCGTTCCTACGCTATTATTTTTCAATAGATTTACCTTTCCTTGCATACAGAGCTCCATTGATGTAATCTAAATCATGTGGTGCAAAAAAACACGCGAATTGGCTGTATAATAACGTTTTAGAGGTTTTTCGCGATTTCTGAAAAACGGTTTACCTTGCAAGGAGCAAGTTTTGGTAATCAGTGCCTCATATGGAAAATAATGGTAATTCATTCGGGCGATCCCTTGTACAATTGAATAGTCAGCCGTAGACCGCAGACAAGTCTAGCAGGCACAGATCGGCACGGAGTTGTGAATGGAATCGATCCGAGGGAGGGAATATGGAGAAAGAGGATTATCGAGGGGATGAAGAGGGGATGAAGAGGGGCGTACACTTACCGCAGCGTTATCTGGGCGCAAATGGAACGGATAAAGTTGTCGGCCGGTCGGGGGTTACTGGCGGATAATTACTCTCTCCGCTCCCGAGTTGATCCAGATTGCCGGCAATCGGAATTGAGATAAAATCCAGTAACCAGCTCAATTCATGTCCGAATCGTTCTTTATCTGTTCCGCCGTTGTCTTTGGTTTATTATTTTCACGGGTTTCAAGTTACTAGTTTGAGTCTTGCTATGAAAATATTACAATAGTTTAAAAACGTGAGTAACTGATGGTAGGTCTTTAAAAATAAATACGAGGGATTATCAATACTTGTCCCTCCTATGATACTCCATTCCCCATACTCCATCCCCCTTACTCCATCCTCATACTCCATGCTCATACACTTTATCCATACTCCATTCCCTATACTCCATCCTCATGCATATATTGGTACATTATTTGATAGTAATCGGTCGGGAGAAATGTTTTACAACACCCCCTGAAAATTTCTTCTTTCACGTTTCAGTAGTTCTGGAACACAAATCTGCAATAGAAAAATGTCCGTCCGCCGTACGCCTACGCCGTGTGCAGCAAAACGCATGATAAGAGTTGTCCGATTTCAAAAATGAAAACCAAAATTTAGCAAATTTATTCTAGTTGAACAACTCGGGTAAGGGAATCCGCTAAACACTCTAAAAAGTTCTCAAAAACGCTAAAATGTCAAAAAAGTCATAATTTCAAAAAACAGTTTTTTGGGGTTTTGGACCCCATAACATTTTTGGATCGGATTCCTCAGACAACATGCATCAAGTTGGAGCAAACCTCAACTTTTAGGACCATCCGCGCCAAAATCGGATTAGTGGTTCGGTACGAAGTCCTGACCAAAACATTTTTGCCAAAGTTTGTGGGCAGGACATCGTATTGAACCGCTGATCCGATTTTGATGAAACTAGTCCTGAAAGTTGTGGTTTGCTCCAACTTGATGCATATTGTCCGGGGAATCCGATCGGAAAAGGTTAAGGGGTCCAAATCGGCATCAGTATGGTCCGTTTTCGAAAAAACACAAAAACTCAATTTTGAAGGTGATGCCGTGGGTTTAGATTTTTTTGAGTATCTTTCCCGAGTTTCTCGCTCGATTTACCATAGGATAAAGTGTTTTTTACGAAAAGTTTTGAAAATTTTGTTTTTTTTATCGGTTTGGCTCGAAATTCCTGTACGCGATTTTTCCTTTTTGCGTTTTTGGCGATTTGGAAATATTGAGGGTTATCACCACACCGCAGGTTCGAAATTCCGCATCACAATTTAAAATTAGAAACGATAAAAATCGAATAAATCAACCTCCGGAGCGCCTTTCGGAATTTGCAGGTTAGATTCACCACTTCAAGACACGCGAGTCGTGCCGGTCAGGTATAATCGCTGCGCCTTGTCTTGAAATTATTCTTTACGAAAATCGCCATAACTCCCTCAATTTTCAACCTTTTTTCAATTTTCAAAAACTGGAATGCTTGTCTCGGCAACACCTATCATCCTGTTGAACCGGAATCCGAATGACTCACAGTACTTCCGATATATTAGCATTTTTAGTGTTTTTTATTTTATTTTTTCCTGGCCACAAAAATGAACCGATTTGGGCGTTCTTGGTCTTAAAATCTTTGTTTTTCCAATTGATTATTAACTCACAAAAAAAATGCACTTTTACCAAGTTCTTTTCACCCCCACACTGACGTTTTCGAGCAAGGTCGTATTTTCCTCTTTTCGCCCCAGAATATGGTAATCCCGGCTCCGCTCGCCGTTTGATAACAGATTGCTAAAGGGGAGGCCAGCAAATCAAATCAGAGCATTCTTATCTTTTCTGCATCAATATGCCATTTTCCGCGTGTGTGACTCTGCTTAGCCTTGAATGTCGACCCGCATCTCTTGCTTTGATGTGCCTTTTCAATTTTCCTCCCTTTTTGCTAGCCTTTCTTGCTCGATGTTGATATTCTTGATATTGTCATATTACGTTTGGACAGTTTGTTAGGCTTTTTTTTACGCATGCGGTTATGTACTTAAATTAAACATTGTCAAATCTGAATGTGTTCGATTGCATTTTTAAATTGATAAAATCGTGTATTTCGCCTAATTTCACGAGAAATACCCCGAATGAATTTTTACCATTTCCAGAGCGAGCTGCGAGCTGCGCGGTGGCTGTTCGAGCCAAAGATTGGGGGCGCCGGACTTGTTCTGAAGGCGGAGGAGCGGGCGGCGGTAACGGCGGCGGACATCTGTGGCGCGGCGGCGGCGCTCCCAGACCTGGACGGCTGCGAAGATCGTGGCCTGTCGCCCCAGCTCAGAGAAGGTTGGGATTAAAAAAAATTATTTGATTTTGACCAATTAAGTCAAAAAATAATATGATTTTTGCCAATAAAACCAGTTTTGCATAGATAGCACACAATACATCCATATTTTGAAACTCAACATTTTGACTCAATTTGATCGTATGTTGACTTCTTTGAGGGTTTTTAGGTAAAAAATATCAAAAAACTCACTATGCAAATTTTAAAACTAGCCAAAAATGAAAAAAGGTTGAGAATTGAGGGAGCTATGACCATTTATGCAAAGGACCACAAACGGACACACCGACACACGGTGAAAAATATGATTTTTTGTATCCTTGATTTTGTTATTCCCTATAGCAATGGCTGACATTCAGTCAATAAAGCATCAAAACTCTATAGCTTGTCAAGAAAATTGGAATACTAATTTACTATGTTTATGGGACACCTTCAGAGATTAGCGACAATCCTAGTTCATTATTTGAAGGATTGTATTATTTAATTTGGATAGGTACCTCGGAAGTTATCCACCAGAGGGAAAAACCTTAAAACTTAAAAAATACATAAAATGATGATGTAACCAAGGGAAATCCGATTTGGTTCGTTTGATCACCACTGTTTTTAGTGCTCCTTCAAAAAATAAAAATAAATAAATAACTTGAAAAATCTTGTACAATAAATGAAGAGTTTTCCTTCAAAACTGCATATATCCACTTTCGAGGTTTGTCGGTATCGATTTCGTTTTTCGATTTCGATTCATAGCAGTTTTGGTACCTAAGAGCAATCGAAAATCGAAAAAACGAAATCGATATCGACAAAACTCGAAAGTGGATATATTAAATAAGTGCAGTTAGAAAAAAAGTGAAGTTATAATAATAAATAGTGCATACTAAATGTACTTTTGTGTAAAATTATTTTACCGCAATCTAGGCAAATTTTGGCGAGCTCTACCGCCAACCTTGCAACACAGTGTAGCTTGGTTGTTTGGAACGACCGGTCACCATAGCAACCTCTCACCTGGGCTTTCTTCTGGGATTGATTCTCCCTTGAGACCGGCAGAGATGGGGGCGATGAGCCATTTCGGCGTTGTATGGGAGGTCTAGTTATGATTACCTTCGTAGATGGGATATTGCTAGACCCGTAGGTGTCGTGGACTCGCATTGCCTTAATGCGAGGTCATTCGGCGAGGCAATCAAATCACCAATGAGATAACTGAATGGGAGCGGATTCTGTCGTGGAAAGACTCCATCAAAATGTACCATAGAGTTCACAATGTACAATTTACTAGAGGATCTTTCGCAGAAGGCTACGTCGCACCAGAATTCAACACATTGTTAAATCAGTTACCTCGATAGTATTATTATCAGTGGCGGCTCCTGCCCTTAAACCCAGGGGGTGCACTTAGGCCATAAGATAATAATATTATCTAGATCTATAATATAGATAATAATATATTATATTATTATCTATATTATGATAATAATATATTATATTATTATCTATATTATAGATCTAGATAATATTATTATCTTAATGAATATAATATTTTTTGTTATATAAAATATAAAAAATATTTTATATAAAAAATATATAAAATATTATATATTATATTAAATTAAAATATTATATAAAATATTATTATAATATTTTTTATTTTTTTAATGAATATAATATTATTATATTATGGAACAATCGCGAAGGGAATAATATTCCATATATTATGTTATCATATTCCATATTATGTTATCATAAACAGTCAGTTGGTCTCAGCCAAATATCAATTTCAACTAAGTAAATGCAAATTAATAGGAAAGTTTTGCACACTTTCACGTCTCATTATTATAAAATGAACACCAAAAAACGTTCACTAGTGATAACATAGGAATTTTAAGATGATTACCATCTATAGCGATTTTTACTAAATCATATCAGTTTTCGAACTGATAAGATAAGATTACCTCGATTAGACCGCATTCGACCGCAGATTCGATCGCATTTGACCGGGGGAGCAGACAGAAAATGTGCACCTGGACGGTACGGTGAGGCATTGGCTGGCTCACTCACACACTTCCAGAAATAAACGACCACTAAGACCTATCTCGTGCATTACTAGTTCGTGCACGAGCCGCCATACAGTATAGCGCTAGTCCTATCCGTTGGTGATCCTGAGGCTTTGCCAATGACGTTGTTGTTGTTTTTTAGAGAGGATTGTGAAGAGTTAAGAATAGTGTGGCAGTGATAATGATATTATTAAGGTAAGTCACTGTTTTTTTTCTTTCTCATTTTGGCCAGGGGGTGCACATGTTCCTCTGCTCCTGCCAGGAGCCGCCCCTGATTATTATTTCAATAGTATACAAATATTATATATGCCAGCAGTTCGCACATAACACACAGTACTTTCATACTTTGATACGTACATTTATTACAGAAATTTATTATTTTTTAGCTATTTTGAAGGCTATAGTGGATCAATAATGTCCAAAACTCACTATGAAAATTTTAGAACCCGCCTAAAATCAATACGGATATATCAAAATTGCCAAAAGTTAACGGAATATAAAAATATTCACTTATTCCACGAAGAAACTGAGAATTCAAGGCCAAAAACGCTTGAATAACTTTTGTGGCCAGTAAAAAATGAAATTGAAAACACTAAAGCTGATTTAAGGACAAAATTACACAGGACAAGATGTACTTCAATCACAGTGGTATCTATTTATATCGAATTTCAGTGCAAAAATCTCATTGATAATGGGTATCGGGTGAATAAAAACTCAACAAATAAGAGAAAATAAATAGTCTATTCCTCTGAGGTCTAGTAATAGTGGAAAATACTATTTCATTTCACCCATTTTTTGAGTTTTATTCAAATTATGGGATTCCACAATTCCTTCGCGATTAGTTAAGTATATATTTAGGGAGCGAGTGCTTCTCTGGATAAATTTTGAAAATAAATCGAGCCAAAACGGGCTAATATATTGGAAGCACTGCGAGTTATTCTGGGTAGGTAAACAGGATGATGGATCTTGCAAAGACGAACATAAAGTTCAAGAAATTTGAAAAAAATTTGAAAATTGAGGGAGAGATGGCTATTTTTATATGCCTACAGATGGATTTCAACAACAATGAGACTCAATTTTGACTTTGTCTTAAAACAATGCCGTATCTAGTCAGAAAATGCTGATCAGGCTTTTTTAAAGCACCTGTTGATCGTTAAATTGAGCTGAACCGCTTGCTATAAAACTAAGTGATCCTCGATATTCCAATTGAGTTGAACGACTCCGGCAAATATTCATATTGGAAATATTCAAACTTCCAGGTTCAGTGCAATGACGGATGACATTTTGCGGGGGGAGGGATGATTTTCGTACAGAACAACCACCCTCTCGAACGTGGCAGGTGAACGGTCGATTGGCCAACTGACTCGGTTTTAGCCGGCGCCGCTAGAATGAGCATCGGTTCCTTTACGCCGTACGTCTAGACAAAATACAACTTTACGTGTTAACAGCAGCATATTCGACCATAAAACAATGCAAAGAAAATTAGTACTACATAGAACACGAGGCCGGACACATTAATTTTTTTATCGGACAACGATTTTCTACATTTTTGGCCCTTGCAGCCACAAAATCGGTTTAAATTTACAGATTCGGTCAAAATTTAACGTATTTAAAATATAAGAATACATATAGTGCCTTATTCTGGGTTAAAATGTTTAAAAAATGGAAAAAGTTCGATGATTTTCGTGAAAATAACACCATACGAATGTTGCAGAGGCTTACAAATCACCACAACATGGACTGCACACTAGACCACAACATAATAGCAATTGAGTGTTGACAGAGCTTTGAAACCTGTAGCGATTACCTTGGGCTAGTGATCAGTAGGTGGAATCAATTAAATCAGCGTTTCTCTGCTGCGTGAAATTCTGACCGTGATACGGGTAGGCAATAGCCCGCAAGACCCGGCGGTCTCGCATTACAAGCGGATCGAGATCAAAGCGATCCACTGGCTCTAGCAACAATTACACGCGGTATTTAACCCTGATAATATAACCTGGTAATAATAAATATAATATAAACCACTAATAATATAAATCTGGTGATTTAAGTCTGATATAAAACCCCTAATAATATAAGCCAGGTGATTTAAAGTGATTTTTAAGAGTTTCACAATTTCTCCGCGAATGATTTTTAGTATCTGGTAATTATAATATCATTATACATAATATATTACGGCGGATTCAAATTATTATAAAATCTGCGTTTTCCCAACACGATCAGGTCTGTCCAAATTCGCTGAGCGATCAAAAATGCCTAAAAAGCCTAAAAAATGTTTCTTTTGAGCATTATTATTGAGCTCAAGTTATTGTGAAATTGAAACCCACCAAAATTACTAGTGTTCTTCGTTGTTTTCATAAAGAATACCTTTACAATGCCTTTATAGATGAAGAATACCTATATAATGCATCAATGTGGCGTTAAACGCAAAATAAAATGAAGACGTGCCCAAAAATCAAGATTAAATAATCATAATTAGTACTATATTAAATATAATGCATACTATATTTATTGTAGTAGATAAGATAGATAGTAGTAATAGGTATATAGAATACTACCTATATTATATTTTAATATATTACTGTATTAAAAATAAATTATAATAATTTTTGCTAATCTCGCTCAGGCATTAATTAACCAGTGGTGCGTAGATAACACACAAAACTTCCATATTTTGAAACGTCAAATTAAGACACAATTCGATCATATTTTGACTGCTTTTAAGGGTGTTTAAGCCAAAAATATCAAAAAATTCACTATTCAAATTTCAAAATTCGCCCAAAATAAAAATACAATACATTATTGGAATATAAAAAATATCCACATATTCTGCAAAGTAAAACAAAGATTTTAAGACCAAGAACGCTCAAATCTTATGAAGCGATTCTGAGTAAACGTGTAAACAGAGAAAAGTCGAAGTTTTTTACGAAGCTCCGATCCGATTTTAGGACTTCGTGAACATGTAAGTAAAAATGTTTCAAATTGAAAAAGTTCCATTCCGTCATTTCCGGTTTTGAGTCAAAACTTTCGACGGACTTCGCCCGAACCGGCGGCGGAAGCCTAGCGACAGGCGGACGGACTACGCCGCCCTGATTCCGCCGCCCCGCCGCCAGGTTCGCCGGATCCGCTATCTCTTGCGTATCTCCTCGGCGGCCCTGAAATCGGCGACCTAATGCTCTCAAGTCTCACGTTCTTAACCTTGCAACCTGTTGTGTTTTGGAAGGAGGTCGCCGCTGGGCGGAGGATCAACAAGTGCGGCCCGCTCCGCCGCTAACACGCACCAGCGCGCATCGCGTCACCGTCCGTAGGTCGATATTCGTCCCCCGCGTCCCCGAGCCGCCGGCACGTCCCCGCCTCCGAGCCGCCCGCCGCCTCCGGTCGTAGCCGCTCGACCTCGTTTTCCCAACTCGAGCCGCCCGTCGCTTTTCTTGTTCAAAATCGAATGACTTACAGACAAGAGGTTTTCCACTTCGAGCCGAGAAACCCGGAATCGTTTTTGTTAATGTTTTCCCCTCCTTTCTTCGTCTTTTTCTTTTTTTTTTTTGAAAACTTTCCTTCTTCTTTGTGAAATCGATGACCGTGAAATTAACGCGAAATGAATAAATTTGAAATTAGAACGACCGTTTTCATAAAAAATCGATGTCGGAATATTTCATTAAAATACTAGTTCGTATTCTTTTTATGCCCGACGTCTAATGCCTCATAAACTCTAATCCTCAGCAATCTTCAGTAGGTACCTACCTAGTCAGTCATCGATGTCAGACTTTTACATCAGACATAAGGACTGAAGGCAAACTCAGCTAATACTCAACCCACAAACTCAACTCTCAGTCTGAGCCCATAAACCCGAATCTAAAAATCAACTTTCAAACTCATCCCATTAACTCAACTCACCGATTTAACTCCCCAGCGTAACCCACAAACTCAACTCTCAAAGTCAATTCGATATCTAAACAAACTCCACATAGAAACAAACTCAACCCAAAAACCTATCACAAATTCGACTCTAGAACTTGATTGAAAAACTCAACTCACACAGACTCGACTGATACTGATACAAACTCAAACTGAAAATGAAACTTAAACTTGAAGTTGATCTGAAATCCAATTGCAACTCACAGTCAAACTTGAAACTCGAACTTGAAGTCAAACTTGAACATGAAGGTAAACTGAGACTTGAATTTCAATTTGAAACTCAGACTTGAGTTTCAACTCACAGTCAAACTGAAACTCAAACTTGAAGTTAAACTGATATTCGAAACTCAAAATTGAAGTCAAACTCAAGCTTGAAGTTGAACTGAAATTAGATCTGAAACTCAATCTCAAACTTGAAGTCAAATTCAAACTTGAAGTTAAACTGAAATCGAATTGAAACTCACAGTCAAACTTGAAGTCAAACTCAAACTTGAAGTTGAACTCGAATTGAAACTCAAAGTCGAACTGAAACTCGAAATTGAAGTCAAATTCAAGCTTGAAGTTGAACTGAAATTCGAACTGAAACTCAATCTCAAACTTGAAGTCAAATTCAAACTTGAAGTTAAACTGAAATCGAATTGAAACTCGAACTTGAAGTCAAACTTGAGCATGAAGGTAAACTGAGAATCGAATTGAAACTCACTGTCAAACTTGAAGTCAAACTCAAACTTGAAGTTGAACTGATATTCGAATTGAAACTCAATCTCAAACTTGAAGTCAAATTCAAACTTGAAGTTAAACTGAAATCGAATTGAAACTCACAGTCAAACTTGAAGTCAAACTCAAACTTGAAGTTGAACTGATATTCGAATTGAAACTCAAAGTTGAACTGAAACTCGAAATTGGAGTCAAACCCGAAATTGAAGTTGAACTGAAATTCGATCTGAAACTCAATCTCAAACTTCAAGTCAAATTCAAACTTGAAGTTAAACTGAAATCGAATTGAAACTCGAAATTGAAGTCAAACTTGAGCATGAAGGTAAACTGAGACTCGAATTGAAACTCACAGTCAAACTGAAACTCAAACTTGAAGTTGAACTGATATTCGAATTGAAACTCAAAGTCGAACCATCCAAAGTCGAAACTCGAAATTGAAGTCAAACCCGAAATTGAAGTTGAACCGAAATTCGAATTGAGACTCAATCTCAAAATTGAAGTCAAACTGAAACTTGAAGTTAAACTGAAATTGAACTGAAACTCGAACTTGAAGTCAAACTTAAACATGAAGGTAAACTGAGACTCGAATTGAAACTCAAACTTGAATTTGAACTGAACCTCAAACCAAAACCCAATCTCAATCTGAGACTTTGATAGTTTCACTTTCAGTTTGAATTTGAGCACCATCTTGAGTTTGTGGTTAGTTTCGTTTGAGTTTGAGTCCGAGTATCAGTTCGAGTGTGAGTTTCCGTTTAAGTTTTAGTTCGAGTTTGAATCTCACTCTGAAAAACTGCTCAAGTCGCCGTTTTTGATGAGGTGGTTTTGATTTTCGGTGTTTTTCGGTGTGATACGTCGATTTTTAGTGTATGGGCGGAGAAGGTTTTTTGTTCTCAATGAAATTACCTACATTTTGATAGGTTATTTTGAAGTGTTAGGTTTCTTCCGCACCGAGATATGGGGTTTTTTTTAGGGGAATTTGAAAGTTTTTTTCAATCTAATTTTATCTATTTGAATTCATGCTTGGGGATCAATGTGTAACGGTTTTCCCCGTTGTTTAGGTAATTGAATGAACTCTAATAGAATTGTAAAGATATAATTGTTAGAAAAATGTTTGTAACTCTCAGGCACTCTCCGAGTTGGTCGACGGCAGCAGCTCCAGGCAGAATGATTCGATTCTTTCCCACGTCGAAGGGCCACGAAATTTCCTCCCAGGAAAATTAGCTGGGATCAGCCGTTTTGACATTGCGACACCTCACGAATCTGGGTCTCCTAACGTAAACACGATTCGGCTTCCAACTCACAGCTCTACCTCCACGCAATACCCCACGCGGTTTAGCGTTATCCCTTGGTAGGCGATAACGCTATAGCCTGCTGATTTCAGCCCGCGTGTTCTGCTTTGTACCCGCCGTAGCTGTGGCGGTACAGGACTCCCCCCGCTGGTTTAAGCATGACCTCATGCTTGTGGCCGTTGGGGAGCCCTTCATGTCTGTGAACGATCATGTCTACGCACATTGGTTTCATGTGATTGGGTGAGTCACCCCGATGTATGGGTAGCAAAGAGGAAGAGCTGAGTGCGTGCTTGAGGATGTCGCATTGTCTAGATTAGGCCTCTCCACCACCATGAGCCCAGGAGGGAATCTCGCGCCCTGAACTGCCTAAAAACCCAATTCCTGGCCTGCTGATGCCGCCTCCCAGCTCTGTTAGTGACCAAATACAGAAAAATGAGAAAAACGAAATCCAGAATACAAAATAAGAGATCCATTAGGATATGCTACATCAGGTTAGATACATGCTGAGGAGTGAAAATTTGAAAATATTGTTCGAGTGATTAGATTAGAAGTCATGCAGGGTATGAAAAGATTCAGCCCCAAATGGACGAAGATAACGCACAGTACTTCCAAATCCTAGTACTAAAAATTTGAACTATATCCATAATGTGTCGACAGGTTTTGTCGTTTCAGCTTTAAAATGTGTTACAAAAAATCCTAAAATTCTAAGAAAATGGAAGTACGTTGAGTTACCTGAACAAAATAGAACCAATTACCTACACCTCCTGTTAGGCAGGAAAATGCTCTTAAGAACCTTGCTTGATGTACAAGCAGGGTCGTCCCCCCCTAAAAGAAAGTCTCCTCTGGGGACTCTTTGTGTAAGACATTCGCATGCTGTTCATGCATCAACTAAGATCAGACAGTGGTAATGCTAAGGAGTGACTACTTAAATTATAGAAACGATAAAGTGGAGAAGAGAAAAAAAAAAAAAAATTATCATGATTATCACTACTTGACAGTGAGTAAATGACAAATGCTACAAATGAGCCACCACTTCGGAAGCCAAAAGTGGGTAGTGCTAAATACAAAAGTAGTAGGAAACTACGCTAGAAGTTAGAAGTGAACATAGGCAAGAGGTGACAGTAAGAATGAAGTGCGAATAAGATGCGGTTACAGTCACTTTCTCAAATCTAAGAGATTAAGATTAAATCTAAGATTAAGATCAAATTAAGTAAGAGAATTGAAAAGAAGATTTGAAGGCTGCAGCTCTAAGAGTCCATGCAACAGAAAAGAGAAATGAGATGAAATTTGGCCCTAAATGAAATTCAGCAAATATGTCTTAGAAATAAAAAAAAAGTTAAATATGAAACAGTCGTTTACTAGGTACTAAACATCATAATATGGCATAATATGAAACAATGTTATCGTTATCTTTTATTCTGATTGCCGTGATAAGGCCAACTGACTTAACTCGTTCATATCGAGACGCACTCGCGAATTTAAGATCGCACTAAAAAGTTGTTTATTCGCGTGGGTAATGTCGGCACTGTACCCGCCAAAGCCTTCGAATGGCTTTTTAAAACGTCCGCGGCGATTGTGCGGCGAGGTGCCGTTGATGTGAGACGAGGCCCCGAATGTGTGGCGCATGCTGTTGCCACAAGACGACGGGTTCACGCTCCCTGATGCCTGATTTGCCAATCGGGTGGGTGCCTCACATGAAAATAGAAAAAAAAATTAGTAAAAGGGATCGTCCAATGAGCGTCCAAAATGAGCATATCATGTAATTTATTAAATTGGCCGTGAGGCAAAAATGATCTGTAAGTGCTGGGAAGACGAGAGGATGTCTGATGTCTCATTCCATTCCATTCATGTGCGTACGACGTCCCTTGTGTTGCTGTTCAGAACCTCTGACAGCGATTACCCCAACCGGGGTCGTATACCTTGTGTACCTGAGTGAAGTTAAACAAAAATGAATTAGTTAAGCTAAGGAGTGGTTGGATGATTAGAATTATTATTAGTTAATGGTTGGACCCAGATGGGTTGTAATTGATGCGCCTAATGTCACGCAAGTGGTACGTCGGGTTGACTCGTGCCCTAGGCGTCTGCACGGCCACTGGTGAGGGTGAAATGATAGGATCATTTCTGCTGGATGCGTCCGGCTCTGAGTTACCGCTGTCATCCTCACTCTGCTGGCCACTATCTGATGTTGATTGCTGGGAAATGAAAGGTTTTAGACGAGATGTGTGGACTCGGGTTTCCCGCCTACCCATTTTGAGGGTGACGTTTTGATCCGAGTGCACCTTAACAATTTTATATGGACCCGCCCAAAACTTGTTGAACTTTTTAGTTTTCCCTTTCTTTACAGCAGGGGTGTACAGATATACCATATCCCTGACTGCAAAACTGGGAGCATTGCAGCTCCTGTCGTGCCTGTCCTTTGCCCTGGAAGAGTGGAACTGCAGCAACTGTATTTGGGGGGATGGCAACGTAGCGTGATGCTACCATGTAAGCCGTGTAATCCCTGTCCCAATGGCCGCTGAGTGGGAAACTCTGCTGGGGTTTCTGGAAGAGAACTTGCCCAGTGACAACGTTGATGACTGCTCCCTGCTGTTTCTGGACATCGAGTCCGATGATGGCCACAAGGCCGTTTGGCAGGTCCGCTACTGAAGCCAGGGCTGTAAAAGCGGCCGAGCCTGGGAGGTGTATTGCACAGAGTGCATCTCCATAAATGTTGAGGGGTGCTCCAGTTACCCCTTGTACCCTTCTTGATGAGGGCCTCCACTTGGATGCTGGTACGGCTGAGCGGGCCACCAGTGTGATTTGTGAGCCTGTATCAATGAGGCATGTGCCTTTCGTGGACTCAATTTGCCCTTGGAGGGTGAAGGGAGACACCATTCCTACGGTGAAGGTCGTAGTTTCCGGGTGTTCCTGTTGTAATTTTGTTGCCGGAGCATTGTTGATACGAGTGCCTTTGCCGCTGCCATGGTCATTTGCCGTTTGAGTGATCCGAGGGGGGTGGTTCAAACTGTTCAATTTGACTTTCCCCCCCTTCCCCCGTTTGGGGCACCCGACTTGAGGGATTTTTCAGCCAAGAGATCCGTTCGTGTTGGAGGAATCTCACCATACTTTGCTCCTCCAAGCCTGTAAGCGCATTCCCGGCCCCAATGGCCCTTAACCCGGCAAAGGTTGCAATACACATCTGACCTGAACGGTCTATTCCAATTGTACGACCATGATTTGCGCTTTTCGTGTGGTGGGGGTGAACCCTTCTTGTGCCGGAATGGAGGGCTGGCACTCCGCCGGCCGTACCCGATTCTGCGTTGTTCCCCGTGCTGAGGGCTGGATGGTCGGCTCTGGCTCCTTATCGCGGCTGTAGTTAATGGCTGCTCGTGCAGGGCTGCTGGTCTGGCCTTGGTCTTCAGCGCCTCACACATGCTCAGGGCCGCCTGGGCTTTGTTCATGGCCTCTGTTATGGATTGGGGATTCATCTGGGCTGTTGACACTGCGATTCCATCCGGCAAGCCCCTCATGAAGGCTTGCAAGGCGACCATGTTTTGGTCAGGGTGCTTTGCAGGGTCGGCACGTTCTGCTAACGCCTTGACCCGTTCACCATACTGGGTGACGGACTCTCCTTTGGCCATGACGGCCCTCTCCAGGTCTTGTATGTAGGAGAGCTCTGTCCTGATGCCCTCAAACCGGCGCCTGAGAGCAGCTTCCAGCTCATCCAACGTCTTCAAGGAGGTCTGGTTCTTCTGTAGGAAGAGGATCGCCTCCCCCTGGCCTCTGGATACTGCCGCCTGCACCCAGATGCTCTCAGGGATGCGCTCCCCTCCAAGCTCCTTGAGCTGCTTGAGGCTCCTGATCTGGGCAACCCAGGACTCGGCTGAGCCGACCTTGCTGTCCCCAGAATACCATGCTATTTGGCTGATGGCCTTGCCGACTGATGCCACCATGTCGCGGTAGCCAAAGTTAGGTGATGGCCCATGGATGTTGGACGGCGCTGGAGAATGTGGTGGAGGTGGCGGGAAGGGTTGCTCCAAGACCCCGTGCCCACTCAGTACCTCCCCTGCTGGTGGTGCCCATGCTGTGCGATTCTGACTGTGAGCTGCTGCCGCCATGCTGTGTACTGTTGGAGTTGGTAGAGGAGCCTGGGTCCGCAGGGTTTCTAGTTGAGTGGCCAGGCCCTGCATTCCGCGCCGCAGGTCGGCCAGTTCTCCCTGCTGCGACAGACTGAGCCGATCCATTTTGTCCCTCAGATGGCCAAATTGTAAATGGATGGCGTCCACTCCCTTTTTGATGCTTAACTGCTCCCGCTGGAGGGCTCCCAGGACCGTGATGAACTCCCCAAACCGATTGTTCAATTGGCTGATCTCCGTTGTGCTGAGGCCAACCGCAGTGGTGACCTTGCTGGCTGCCTCAGTGGTGAAATCCTTGATCTTCGCCTCTTGGGGAGTGGCCAAGAACACCCCCTTAGCCATCATTGTCCTGTGGTCGGTATGCATCGACCTGAGGTACGCGTTGCTCTCCAGGAATTGCCCTGCGATGTCCTCTGCCGACACTGAGAACCTGGCATCCCCCTTTGATGAACACTGGAACCTTACCAGGGGAGGTGTTGCTGCCAGCCCATAGTATGGCAGACGAGAGATTGCGGGCTCAGGCAGCGACCCCTCGCCTTGGTCGGTTTCCGAGACCTCTGGCAGTGGTGAGGAAGGAGATGGGCTTCCCGGAGGCCCGGGGTTCTTGCGGAGGGCGCCTTTAACCGCCTGGATCTCGTCCCCCAGTAGACACACGGCTTCCAGCAGGTGATCGCGCTGGTCCATCTGGTGCTGGTCGCCCTGCAAGGCCGTCAATCTTTTGAGGAGGTGCCAGCGTCGTGCCTCTACTCGCCGGACATCTGCGCCGGACCAGGTGTCCTCCATCGCCCTGACGAACTCGGACAAGTTTTTCGCCTTGTCGCTGCAAATGCTTAGCTCTTCTTGAGGGTCCAAGGAACGAATTGCGGATGGTACTATGTCTACTCCCCCTTTTATCGCCTGAGCCAGGCGGCCTCTCAACTCCGCCGCCGAGCCCTCAGTGGGGAGCCCTCGGATTGTGAGCTCATAGGCAACCTCATCCCTAAGCAACTGCGAGCCGTCTGTTCTCTCGACCATGGCACCAAGGTACTCCATTATGCAAGGATGAATAGGTGAATACTGAATAGGTGAATCTCTAAACTCAATTTTTTGATTACTATTATATTTATGTTTATTTATTAATTTTTTTTCCTGTAATAGTTTATTCTATTATTTATTGATGAATTTATTTCAATTTATTTTATTTTATTTTATTATTATTATTTTTCTATTTATTTATTTTTATAATAAATAAAAAAAAACGCCGGGAAAGAAAAGAGAGAGAGAAAAAAAAAATTTCAGTCAAAAGACTCGAAATTTGGTTCCAAGAGAGAAAGAGAAGAAAAAAAAATATATATATATATCTAGGTATATATATGCCTTTATAAAAAAAAACGTACCTACGTATTCAACCTAAATGAAAGAAAATGAGAATGATGAATGATTGAATGAGTGCTAGGGACAATTGCTGAGCAGTTTAATTGGCAGAAAAAAAAATTGAAAATGCTGCGAGAAGGAGGGAGGTAGGGACTAAGTCGACACAAAAAAAAATGAACAAACACAGGACACGGTACAGGAGCTGATAAAAAAAAATAGCCGGTTCAGCCAATATGGAAATTACCCTGAGAGAATGCCTAAAAAAAGATAATAATTTAACGAAATGTACCGAATAGCTATGTAATTTCTTCAATTGTTTAAAGATAGAATGATAGGTAGAATGAATGGCCAATTGTTCGCAGGTACCTACTGAGTGATGTAGGTCATAGGTAAATGTAATGATGTGAGTTTTAGTAAAAACTTACCTTGCGAAGACGTGTTATGGTCCTTAAAATCGCTGCCACCAGTTTGTAACGGTTTTCCCCGTTGTTTAGGTAATTGAATGAACTCTAATAGAATTGTAAAGATATAATTGTTAGAAAAATGTTTGTAACTCTCAGGCACTCTCCGAGTTGGTCGACGGCAGCAGCTCCAGGCAGAATGATTCGATTCTTTCCCACGTCGAAGGGCCACGAAATTTCCTCCCAGGAAAATTAGCTGGGATCAGCCGTTTTGACATTGCGACACCTCACGAATCTGGGTCTCCTAACGTAAACACGATTCGGCTTCCAACTCACAGCTCTACCTCCACGCAATACCCCACGCGGTTTAGCGTTATCCCTTGGTAGGCGATAACGCTATAGCCTGCTGATTTCAGCCCGCGTGTTCTTCTTTGTACCCGCCGTAGCTGTGGCGGTACAAATGTATAGTTTGGTTTTTGGCCGAAAAACTGCTAAACCATAGAGCCGTTTCCATAGAAGTGGTTTTGGTTTTTGGTGTTTTTTGGTGTGATACGTCGATTTTAAGTATATGGGCGGAGAAGGTTTTTTGTTGGCAGTGAAATTACCTACATTTTGATGGGTTAGTCTGGGTAATCGGTTTATTAGGCACCGAGATATGTGAGGTTTTTTGGCGGAATTTGAAAGTTTTTTTTCAATCTAATCTTATCTATTTGAATTCATACTTGGGGACCAATGTATAGTTTGGTTTTTGGCCGAAAAACTGCTAAAGTCGCCGTCTCCATAGAAGTGGTTTTGGTTTTTGGTGTTTTTTGGTGTGATACGTCGATTTTAAGTATATGGGCGGAAAGGGTTTTTTGTTGGCAGTGAAATTACCTACATTTTTATATGCTAGTTTGAAGTGTTCGGTTTATTACGTACCAAGATATGAGGGGTTTTTCAGCGGAATTAGAAAGTTTTCTGGTGTTTTTCGCTTCCACCTTGTGAATCTTACATCTTACATTCTTCCTTCTTCTTACATCTAAATCCTCAGGAAATTTCCAAAATTTTCCCTGAGTATTTAACTATCCCTAAGTCTACTCCTTCATGGTCACAATCGATGTCAAAATTGGCAATGTCAGAATTTCTCAAAAAACCCCGCGCAAATCATAGTTTAGTCCTAATTTTGGAGTTTTTTGATGTTGCACTCATATGGGAAATTACGTTTAAAGCAACATTTGCATAAAAATTTTTTTTCCATCCAACCCTCCCCTATGACTGAAAATCTAATGTAAAATCTTCAAAGTAAAACAATTTTTGAACTGCTCGTCGGAACCCCATGTCGTCGGAACATATCAAAATTTTTGTGTCTGCCGTTTCCATGAGAGCGGTTTGAAAATTTCAAATCAACGCCGCTTTCTAGGTTTTTTCTTTTCTTTTGGTATTTCTGGTATTTCTTTGACCGAGACCCAAGATTTTTTTTGACGTTGATTTTGTCCCAGTCTCTGTCCAAATGTTGACGTTTCAAATTTTTCCAAGTTGTGTCTACTTATGGCAGTTTAAGAAGTTGTAGCGTTATAGAAAATTTAATTTTGGGCCGCTTTTGTATCGAACGATGTTTTGATCTGACTTTTTTTGAATATTTCTCTAATTCCTATATTACCCTATCAAACTGGGCGTTGAAATTTTTGTCACGACCGTGCTTCCTGCCTAATTTCCTTCTACTTCCCATATTACAACAATAAATCAAGAAAATACCTGCAAAACAACGTCGAATTTATTTTTCTTGAGCTTTAAATTTGTAAAGTTCCTACGTTTTTCTAACTGAATATCTTCGCGAAACTGGAAAAATGGCTCGGATCACATGATGACGGAAGTCTGTTTTTTAAGGGCTGAAAAGCTCTTCGCAGATAATATATGGTAAGGTGGAAGACAAACTTCAGCTGAACAAGATAGGATTTCTAACTCGAATGACTTCATGAGGGAAATGGAGCCGGGGTTAATGGTAGACATGGGGATGGCAGAGGGTCTAACCCTCTTCAAAACCCGAGGAATCTGTCAATTTAATATCCGGTATCCGACTCATCTCCTGCTTTTCCAGCCGTCGTATCTCTTTCTTGCCTTTTCTCTCTCTCGGCTATCCTTTTCCCCGCGGATTTCTCTCTCAGTCCTTCCTGAAGTTATAAACGTGGGTACTTGCGGATTCCGAGGGATGAAAATAATTTCCGTCGGTCGCTTCCCTCTTCGCCTCGAATATCGATTTATCCAGTCGGGGATATCCTGAGGTCAGTGGTCCTTTAACTTTTCCCAGCCCTTGAGGTACCTACCGCGAAATTATCGTCAAATTCGATAAAAAACGGACGGTAAATCCAATAACATGGTAATAGATTATTTGGAAAATTCAGCTTTTGTGATGCATTCGAGGGTAGTTATGTATTAATTCAATTGCAAAATTACATGTAAATTACTATTTAATTTTACAATTGCGTGTAACTTAAATTATTTGTGAATTCACAATTACATTTAATTTTTAATTACATGTTTAATTATATGCGGCTAAATAACGTGTAATTTCTATTTAGGTACATGAAATGATCTTTTACAATAAATAGACATGCAGTTACAATATATATTATATATCTATAAAGTACAAAAATATTCAACCACATAGAATTTTAATCTGTATATATACAGTATATACTGTATATACCTTATATACTGTATGAACGGTATTAACTGTATATACTGTATATACTTTATATACTGTATATACTGTATATACTGTATATACTTTATATACTGTATATACCGTATATACCGTATGTAGCAGAGTACCTCATCTGGATACATTCCCAAGACACGTTTAGTTTAAAGTTACCAAAATTACGGAATCCATAAATAATAAAAGTGCATTTGCGTTCTGATACTTGCTCTTAAACCATAATTCTACATTGGCGACGAGGAAAATGCCACGAAGGAGAAATTCGCATGATTCAACACCAGAAACCACAACATCTGGGAATAGCAATGCGAGAAAGCCTTCTCTTAAAGATCTGGACATTGAAACCTTCAATCCAGATGATGAAGAATGGCGTTACTGGATCCAGAGGTTCAACGTAGCGTGGAACACATGCCAGGTTGAGGAGAGATGGCATACGAACTTTCTTTTGGGTAAGATCGGCTCAAAAGCATTCAAATTATTAGTGGATCACTGTGCACCAAATGACATTCAAACGGTTGAATTCACTGAATTAGTAGATGTATTGAACATTCACTACGGCGTCCAGGAAAACATCCTGAGTGAACGCCTGAAGTTTAATCACATCAATCGAGGAGAGTCGGAGAAAATAGTCGAATACGCAAGCAGACTCCGCGCCCAAGCATCCTTGTGTAAATTCAGAGGTACATTGAACGAACGTCTGAGAGACCAAATGGTTTTTGGCATTAACCAATCTCAATGGCAAGCAGAAATTCTCCGACAGTTCAGTTCAGGAGATTGCTCTTTTGAACAAATTGAAGGTTTGGTCCGTACATTGGAAAATGTTGCAGTCCAACAAGAACAAATTCATAACTTTCTCAATACCAACAGAGGAGAAAGAATTAACAAAACACACATTGAAAACAAAAATGCAGTAACTCTAATCCGCGGCAAAAATTGTTTCAGGTGTGGAGGAACAACATTACACGCATCAGCAGAACAATGCCCAGCATACTTCTTCCAAAACATCAGCTTTTACCAGTCGTTGTAGTTCTTCCTCCACTTTGTCTTGTAATGCTAGTGGAATTCTCCTTGGCTTGAAGACTATCGGTTTGGCATCAGGTTTTAAATTTACCTTAGCTTCATGACCTTTAATTAATCCATGAGTGTCCGAAAAAAGTTCAGCGTATTTTTCGATCAACTGGTCTGCCATAAATTTATATTTCTTTTCGTTGGCTTCCTTAGAAGTATCTTCCGACTCGATGTTCCTCATTTTCCGAACGGTGTACTTTGGTGGTAATGGCAAACCAAATTTTAGTGTCCAATTCAACCCGAATAAAGGAATATCTTTTTGTTTTGCTACAACGACTGGTAGTTGTGAGGTTTTTCCAAACAATTCAACATTGACTTTCGTTTTTCCTAGTGTTTCCACTCTGACTCCAGTGTAAGCTACTAGACTAGGTGACTTTGTTAGTACCGGCGAACCAATTTTTTTCCAAATGTCTTCGCTGATGATAGATTTTGATGAGCCTGTATCATATAGCATACTCACAGGAATTCCATTCAGAAGTGGTTCAAGGATGATTCTTCACTTCCACTGATTCTCATGACGGATGCCAGTGACATAGGAGTTGGTGCATCCTTATTCCACAAGATGAAGGATACATCACTCAGACCAGTTGCATATGCTTCACGCACTCTCAAGCCAGCCGAAAAAAGGTATTCCACAATTGATAAGGAGGCTTTGGCCATAGTATTCGGAGTTACTAAATTTAAACATTTCTTATTTGGGCGCCACTTTACGCTTAGAACTGATCACAAACCTCTCACTTATTTGATGGGAGATGGCAAAGAAATACCCAAACTAGTGTCCAACAGACTCACCAGATGGGCTTTGACACTATCCAACTACAATTTTGACGTGGAGTACCAGTGTGGAAAAGACAACGCAGCTGCTGACGTCTTATCTAGACTACCACTTCAAGACTGCGATGAAGATTCTGAGGATGATTATGGGACCATGATGTTCCACATACGTTTAGAAGATTTAAATCTCAGTAGTAGGACAATCAAAAGGGAACTAAAAAAAGATCCATTAATGATCAAAATAATTGATTTGGTCCGCCAAGGTTGGCCAGTGGAGAAAAAGCAACTCCCAAAAGAACTCTGGACATATTATGAAAAGAAAAATGAGTTGTCCTATGAAGAAGACACACTGCTATGGCAGGGGCGCATCATCATTCCAGTTTCGCTGAGACAAGCTGTGCTCTTAACTTTACATGATGGGCACCCAGGTATTACTGGAATGCGAGCAGTAGCCAGAAATCATGTTTACTGGCCAGACTTGGACAACGATATAGAAATTCACGTACAAAGCTGCAGAGAATGCCAAATGACTCGTCCAGAAATGTCCGAGGTTCCGCTTTTCTCGTGGTCTGTACCTCAAAAGCCATGGTCAAGAATCCACGTAGATTATTGTGGCCCATTTCAGGGGAAGAATTGGCTTATCATCATTGACGCTACATCGAAATGGATGGAAGTTTTCCCGATGGAACGTACAAGCACCACCAAAACTATAACACTACTCCGAGAGACGTTTGCTCGCTTCGGATTACCGTCAATGATTGTTTCCGACAATGGGGCCCAATTTACATCACTGGAATTTTCTGAATTCTGTAAAACAAACAACATAAAGCATGTGACAGGAGCTCCATACCATCCAAAGACGAACGGGCTTGCTGAAAGAGGAGTCCGAACGTTCAAACAACGAATGCGAGCTGGAATCAACACCAAAGACATCAACATTCGACTTCAAAAATTTCTTATGTCATACCGCTCAACACCCCAACGCACAACTCAACGATCTCCAGCAGCAATCATGTTTGGCCGAGAACTGCAAACTCGTCTTCACCTATTACGACCCGACTTTGATTCCACAGTGGACAGAGCGTTAACCAAACAAAAATTGGACCACGATAATGGAAAATCCTTCCGAAATTTTGTAAAGGGGGAGAAAGTCTGGGTATCTAACACTACCGAAAAAGGCTACACCGAGGGAATTATTGTAAAGAAAACCGGCGACGTATCGTACCAAGTGGAGGTAGACGGCCTTATCAAGAGAAAGCATGCTGATCAAATGAAGAAGCGGGTCACCAAGGATCCATGATTCTTGGAGGGGAGGAATGTAGCAGAGTACCTCATCTGGATACATTCCCAAGACACGTTTAGTTTAAAGTTACCAAAATTACGGAATCCATAAATAATAAAAGTGCATTTGCGTTCTGATACTTGCTCTTAAACCATAATTCTACACCGTACATACCGTATATACTGTATATACTGTGTATACTGTGTATACTGTGTATACTGTATATACTGTATATACTGTATATACTGTATATACTGTATATACTGTATATACGTTATATACTGTATATACTGTGTATACTGTATATACTGTATATACTGTATATACTGTATATAGGTACTGTGTATTCTGTATATACTGTATATTTTGTATATACTGTGTATACTGTGTATACTGTATATACCTTATATACTGTATGAACGGTATTAACTGTATATACTGTATATACTTTATATACTGTATATACTGTATATACTGTATATACTGTATATACTGTATATACTGTATATACTGTATATACTGTATATACTGTATATACTGTATATACTGTATATACTGTATATACTGTATATACTGTATATACTGTATATACTGTATATACTGTATATACTGCATATACTGTATATAATGTATATACTGCATATACTGTATATAATGTATATACTGTATATAGGTACTGTGTATTCTGTATATACTGTATATTTTGTATATACTGTGTATACTGTGTATACTGTATGTACTGTATGTACTGTATGTACTGTATGTACTGTATGTACTGTATGTACTGTATGTACTGTATGTACTGTATGTACTGTATGTACTGTATGTACTGTATGTACTGTATGTACTGTATGTACTGTATGTACTGTATGTACTGTATATACTGCATATACTGTATATAATGTATATACTGCATATACTGTATATAATGTATATACTGTATATAGGTACTGTGTATGCTGTATATACTGTGTATACTGTATATTTTGTATATACTGTGTATACTGTATATACTGTATATAATGTATATACTGTATATACTGGATATACAGTATATACGGTATATCCAGTATATACTGTATATACCTTATATACCTTATATACTGTATATCCAGTATATACTGTATATATACAGTTAGTTTACAACTACCGGCGCGTAAAGTAAAATTATATCTATTATAAGTTATGTTATTATGATCATCAGGAGGTCAGGATTTCTCTGTTAATCATTCGATCCTGATGGGAAGAAATAATTTTCTTGCGCGACATGTTCGTGTAAGAAATTCGAAGAGAAATAAAATTGAGAAAACATTATGGGCAGAGTAGCCAAAAAAATGAGTCAGTGTATGCACGTGCAGAAAAAAAATCCAATCCTCAGATTAAATTAATATTGAGCTTCTTCAGACTCGATTAGCCTCTGAAAAATATCCAATTACGATTATCCAACGGCAATTTGCAGTCGCTAATTGGGGTTAGGGTATGATAGGTGACGTCATAAGTCCACCCCCCACTGGCCGGCTAACAGGTTGACCCCCTCGGCATGACCCCCATCCCCTCCCGAATCTCCTACTCCTTGGAATAGAAGGAGGATCGATTATACCTGCCAAGGGTCACCGCCACCCCCAACTTGCGTACAACGTTCGGCTTCCAAGGGATGAAGGGTTGAAGTCGGCTTGACAAAAGTATTACAAGTTCAATCTATTTTTTTTACTGGTCAAAAAAATTGTTCAATGTGGCGTATTGTTGAGTTGTCGATCTTTTGCTTTTGGCTCGTAAAATGAATGGTTATGAAATCATTCAAGTAAATTATAAGTAAATAGTTAAGAAATTTTTTATTTCGGTAATTGAATTGTTATCGAATTATTTGATTCCTGACTCTACAGCAGCTAAGCGACAAAATCAGTCCAAAATATCTTTGATTATGTCCAAATTTTAACGTTTCTATAACATTTATTGCTTTCATTTTTATTTAGCCTTATTTTATTTTAGCTCACAATAGGTACTTCCATATTTTGAAAAGTGGAAGTGTTACACAATTTGATCATATTTTGACTGCTTTTGAGGGTGTTTAGGTATATAAAGAAAATCACTAAGCAAATTTCAAAACTCGCCTAACATAAAAAAAGTAATCGGAATATAAAAAATGTCCACATATTTTTCAAGGTAAAACAAAGATTTTAAGACAATTAACGCTCAAAGCGGTTCAATTTTGTGGGGGGAAAAATAAAATAGAAAACACTAATAATTCACAGATACTTGTTCGGGAAGAGGTTCTGAGCGAATTTGTTTAAGTAAACGTTTTTTCTACAGCTCCGTTTCGATTCTCGATTTTAGGACGATTCCAATACTCCATTTACTCTGTAAATATGGTAATAAAAACCCCTCGTTCCAAGTTCCAATTATTTTTAGCCTGATTGATGATAAATCGACATTCAAACTCTGCCTTTTCTGCGCAACACACGCCCAACTTTGACCTTTGCTCGCTATTTTTCTGAAGAAATTTTCGGAAATTTCCATTCTCGCCCAGGTGTTGTCATCTCTATGAAAATTATGATCGAGGTTGTTCCCGTCAATTTTCGACCTCCCGCGATGAGATTAACAATGTTTTTTCTATACTGAGCTCAGCTTGGGAAAATAAAGAGAGAATCTGATGCCCTGTGATGCCTCGATCAATCAGACTTTAATTTTAGACTCTGCCTTCTCGCTAGCGTCATCTCTTGACAGGGCAAAAAAAAAATCTATTTTCGAGACTGCGGAGAGAAAAATCCGCTTCAACTTGCGCTACACTAGCCATCAATATTGACATGAAATCCCATCAGGAGTTCGAAGGAGGAAGTTTTTCCTAAAGGTCAAACATTGCCCTGAGCCTCCGGGTTTACAGAGGGAACTTTGTTATCGAACCAAATCGTACCGAATTTAACGGAAAAGAAAATACTTTGCCGAAGCGTAAATATCGGCCGGCCGCTCCGATTTATTCCACATATCTTCGCCGGGTTACCTCGATATTTAATTTCGAATTCCTCCGCCGACCCGATAAATAAACACGCGGAGTGTAAGCGAATTTTCTCTATTGCCCGAGGCTATATCTACTTCCATCCAGTCTCTAGCCTTTTCTGTAAAAGAGAAAATTAATATTTTGGTCGCTAAAAATAAAAAACGGATCAAAGGTTTTAATTGTTTTGTTTGTATAACTGCTCTGAAGCACGGTCCATGGGTCTGTGTGTCTATGTTTAGTATATTTACGTATCTGTGCGTCCATGAGTCTTTACGCATATGAAACGCCTGTGTGTCCGTGCATGTGTGCGTCCCTATAATTGCGTGTACATTCATTTGCAAGTTCAAGTGTACCCAAGCGTCTGTGTGTCTATACGTCTGTGTGTCTATGCACCTGTTTACCCTTGCGTCTGTGTGTCAATGCATCAGTGCGTCCATGGGTCTGTGTGTCTATACTTCTGTTAACCAATGTTTGCCGTCTGTGTGTCCATGTATCTCTGGGAGTCGGGGTGGGAGGGGAGGGGGAGGGTGAGGAGGAGGAGGGGGGAGGAGGAGGAGAAGGAGAAGGAGGAGGAGGGGGAGGGGAGGAGAAGGAGAAGGAGAAGGAGAAGGAGAAGGAGAAGGAGAAGGAGGAGGAGGAGGAGGAGGAGGAGGAGGAGGAGGAGGAGGAGGAGGAGGAGGAGGAGGAGGAGGAGGAGGAGGAGGAGGAGGAGGAGGAGGAGGAGGAGGAGGAGGAGGAGTAGGAGGAGGAGGAGGAGGAGGAGGAGGAGAAGAAGAAGAGGAGGAAGAAGAAGAAGAAGAAGAAGAAGAAGAAGAAGAAGAAGAAGAAGAAGAAGAAGAAGAAGAAGAAGAAGAAGAAGAAGAAGAAGAAGAAGAAGAAGAAGAAGAAGAAGAAGAAGAAGAAGAAGAAGAAGAAGAAGAAGAAGAAGAAGAAGAAGAAGAAGAAGAAGAAGAAGAAGAAGAAGAAGAAGAAGAAGAAGAAGAAGAAGAAGAAGAAGAAGAAGAAGAAGAAGAAGAAGAAGAAGAAGAAGAAGAAGAAGAAGAAGAAGAAGAAGAAGAAGAAGAAGAAGAAGAGTGTCTATACATGTATTTAGCCATGAGTCGTGTGACCTCTTGTTGACATCTTTGTGTCCGTCCATCTATGTGTCCATACAATTGCGTGTCTGTGCGTCCGTCCGTCCGTGTTTCGCATTTACCAAAATTTCCACTCCTTCCTCAATCCCCAACATTTTTTCGGACTCGAAAATTCGTTCCAAAATATAGATACATTACTTTATCTGCACGTATGAGCTGGCGGAATTCCCAATTTAGCTCGGAAAGTCTCCAGTAGCTTATCTACTTATAAATTACTTAGCATTAAAATATTCCTCTCGCCCATGGGACAGGATCATGTCAACTTTTGAAGCAATCAGCTCTCACCTATAAGCGCCTCATTACCCGAAGTTGTGCCCTGCCAAAACTGTCGAAGAGTTGGTGCCCTCAGAGTGTTGAGAAACCTTCGATGAGACAAGTCTAGGGTATTCCTGTTAAGAGCTTCTGATGCTGAGTTGTGTACAGGCGAAGTTCAACCAAACTCCGTACCTCATCTCCATCTTTCATGTTGGCCGTGCCCGTGCACTGATTGAGCTCGGCAAGTTCGCCTGTTGGGGAGCCGATTACTCGTACGCCTGTTATTCGTCCTGAACGATAAACTTGGAAAAAAATTCGACAGTAACACTCAGAAAACAACGTAAGCCCGATTTTTTTGGAAAAATTTGTTGAGCTCTGTAGGTAAATTAGGTTCGCTTGATTCATCAGCAAAGCCTCGTGCGATGAATAGTTTTTACCCTAGCGTCGAAAGAAATAACACTCAAATCTGGACCAGTCCATTTCAACCCAGTGGTGCGTAGATAACACATAATACTTCTATATTTTGAAACGTAAAATTTTGACACAATTTGACCATATTTTGACTGCTTTTGAGGGTGTTTGTGACAAAAATATCAACAAACTATATAAAACTATATAAAACTATATAACTATATAAATATAACTATATAAAAAATATCCACATGTTCTGCAAGGTAAAACAAAGATTTTAAGACCAAGAATGGTCAAATTGATTAATTTTTGTGGCCGGGAAAAAATTAAATAGAAAACACACGGACTGACGGACACACAGACACTTGTTCGGGGAGTGATTCTGAGTAAATGTGTATAAACTAACGTTTTTTCTTAAGCTCCGTTCCAACTTGATTTTAGGTCGTTTAAAAAAATTAAAAAAAAAAAATTTCAATCCCAAATTTGGAGGATAGAAGTCGTTAGCCTCCGTTATTTACTGTGGGATCAGGAACTCGGAGACTCTGCATACTGCTCACCCGTATTTTGGACCGGTTCCTTGGGTTGCATCCATGTGCACATGGGCTTCGTCCCATAACCACAAGGACAGAGGTAGATCGCCCATCCCCCTAGAGCTAGCTCGAGAGTAGCGGTGATCGAAAGACCAGAATTCCTGTAACACACTGTAAAGTAACAAATTTTGTAAGAACAAGATCCCTGTCAAATTGCAGCAAAATTTAAATCGATATTCCCCTCTAATGGCGAAGAAGGGGGGTTTTTTTAAATTGATATCAACATCAATATTCCTTTTCCATTAACCCTAACGGAAACCGGTCGTCCGTGTGATAGTGGCGCTAAACGAAGGAAGCAACAGCTTATACACCGTCTAGGTACTCTGGAATGAGAGGCTTGGCCAACTTTGATAAGGCGCATTGTATTCAAGGGGTTCCCCATCGCTTCTTGTCCCATCACATGGAGGTCTATCGCTTCAGATAACAGAGAATGCCTCAGCACGGATACAAAGTAGACACTTTGCATAAGCAGATTCGTAAAAAAAAAACGCTGCTAAGTAGATCAGTGGCATGTGCAGATTAGTTTTCGCTATGTCCGAAGAACTCTGCAAATTTTGCACAGGGGTTCATTTTTCGATTGCTAAGACAAACTTCACGATATATCGGTACTCCTTAAACTCAGAATTTAGTTGTTATTATTCTATAATTTCAGTATAAATTTGTATTTTAGAGGGGGATTTAGAGAAACGTTTTTTCAACCCGGCAAAAAATAATCATCCTCTTTGCTTGATAAATACTTACCTATCTATCTTTTCAACGCAGCGGATCGTTTAATTCCGTTAAATTCACCATTTAATCTATTCTTAATCACCTTCATTATTAACTGAATAATAATAATTATTAAATTCTCTGAATAATGAATGAAATTAAAAATGCCTCAGAACCATTGTTAAAGCCTGACTCGCTTTCATGTTGCCAAGCGCAACTGGTCGTAGTGTGAGTGCGTCACCTTGTTGGTGTAATAGGCTAGTGGTCGTAAGTAGATCAATCAACCGTATCTAAGAGCCGAGGCCAAATTCTCAAATTTTTTCGATTTTTGTTTTGCTGATTTGTGTAATGCGACCAAATTCTTTAAATTGAAGATATCGGGAGGACAGAAGTTTTTGTGGGGATTCCAACGAGTGGAAAACGATTTTTGTGGCTCTAGTCGTTTTCGAGTTATTCAGAATTGTAGAAATTTTAAAAAACTCAAAAATGTCTCACTAAAACTGCAATAACTCCTAAACGGTTAGAGCTACCGCCGTGGCGATGGTCTCATTCGATTCGGCATAGAAAAATCTATAGAAAATGATGCGTCACATGCCTATGTTACAAATTTCCAGAAAAGCACGAATTTTTTACCTCTTCAACAGCTGTTTTACTGGCCTTAAAATTAAGGTAGGGTTCTGTCGAGACGTTAGGACCAACTAGATACGGAACTTGATTTTTGGTAAAAATTTCAAAATTTTTCGATAACTCCTTCCCCCTGAAAAACCCCGGACGGCGGACGGCGTACGGCGTACGGCGGACGGCGGACGGCGTACGGCGGACGGCGTACGGCGGACGGACAAAAAATTTTTATTGCAGATTTGGATTCTACACCCCTTGAAACGTAAACCAACAAATTTTCAGGGGGTGTTAAAAATTTTTTTTTCCTGACCGATTACAAAGGTTCATTTCTTAAGAAAAATGAACCAAAAAACACAGTGGCGCACAATATTCAAATTAAAAACGTAAAAGTGTGACAAAATTTGATCATATTGTGTTTTTGTCTTATTTGTATTTTGTATTATTCTATATTATTATGGATTTTATCATACGAATTTAATCATTTATTGCTTATCGTATTTTAAATTTAATTATGGCATTTTATGTGCAATTATTTTGTAGTATATTATTCATTATAGGTTTTATCATTCCCAGGTATTTATTAGTTCTTGTATTTTAAATTGAATTAGGTATTGTATTTTAATAATTAAAATTATTATTCTTTAATTATAATTAAAGAATAATAATAATTTAAATTTAATAATAATGATAATAATAATTATTAAATTTAATAATTATAAATAAATATAAATAAATAATTATAAATAAGAATAATAATAATTTAAATTTAATAATAATAATAATTATTAAATTTAATAATTATTAAATAAGTATTTGTTTGTAAAATTAAAACTATTGTTTCTTTATTGTTGAAGTCGAATTTTTTAATTTTAACTTATTTATTTATTATTGTCTTTTTACTATAATATGTTATCATAAATTCAATTATTCAGACACATTAATTTATTATTGTACTTCGAATTTGATCATTGCATATTTTTTTTCATTTTTCTGTGTATTGTATTTATTAGTGTTTCCTTACTCATTTTTCTGTTAAGCCGAAGGTCTTGGCGGATTACTGTAAAACGTTACTTTGTTCCTCTAGCGAATGGAGCTTAAACATAGCTGACTTCTGGGCTTAAAGCAACGAGAACTTGGCCAGGATTATTCACACAACACAACAAACAATAGAGCGTGTTATCTAGCGAGGTCACGCAGGTGGAGTCCCGTTCACATTGAGTTGATGCTTGTAAAACCAAATTCAAATTTTTGACCTTTATCGGGCAAATAAAACTCGAAAAAGACCGAATTCATTAGGGTAAATAATTTTTGATTGTACTCCCTCGACAATTTTATCCTTGAAAGAGCCCCAATTTTTACTATAACGTCAATTTTCAACCGTAATTTCATTATTTTTTCCATAATTTAACAAGAAGTTGCGGATTTGGCCCATATTTTTCGAGTAAAAATATAATATATTATATTTTTAATATAAATTATTAAATAATTACATTTTTACTTCCATATTTACAGAGTAAATGGAAGTATTGTGATCGTCCTAAAATCGAGAATCGGAACGGAGCTTCAGAAAAAACTTTTTCTTATACACATTTACTCAGAATCACTTCCTGAACAAGTGTCTGTGTGTCCGTCTGTCCGTCTGTCCGTGAGTCCGTCTGTCCGTCTGTCCGTCTGTCCGTCTGTCCGTCTGTGGTCTTTTACAAAAATGGCCATAACTCCCTCATTTCTCAACCTTTTTTCAAATTTCTTGAACTGAAATGTTTGTCTCGGCAAGACCTAACACCCTGTTTAATCGGAATTTGGATAACGCACAGTACTTCCGATATATTTGCATTTTTAGTGTTTTCTATTTTATTTTTTTCC
This sequence comes from Nesidiocoris tenuis, assembly GCA_036186465.1. Taxonomy (NCBI): domain Eukaryota; kingdom Metazoa; phylum Arthropoda; class Insecta; order Hemiptera; family Miridae; genus Nesidiocoris; species Nesidiocoris tenuis. The sequence continues at coordinate 8,049,804 of AP028919.1, forward strand.
GGCCACAAAAATGAATCGATTTGAGCGTTCTTGGTCTTAAAATCTTTGTTTTACCTTGCAGAATATGTGGATATTTTTTACATTCCGAAAATGTGGCATTTTTTCATTTTGGGCGAATTTTAAAATTTTAATAGTGAATTTTTCGATATTTTTGGCCTAAACACCCTTAAAAGCAGTCAAAATATGATCAAATTGTGTCACAATTTTACGTTTCAAAATATGGAAGTATTGTGTGTTATCTACGCACCACTGGTTAATAAATCATATTACATTCTTAAGTATATTATGATATATTTAATATCATCAAAGCCCTAATCCACCCGTTCATGTGGTTGCCTTGAACTCAAAGGCGGAAATACGTGATCGTAAATAATTTCAAAAAATCTTTTTAGGTAGGTATATAGTACGTCTACAGAAAATAGAAAATTTCAAAAAATTATCATAAGAAACACCTAGAGTTTCCGTTCTTATGAATTGGACTCCGGAAAATTGAAATGTAACCATAAAAATATGAAATTCCTGTCCTGGACGATGGGCCGATTTTGTGAACGCGAACTGAACATAAGCGCACGCCGGAAACGAGAGGTACGCCAATAACGACCGGATCACGACAATCAACGTACGAAACGTCACAACACGGACGACTGACAGGCAAATAAACACGGCCTGTCCGCTGCAGAAAAATGAACGTAAAAAAATGTCTAACGTTGGGCGAGAAAAAATGCAAAAACGGATCAGTAAAAAGATTTAAAAAAACAGATATAGAAATCGGAGAAAGATAAAAAAACATCAATTACTACAATTTTTTGCAGCTTTTCCTTTGTACTTGTTTTGCAATGGTTCAGGGGGAGAGAAATGTGGCTTCCTTCCATCATCGATTCCATCGTCGATTATAGAGGCCGTCGTCATGTTGCATTTTTTACGGACTCTTACGTCACAAGTTGCAGACCTTCGCCACAGAACAGACCAGGTTGGTGCCTTTGGCTTCTTCTTCTTGTGGCAAAGGAGTCTGACCCTATGCGTCCCTCTGAGTCCCTATGCGATGTGAAAAATGCTCCTGATGAGGGCCACTAGGCCGAAAGCGCTCGAGCTATAAACGATACTGACAAGTGGCTCGAGTAGTTTTCAAGTTATAAAGTTTTCAAGGTTATTAAGGTTATCAAGTTATTAAGGTTTCAAGTTATTAATGGGGGAAATTTTGGAAAACTCAAAAATGTCTCACTAAAACTGCAATAAATCCTAAACGGTTAGAGCTACCGGCGTGGCGATGGTCTCATTCGATTCAGCATAGAAAAATCTATAGAAAATGATACCTCACATGCCTATGTTGCTTTTTTCCTGAAAAGCACGAATTTTTTCTCACTTCAACAGCTGTTTTACTGGCCTTAAAATTAAGGCAGAGTTCTGCCGAGACGTTAGGACCAACTAGATACGGAACTTGATTTTTGGTAAAAATTTCAAATTTTTTCGATAACTCCTTCCCCCTGAAAAACCCTTGACGGCGGACGGACAAACAATTATTATTGCAGATTAGCCAAAATCAGCATCGCATAATTGTAAAATTTCTTCGAAAAATCCATTAAAAAAATATAATAATAATTTTTCCAAAAATGTCAAGGGGTTAGCGTGCCGAGCGCTGCGTGTGACCCTATCAGATTCGGGTTGCCTAGCAACGGTTCTGTGCCAAGTTGTTGCTTTTCTTTCCTTTTCGGTCGGAGGCGGAAGCTCGACGGGCGGCGCATCTGCGCCACGGCCCCCTCGTCCACGTTCTCCCTCCGTACCGATGGGGGGGAGGGGGCCGACCTCGCAAATCGAGCCTTCAGTCGCGGCGTGCGGGCCCCGTCAACTCGGTCAACCGGTGCGGACCATTTTCCAGCCGGCCCCGAGTTTTCCCTTGCGTCGATTTCCCGGCCGTTTCCCGACCCGCGATGCCTGTGCCGGTTGTGTTTTTGTGCCGCTGAAAACAGTGATTGTACCGGATTTTCCGGCTGAAGCAGTTCCGACCGTTGGCGGTCGAATCGGCGGTTTCCAACAGCTGACGTCTCAACGTGACTAGTAAGCAAACTCGATCAAGTAACGCTAGGATTAAAAATTTTGATCTTTCGTGGGTAATTCTTTCAATTTTGGCGCGATTTGACCATATTTGATGCAATATTGTTCCGACTAAGCTGCTTTCTTGGTTACTCAATTTTTTCACACTCATTTTTATTTTATTTGTCCGGCCAATTTTCTAGAGGAGGTTGTTCTAGTTAGGGCAGGTTTAGGGCCCCTTTATCAATAGTCGATTATCCAAAAAATCATAGCTAATCTCTTGGCTACAAATTTCTCGGAGACACAGCCTATGCGCATCCACCCAAAAATCACCCTGAAATTAGTGGCCTGGTGATTAGCTATGATTTTTTGGATAATCGACTATTGATAAAGCGGCCCTTAATGACAAAATTTATTAGTCCAACATCCGAAGAAGATTTAAACTCCATTACGGAGGTATTAAATCACATTTTAATGAAAAAATCTCACTGGAAATTTGTATCGGGAGATTCCTTGGATAAGGATGGGTAAATTTGGTCAATAAACCGGCCCTTAGGTAGGTAACATGAGTAGGTACACAATACTGTACAAACACAGTCCGAAGGTTCCGCGAATGCGGCCCCGGAGCACCGCTTCTCTCCAGTGTTTCATCCCCTAATAATCCATAAATAATAATTATCCATAATTTTTAGGTAATATCAACTATTAGGCATTTTTATGATGATACAATATACAATATTAGTACCTATCAATTTATAATGCCAATGGTTTATGTTAATGTTGTGTAAAAACGTTCATAAAATTCCCAGTACTGGAAAATCGTATCACTGAAAAATTAAAATGTTCCATTTTGATATTGAAAAATAGCTGAACCATTCATTTTATAAAATGTCAAATAATACATTTCATCAACAAATAATGACTGTTTTCCGAGCTATTGATTTGAATTTCCCCCGCAAAGGCCCTATAATTAAAATGTTTCCTCATTTGTTCGCCAATAAGGTCAGGCCATTAATCGAGTTTTGTCCAGTGACCAATCCGAGTGTCCGATGATTAACAAGCGATCACTATTCAATGAAAATTCACGACCGGCTGCTTCACGTTGTAATAACTGATGATGACATCGTTAGCAGGAAGACCGGCCTGACAAATATGATGCCTGTTAACTTGGCCATCAATTCGACCGCCCACATAATTGGACCTTTAACCTTTCTTGTCTAACCAACAAAATAGGTAACTTATCGTTTCCTTGATAAAGGTTGAGTCAAAAAGCGACAATGTCTATCATTATTGCGGTTAGCTATTTTTAGCCCCGAAAAATTTGGTATTCTTGGTGGTAGCTTTTTGCTTATGAACTTCGAAGCTGAATTCCTTTAAATACCAATCAAGGGTGAGGGAATTGGGCGGCTAAACGGATTTCTAAAGCAGACGTTTTTTTTACTTTTTTTGTAATATTAGCAATTAAAACGCTGGTATTAAAAAACTGAGAATGCAAGTGAAGCTATATAAATAAGATTATCGATGTTTAAAGGATTTTTCGTATACCTCGTTGCATAAACTATGTCCCGGATTTTTTAAGATATTTTTTTAAATTACCTTTTTTAATTACCTTATTTATTTTTTTATTTTGTTGGTTTAGTTTAGGGGAATCCCCCATTTTCTTTTACCTTTATTCCCTGGAATAAACAGTTAACGTTTTAGCTGATTCAGCAAGCGATCCTAGTGAAAGTATGCCTATAAGTAGGTGATTTTTTCTGAACCTTCTATCTGATTTTGAGTTTTACTGTTCTTGAAATATGAGAATATGTAAAAGCCGATAAATTGGTATTTTTAGCAAAACAAAAATTACACTTTTTCGGAAGCATTTTCCGTTTTTAAAAAATGCAATAACTGCTCTATAAAAGTGCCATTAAATGTCATAACTGTAACATAAAAGTGCCATTTGGAGCAAAACGAAAGTTGCACCTTTTTAAAAGCATTTCCCATTTTTAAAAAAGTGCCATAACTAATTACTCTATGGAGCTCCTCTGGAGGAGCTTAAATAATTTAATCGTCATTATGAAAATTGTCGTGTGGCTCATTATTACATGACATTCAAAACGTATCAGCACACCTGAAGACGTGTTTGAAAAAAAATGGCAATTTTAGAAGTTAGAGAGTAAACATTGGAAAATATCCTAAAACGTCGCAATTTTTTGAAACTTCACGCTACCGCGAAAACCTACTAAAGATCGTATTTTCACGTATTTCCACGTATTTTCGTATTTTCGAGTTCGTATTTTTACGTCGATTTCTAGCGTCCTATAGATCGTGAGACAGGATGCACTCTCGGTGCAATCTCTAGTGCAGTTGATGACTAAACTCAATAGCGGCTGAGGGGTTACATGATATATAAACAGGGGGATATATAAGCATAGAGTATAACACTAGCCTGGGACCGTGAACTCGCTGCGCCGTCGCGTGAATCGATATCAACAGGTATAATGTCGCCCGAGCTGGAGCAGTCAAACGTTGGGCTCCGACCCCCTCACCGCTGCTGACCTCAGGCGAATAATGCACCCGTAAAACCTCGATGGCATTAAGCTCGAATATTACTTAAGTTCACTTCGGGTCGAGAGCCGTTGAAAACTTAAACGCCCATCAACAGTTGATGTAACTTTAAAAGTTACTTTACTCATACCTATATTCAGATGAGATCATTTACCTAGAAAGTTATTGGATGAACGATTTTTGTATCTTTCGAATCAGCGAACGATGACCTTACGGTTCAAAAACGGCACTCAGCATAATGTTTTTAAAAAAATGAAAAGAACAAAAAAAACATGAGATACCAAATAATAATAAAAATATTAAAATTCCCTCTTCAATTTCTTCTCTTCAGCCAGTCGAATGCGTCGGTAGGTATTTTTTCATCTCGGAAACTCAAATTTACTCCACTACTGTGTTTTTTCCAAGTTATATAATCAAGTTGCACCTTTTTGATAATAGAACGCAACTGACGAATAAAATCATGAAATTCGTCTCAAGTTTTATAATTCGTTTCGTTATAGCCTTGTAATGCACCTCATAAAAGTTTAGTTTATTCATCATGGTATTCTTAAGCCATATAATAAGTCTCATAAAGTTAGGGGTCCTCATGGAATTCGTCTCAAGCCTTATGATTCGTCTCATAATAGAGCCTCTTAATCCTAACAAGCCTTATAAAGTCAGGGTTTATTCATTAAGGATTCATTTTTGTTCATTAATTTGTCTTGAGCCTTATAATACGCCTGATAAATCCATAATATGGATACTATATTATGGATGTATGGGCAATATGGATAAAGATATAATAATTTTGTCTTGAGATATACGATTATAGAGAGAGATATACCTAGATAGATATATTATTCTATAATATTAGGCTAGAAGAATATTTTTATAAGAATAGGTCAATAGGTCAATAATATTGACAATAATATAGGTCAATAATATATTATATTATAATATTCTTATTTATTATATAAGAATTTGTCTCAAGCCTTATAATACGCCTGATAAATCCATGATTTAGATCATGAACACTGTCTTAATCCTTATAATTCGAATTTTAAAGTTTGAGCTAATTTATCATGAAATTTCTCTTAAGAAAAAGCCGAATAATAGACGTAAAGTTGCGTACATTCTAGAATTTGTCTTGAGCCTTATAAATATGTTTATGAATAAATGAAATAGCCTTATAAATAAATAAACATATAAATATGTTTCAATTCTTACACCGGTCGTTCGCCTAATAATTATACACGACCAAAATTCGTATCCGTGACTTTTTCTTGTTTTTTCTGGTATTGCCGTTGGGCATTGCGTTTTCCCTCAGAATTGCAAAAACATTTTTTACGCTTCCTTGAAGGAATCCTTTCGCTTTTCATCGTAGGCTCTCGTTTGACAAGGCAGTCCTGGTCTAAGAGGTCCTTATCGGGATCCTTCGTAGGGTAAGATAACTCAGATTGAAAAGGGTTGGGTTTTGGTAGGGATATGAAAACGTTTCTATCATCCGAATGATCTAGAACGAGGTTCACATTTTCCATAAGCCCTTCGTGACTCGAAAGCCTCGTCATTCCGGTATTTTCCTCCGCCTTGTTATCCAAATTGAATGTAGGTACTTCAATTTTACTTCTACGCCATGAATTCTACGTCCGAAATCCGAATCTCCTTAATGGGGGATTTCACGTGGAAGCTAAAGCTCAGAAAGGGAAGTTTTCCCAAAAGTTATTTTTGTGTTGCTATCCTACAAAATAATTCTTCGCCCTTTGTTTCCTGAACAGTCCTGCTCCCATTTTAGTAGAATGTGATCTAAGAAAATACCTAGGAACCTCCTGCATCTAAGGGCCGGTTTATTGACAAAATTTATCCATCCGATATCCAAGGAAGCTATAGATAAACATTTCCAATGAGATTTTTACATTAAAATTCCATTTAAATACCACCGTGGAGAAGTTTATCTAAAGCTTCCTTGGATATCGGATGGATAAATTTTGTCAATAAACCGGCCCTAAGGGAGAAAATATATCACATCTACTGGCAGTAAAATTTTTTTCCCCCCCCCCCCCCCCCCAAAAAAAAAAAAAAAAATATTTAAAAGTATGGATTAAAAAAATCCAGAATAACGGCTTCTCAAGTTACAATCTCCCAAAGCTCTAAGACGAGCCCAATTATTTCAAAATAACGTCGATAGCTTTTTTCCTGCTAGATTAGCCAAACAGCCGAAAAAAAACCCTGTCAGAATCACGACGAGAGACTAAAAAACTGCCACTTCCTATATAATCAACGTTGAAATTAGACCGAAAATCTCTTGGCCGACCGTCGGAGATGCGACTTCGCCCACTGAAAATAAACTCAAATTCGGCTCCCCGCCTGTGCGTTTTTGTGTTCCGTTGGAGAAAAAGCGCTGAAAGTCGCAGAAATATCGTTATGATGATGCGGATTGGGCTTCGTGCCAAGACACAGAGAGGTCACGTTCTGAATAGCACAATAAAGCGTTTGAAGCTCGGGAAGCTCCAAGTAGAAACTAGAGACGAGCAAATTTTAAGTAGCGACATCAAAAAATAGCCGCTCCTGGCAGCATTTTTGATAATTTGAACGCACCTCCTGTCAAGGATTCATCAATAACGTGTAAAAATATATTGCTCCCCAATTCTCTTTGCAATGGTTCCTCGCGTTTTGCATCTGCCGAAAATAGGTAACATTAAGAATTTTTCCAAAGAAAATGAAAAAATTTCCAAACCAAATTGAGAATTTTCCAAGCCGAATTGCAAAGTTCCCAAACGGAATTGGGATTTTTTTCAAATCAAATAGAGGATTTTCCTTGCCAAATATAGGATTTTCCTTGACAAATTGAGAATTTTCCAAAAAATTGACAATTTTCCAAAAAATTGACAATTTTCCAAAAAATTGACAATTTTTCAAAAAATTGACAATTTTCCAAAAAATTGACAATTTTCCAAAAAATTGACAATTTTCCAAAAAATTGACAATTTTCCAAAAAATTGACAATTTTCCAAAAAATTGACAATTTTCCAAAAAATTGACAATTTTCCAAAAAATTGACAATTTTCCAAAAAATTGACAATTTTCCAAAAAATTGACAATTTTCCAAAAAATTGACAATTTTCCAAAAAATTGACAATTTTCCAAAAAATTGACAATTTTCCAAAAAATTGACAATTTTCCAAAAAATTGACAATTTTCCAAAAAGTTGACAATTTTCCAAAAATTGACAATTTTCCAAAAAACTGACAATGTTCCAAAAAACTGACAATTTTCCAAAAAACTGACAATGTTCCAAAAAACTGACAATTTTCCAAAAAATTGACAATTTTCCAAAAAATTGACAATTTTCCAAAAAATTGACAATCTTCTAAAAAGTTGACAATTTTCCAAAAAATTGACAATTTTCCTAAAAGTTGACAATTTTCCAAAAATTGACAATTTTCCAAAAAATTGACAATTTTCCAAAAAATTGACAATTTTCCAAAAAATTGACAATTTTCCATATAAAATTGAGAATATTCAATCCAAATTGAGCCTTTCCCAAACTCAATTGAGGATTTAAAGTATCAACCAAGTTTTCCATGATTTTTCCATGAAGTTTTCCATGAAGTTTTCCATGAAGTTCCACCAAGTTTTCCATGAAGTTTTCCATGATTTAATGGAAACCTCTACGAATGTCATCGGATGTTTCTATCATGAAAACATTACAAACTCTTTCTTCATTTTTGCTCAGTTCTGTTTTAGGAAAAGTTTTGATGTTTAAAATTGTCACTTTGTTTTGCACCTTCTTCATTAGTCATCAAAATATACAATATTGTTTAGGAAATTGTCAATTTAGTATGAAACATTCTCAAACTGATTTGGAAATATTCAACCTGGTTGGGAAAATTCTCAATTCTGGAACATGTCCAAAGCATTAAATTTTAATGCTATACTATTATCTGGAATTTCGAAACAAAAATGATAACTTTTTTGCCAAATCGATAAAAACATATTTTGGACAAATTTGCGGCCGAATGAACACATTCGGACATTTTATGACACAAAATTTGTGACACAATATTTAATATTTGACAAAGTTGATCATATTAAATATGATTTTTTTTCATTAATTTTTTTTTCAAATTTTGGAGAAATTTGAAGGGCAATATGGGATAACAAATTTAGAAAAAACAAATAAATAATAATAATAAATAATAATAATAAATAATAAAATAAATCTAATTTGAAGATGATCAACGAACTGGATCGTACCATCCAAAAAATGAACCTAATTGCTTGTTCTGCGAGTAAACGAGAACAAATCGGTTCTAGGGCTGAATAAAACTGGCTTCCGGTCTACAGTAGAACTGTTGTAACAATATTTAAAAAAATATTAGAACAAAGTGAATTCGGAAAATTGTATTATAAAATCGAAAATCAGTTTATAAAATCTTTGTACCTACCCTCTACCCGATTTTTTCGCTATTCCCATCTACTTTGACAAAATGGAAGTAAAAATGACTAGCGTTTTCTAGTATCGACGGATGTTCGGTCCGTTCGGCCGGTTCGCCGAAGGACCTCGAACTGTTCGGCAAGATTTACATAACAATCCGCACAGCAGCCGGAGACGACAAGAGAAAAACGTGTCCGCTCGATAATTCGATTGTTCGACTCTTCCAACCTCCGAGTCCTCTTTTCTGGATATTCGTCGTCACCGATGGTCGGCGAAAAATAAATAAAACAAGAAACATTGCCAGTGTCACGAGGTTTCCACGGTTTCGACTTCTTCGCCGTTTTTCCTTCCCGTCACTTACACGTTTCTAGGTCCGCCGCACTTTAACGATCGATCGAGTCTATTGTAACGTATTTGACGAGAAATTCGGCGTTCTTCGATTTCGTCGCGATCGAAAATCTACAAGCGACTTTTTTTTGCGCTTTTAGCAAGAGAGTGAAAAAAATATTTTTTCCATATTTCCTAAAATCGAAAATTGAATGGGAGCTTAAGAAAAAAACTTCCGCCTACACACAAGTGTGACTGAGCGTGTCCGATTGCAAGTCTGTTCGTCTGATGTGATCATTTACAAAAATGGCCATACCTCCCTCGATTTTTAACCCTTAATCTAAATTCTTGTACTGGGGTATGTTTGAGTCAGTAAGGAGTTGAATAATTCAATTTTTCGTCTCCCTATCTGGCTTGCTTCCTCCGCAATCATCGAAAAACCACGCCATTTTCGCACTTTTTATGGTTTTTCACCTGTAGTTGCTTCCCATTGCATTTTACGGCTTTTAGGGCCATTAGTAAACTTGTAGATCGATAAATTTCCAACAACATTGACTCCGTAACTTTTGTTCGTGCGCTCAATAGATTCGGAGCTACGGACCGGCAAAAAAGGGCAAACATTTTCAGAATTGTGAAATTTTGATCTTTGGTCTACTTCTCATGGTGATAAGTCGGAGAAATCGTCGTCGCAGCGCAAAATGGGGGGAGGAAGTTGTAGAGAATTCAATCTACTTTTTTACCATTTTTTTCATTTTTATTTTTTGTAGGGCCGATCGGTAAGATTGAAAGAAACACAGCTATTCGTAGATCGAGTATGGGAACTTTTTTGCCCATGTTTTCGCGATTTGACCATAGATTACTACATTATGGTCAAAAGAGGGTTCCCTACTCTGTCGGCTCGTCGAATATATTCGACTTATATATTAGACTATAAGTCCATGTGTAACACCGCCAAAATCACTTCGGATCCAATGTTAAAAACTGCGAAAAATAAAATCTCATTCCAAAAGTTCGGAGGAACCAAACCAAAATACACGTGGTCTGGCTTGATTAGCAATAAATATTTAATCCCTGTCGGGTCTTCTATCGGCGTAGAACGGCCGAACTGTATCAGAAATTCGCAATACGTCGAGGGACGTTGAATAAATTTCGAATGCATCGATTCAACCTCGATGGGTTCAAATTGAGAACTCTATGCAAACTACCGATACCATTAACTATCGACTCGTTTGCACAGCAGTACTTCTAATCCCTCGGCCACTCTATATTCATGATTCGTGAAACTTCAGATTAGAAATGGTGGAAGCCCGCTGAATTTGAGTTTGCGCTCCTCAAGCCGCCGGAGAAGCTCCACCTGGTGCTGACGGTCGATAAATCATTTTTGACGTTTGTTGTCTGTAGATAAAGGGTCTCGATGAAAACAATGTACGGAAAGTTATTTCAGTGCGGGCCCAAACCCTCGCCCTATCACCAAACCAAAATACGTCGAGATAAGCCGACTTTTACTCGGCTGCGGCCGTTGTTCGCGTTACTATCGTCCGTATTTTTTATCGGCCGTATTGCTAGTCGGCGACTTGTTGGCTGTAGATAAGCGAGCGGGTAGTCGACTTTTTGATGTCGACTGACTTTTTGCTGTCGTGTTTAAAACGCCTGATCCGGATGGAGCGACGTGAAACTTTTACTTCGCGGTAAGAAGCTCTTGCGGTTGAGGTCTTCAGCTGACCTAAAAGCCGGAAGTTCTCCAAGCTGCTCGAAAATCCGCTTTGATTTGCCGCAATAGAAACCAGATAACACACAATACGTCCATACTTTGATACGACAATTTTTGACCCAAACTGATTGTACCTATTCTGAATTTTTTGGAAATCATGAATATGGGACATTGAAGAAATTTAGAATCGTTTGAATTCTGTGGCCACAAAAAATTAATAGAATAAAATCACCGGCTGAACCGAATGCCAATATGAACGTTGAACGTTTTCAAGAAATTTGAAAAAAGCTTTTGAAAAAGGCAAGTTTTACTTCCACATTTACAAAGTAAATGGAAGTATTGTATTCGCCCTTAAATCGAAATTAGGATCACAGCTCCAGAAAACACTTTGACCTATAGACTTTTACGCGGAATAGCTTCCTGAACATGTATATATACATGTTCACACATATATGTGTGGCAGTCTGTGGTCGTTTCCAAAAACAGCCATAGCTCCCTCAATTCTTAACCTTTTTTCAAATTTCTTGCACTGGAATGATTGTCCCAGTATGACCTATTACGCTGTTGAACAGGAATTTGAATTACTTACAGTACTTCCAATATATTACTATATTACTATTTATTACTATTTACAATATATTATTATTATTATTAGCACTTTTAACGTTTTCTATTTTATTTTTTCCTGCCCACAAAAATGAACCGATTTGAGTGCTCTTGGTCTGAAAATATTTCATCTACCTTGCAGAATACTTGGCTATTTTTTATATTCCGATAACTTGACCTATTTTGATCTAAAGCACGTTTTAAAATTTGAATCGTAATTTTTTGAAATTTTTACTTTAACAGCCTCAAAAGTAGACAAAATATATTCAAATTGGTCTCAAACCGCATCAAATTATGGAAGTATTGTGTGTTATCTAAGTAACAGTGGTCGTATATTACCACAGACGAATAAAGTGGATGATCGACCCGTAATACTAGAGGAAAGTGCCCAAAAGTGGACCCCTCCCCAAAAGTGGACCCCTGACATTTTAGGCTCTCTACGGTGCTGAACTTTACCGAAACCAATCGCAACTAGTAGTTCCCACTTCTGTGACAACATGTAGGAGCCCTCACGTCGTCTACTTCATCTGCCGGCTTTCAGTTCGGCATTATGTGATTTCTTGTATTTTAGAATTATTACAGTGTCATACGTTATTCGACATTTCTCCTACACTTTTGAAGGTAAGGCTTCCAGCATGTATTATTCTGAAATAGTAAGGAATAAGGGTAATATTTATCATCAAGTTATCTCAATTGAACGGTCTGTTGAACATTGAAAGCGTAATGAATAATTAGGCTATAGTCGCCTAAAGTGGACCCCCCTTTATTTTTCATGTTCAAACACCTGCTGAATCTGAAAAACGTCTCAACTTCGAAGAGAAATCAAGCAGTGAAGAAGACAGCGTTTCGTCTGGGTCGTCCGTGATGGAGGCTTTGCCTGGAGTAACGCCCTCAAAAAATGATGATGCCTAATCGGAAATAGCGTTAAAGGATAATTTATTGTTATTATATACTTACTATTGACTTAGCATTGTTTTATGTGATTTAATCTCATTCCTCCATGTAATTTTCCATCCATTTTTGTAATATTTAGTAGGGGTCCACTTTAGGCAACTTTTTTTGGGATTGCCAAATTGCAGGGTTTTGAAAAATATATTTTTTTATTACTATTTCTTAGTATAATTTTATAAATTGAGATTGAAATGATACAAAACATTACTGTGCTATCGTTACATGCATTTAAAAATGTGTTTTTCGTTGTTCTATATTTTTTATTGATAAAAAACAAAATGGGGGTCCACTTTTGGGCACTTTCCTCTACGTACTTAGCTATTGTCAGCGATCAGGGGTAGGGTGTCAGATGAAATAGCAACCTTTTCCTTTGCCTAGCTTTCGGCCAACATTTATTAAATAAAAAAAGTTTCGAAAAATAGTTTTAGGAAAGTTTCAAAAAAAATTTTTTTCAAAGTTTCAAAAAATTTCAAAAAAAATTTTTTTTTCAAAAAATTTCAAAAATTTTTTTTTTCAAAAAATTTCAAAAAAAAAAATTTTTTCAAAAAATTTTAAAAATATTTTTTCAAAAAAAATTTTTTTTTTCAAAAAAAATTTTTTTTTGCTCGTTCTTCCTCCTGGGAAGGAGCTAAATTTTTTGAAACTTTTCTAAATCTATTTTTCGAGCCCTGATGAAGGCCTAAATGAATGTTGGCCGAAAGCTAGGCAAAGGAAAAGGTTGCTATTTCATCTGAGCCCCTACCCCTGATCGCTGACAATAGCTATTACCACAGACGGACACACAGGTCAGGGAGTACTGACTGAAAGTGTATTTGCAAAAGATTTTTCCTAAGCTTCGTTCCGATTTTCAATCTTAGGACGATTACAATTCTTGTATGTACCTACTCTGTAAATATCGGAGTAGAAAGACTGGAATCGCGGTTTCCTACCATGATCGAAAAATGTCATAATATAGTACCTATATTATTAGTACCTATATTATTAGTACCTATATTAATGTCATAATATAGTACCTATATTATTAGTACCTATATTATTATTATTAGTACCTATATTATGGAAAGACTGGAATCGCGGTTTCCTACCATGATCGAAAAATGTCATAATATAGTACCTATGAAAAGGGTTAAATATACGAGCGTGCTTCAATCGATAAGTTACTACGTGATTATCACGAATGTTTCTTGCACTTTATTTATTTCTCGACTGGTAAAACTCTTATTTCTCCCGGGGGATACTCGAATTTCTATACGAAGACGTGAGAAAGGGACAACTAGGGAGAAAAAGCCGTCCAGTGACGTGATGTAAGGGACCCTATAAATTTTATAAGGTGTTCCCCATCTCCTTTTCCATCTCGCCTTTCAGCCCTCCCTCGTTTTCCCTACTTTTACAAGAGGAAACACGAGAAGGTCTATTCGGCTCAGCTTGGCTCGCCCTTGCACATTCACTTCTCTCCGTGTTATCCCTTGACGTAATAAAAACCTTCTGACGCCCTTTCTATATTCATACATCATTCGCTATTTCTAGCCCTTTTCCGTCCCTGCGGAATCTACTGTTGAGCCAATTTACTAGATGAATATTTCTCACTTCTCGGGGACGAGTCCGAATCGAGTAAATTTGCGTGATGTGCGAGCGACTTGTGAATAATATGAATTTAGTTCGTATGAGTGTGACACATGCACTGCGCGAAAAAACCGCAGCCTGTCGACAATAAAAAATACTATAGTCAGTAACCCTGTTAGTAAGATATTCTACAAATAATAGTCATGCGCAAAGTATGGCTATTCGTAGGCACTTTTTTTCAAATGACAATCATCAGGATATGAATACGGCTGAAAATCAAGGAGTATTAAATGTCGAAGAAAAGAAAACACATTAAAAGTTGGATACGAAGTAATAAAACCCATTTTAAAACGTTGAAAAAATACTTCCGATTTTCATTTCACTTTTATCACTTCCACGTGAAGTCGACACATTTGACTGGGCGCCGCGGTCAGACGCTCAACTGATTCTCTTTTGAGAATCCTGAGCCTGAGGTGCGATGGAACCGGACCATAAGGAGACACAGTAGTGAGGCGCCGAAATTTCTCTTCCGTCTGCCGGGCCCCAGTCATATAGAAACGATCGTCTGCGATCTTATTTTGTATTATATCCCCTTCAAAGCCTTAACTACGTATTTGATGTATTACCTAAATTAATATCACTTATTAAAACAAACGCGTTTAATATATTATCAGTTATAATTATTAGGTAGCAATTAATTTTCATAAAAACACAATAATCGTGTTCATTATTGAAGTATTCAGTAGTTCAACTATTGAAGTATGCCACAAATGCCCATTGAGAAAAATTAAAAACTAAGTTTTTTATCAATTAAAAAATTGAAATTTCTCCAAAGTGAAAGTTTCGCCAAATCTTGATGTACTTATATGAGTTCAGCTTAAAATACATAATAATTAGGTGCCCGATGCTATTTTTCCCCTCTTGGCTATCGATACGATTTACATTTTCATGTAATGAAAATCACGAATCAATGATTTCATGTTTCACTTGAAGAATTGGAGAAAGTAACTATTACCCAAAACAATTATGTTTTTGACCTTGCTCACCAGCTATTCGCCGTGCATGCTCGATTATTGTCTCCGCGTCACGATCAGCATGTGTGCGCGCGTGTGCGCCCGTTCGCGCGCGTGGTCGTCACCCCTCGTTGAATGTCGTCAACTGCCGGCCTGATTGATATTCGGACGGTGCGCACCGACGAACGGCCAATGACACACGTTCGCTGTTTGAGCATGTCGACTGATTGAAAACTTAGCACCGACGTAGGCAAACAAGTGTCCGGCCAAAAAAAAAAACCTGTTACCCCCGGTGACTCGAAGTAAATGTTCAAAAGAATCGGGCATTAATTTTATTATGTTTACTTTTTATGTAAATAGAAGTACTATAACCATCCCAAAATCGAGAATTGGATCAGAGCTAAGGAAAAACTTTAATTTTACACTTTTACTCGGAATAAATTCCTGAACGAGTGTCTGTGTTTCCGGGTGTCTGACTCTCCGTTTATGGTTATTCATAAAAATGGTCATAGCGCCCTCAATTCCCAACCTTTTTCCAAATTTCTTGGACTGGAATGTTTGTCTTGGCAAGATCTATGACCCTGTTTAACCGGAATTTGAATTACTCACAGTACTTCCGACATATAAGCACTTTTAGTGTTTTATTTTTTTCCTGGCCACAAATATGAAACGATTTAAGCTGTTTATTATAAATGACTTTTCATCAAATCATTTTCCTTTAAGATTTTTCAGATGTACATGAAATAGGGTAATTTTTGGAGCTCTCCGGGCCTAGGGAAACAGGTAAAATATACTATGAGAATATTGAGTAGGTTCTTACTCATAAAAATGCGCCATAACTTATTTTATTTCGTAATAAGTAAATACTAGCTCTGAAAATTTTACAGTTTAATTCAATATAATAAAATACCTCGAATAAAACTCATATCAACTAGGATGTTACTAGGATAAATTAATTTCAACCGATTCTGAATTAATTTATTTTAAATTTGGTTGAATAATTCGGTTAATTATTAACGAACCAGTGGTGCGTAGATAACACACAATACTTCCATATTTTGAAACGTAAAATTGTGACACAATTTGATCATATTTTGACTGCTTTTAAGGGTGTTTAGGCCAAAAATATCGAAAAATTCACTATTAAAATTTTAAAATTCGCCCAAAATGAAAAAATGCCACATTTTCGGAATGTAAAAAATATCCACATATTCTGCAAGGTAAAACAAAGATTTTAAGACCAAGAACGCTCAAATCGGTTCATTTTTGTGGCCGGAAAAAAATAAAATAGAAAACAATAAAAATGCAAATATATCGGAAGTACTGTGCGTTATCCAAATTCCGATTAAACAGGGTGTTAGGTCTTGCCGAGACAAACATTTCAGTTCAAGAAATTTGAAAAAAGGTTGAGAAATGAGGGAGTTATGGCCATTTTTGTAAAAGACCACAGACGGACAGACGGACAGACGGACACACAGACACTTGTTCAGGAAGTGATTCTGAGTAAATGTGTATAAGAAAAAGTTTTTTCTGAAGCTCCGTTCCGATTCTCGATTTTAGGACGATCACAATACTTCCATTTACTCTGTAAATATGGAAGTAAAAAAAGGAAAAATAATTCAACCTCTTACAACATCGGAAAAGCCAGAAATAAGGTACTGTACGTGAAATAGTTAAACGTCCCGCCCTCAAAGAGCAAAGCTCGGGAGGGTAACCGAGCGAAAAGTAAAATCAGCAGAAAACGTAAGCCTCGAATGTTAACGGTATTGTCTGATCGGCTTTGGAACGTTCGGCAAGGGATGGAAAAGACATTATGGGCTCGGTGACGTACGAACAAAGAGGGTCAGAGGGGTGACAATCAATCGATCGAATCTGTCGTTCTGTTGTTGTTGTCAGCCGAGAAGAAACCGAAGAGAAACCCTTCTATTGTATTCAATTATTTCGTTCGCAAATTCGCCGGTTCTTACGAATTGAGGAATTCCCGATAACAAAATTATACGTCACCCTGTTCGCTAAAATATGTTCGTGATTTACAACGAAGTAATAAAAAAGTTGAAACCGAGTCTTTACTTTGCGGAAGTACTGTTTATAACCGTTTATTCCATATTAGTCGATAAAATTATTCCATATTATTCTATAAAAAAATTATTATATAAAAACTTCTGATGGATCACTATAATCATACGAAAATTCACGAGCTTTCCAACGATGTCCTCAGATTTGTGTTTGATTGAAACCCAAAAGCGCTACAGCAATTTTAGTGAGTACAGCTTAAAAAACACAAAAACGCCAAAGCAGGGTCTTTCAGCAAACTTGGAAGCAACGCCTGATCTGTTGAAAAAGAAGGGTAAAAAGTACCTATTTTTCTCTGTTACTGACCATCGAAGAGTTCTACACCTCGTTCGAACAATGTCCCAAATTTTGGCCTAGCACGTGCCGAAAACTCAAAATCGCCCCGCCCAATTCTCGTTACCCACTTTTGGCAATTTTACTCGCGCGGGCGGCACGATCGATAAATTTCCCGGACGACCCCGACACTTTCATTCAATATTGAGGTAATATTGAGGTAATAACCGTTCGTCGAGGGCAGCGGGGAAAGCAATAAACAATTGAAATAGGGCGCAGGTGAGGCAGTTGATCGACAGTTGAGTCGGGTGTCACCTCGGTGTCAGTCGAGTCCGGGATCGGAGACAAAAACTGAGTTAGGAGGTGCAGAATGAAACGGCAGTTCGAGAGGACATTGAGTCCGAGGGTGAGTCCCGACAGGGGCGGGGGGGTGGCGAGGAAACCAATTTATTTCGCTATCAACCGACTTGCAGGTGTAAAAACGATCTAGGCTGAACGATTTTGCCTCTCGTACCCGTATAAAAGTCCATTACTGGCCTTGAATTGTTTTGTGTTCGGTTTCGAGGGGAAAAAACAGGTCGAGTAACGAGTTAATTTTAGAAAAAATAATGTTGCAATAGTATATAAGGTAAGAGCACCAGTTATTGGCCGCTTAAGGGTGCTTCTCGCTGTAATGTACTCGAATTGAATTCTTTTAGGTTCTTTTTTTGATTTTCGGAGGGGTAAACACTTCAGGAATGTGATCCAATACCAATTACTTTTTAGAAAAATGTAGGGTGCGTGAAAGCGTGATATATGGTCTGCACTATAGCAATTATCTGTGCTTACAACTGTCATAGCTTCGCAGACAATGGAGAATTTGTTCGTATAGAAATTCCGTAATTTTACGTATAACAGTTACGAGAGACTTTCGAAATGCAGACTCCAAACAAGAGAATTCGAGTTGGACGATTAAGTTACAGGGGTTCATGAAATTCGAGCCAAAGCTGAATGGGTGTATCCTGCAGAGACGAGATGAGACCCTTACAAGTTTGCTTGATAGCACCATGACATGGGGGGGTGATCTATTTCTGTATAAAGGGCGACCAAGGTTTTCCAGGTCGTGGCAGGCTTCCCTTCGGTTTAGGTTTCGCAAGGAATTGGAAAGGAAAACTAATTTTGAATGCCGTTATAAATGAGCAAGTAGTGCCATAAAAAAATAAATCCAATAAATCGCTAAATACAAAATAGTGACCAAAAAGTAGTACCAATCAATGAAACATTAGGAAAATGTTTGTAAACCAGTTGGGTACGTAAAAATTTCGGCCAAACATAAATATTCGGCGTTTTTTAGGCTCTTGTGCTCGGAAATTATCCAAAAAATGAAAATTTTGGCCCCTGTAGCAAAATAAAAGTACGACGAGCTACTGGAATGAAATTAAAATAAAAACTTTCCGTTTCGTAGGTACCTATTTTTTTAGACAAAAATTTAAGGCTTCGAGCACCCATTTTACCAGTGAGGCTCAGATAACACGGGGTATATTTTGGTAATTTCGATAGGAATCGAAACCGCCGATATTTCGGAAGAACAGTGTGTTTTTGTATTTCCAGCCAAACAAAATTATGGATAATGCCTGGACAAACATTCCAGTTCAAGAATTTTGAAAAAATGTTGAGATTTGAGGGAGATATGGCCATTTGAAAGTGTAGGTAGAGCGCAGACCGAGCTGGTTTGATTTATTCGCTCTGCTCTAGCATGGAGCGGAGTCCACGCTCTGTCCTAGCTTGGAGCGGCTTCTACGCTCTGCTCTAGCTTGGAGCAGTGAAGGCGCTCTGCTCTAGCTTGGAGCGGCGTCTACTCTGCTCTAGCTTGGAATGGCGTCTACGCTCTACTCTAGCTTGGTGCGGCGTCCACGCTCTGCTCTAGCTTGGAGCGGCGTCTTAGCTCTGCTCTAGCTTGGAGCAGTGTCTTCGCTCTGCTCAAGCTTCGAGCGGCGCCTTCGCTCTGCTCTAGCTTGGAGCGGCGTCGGCGCTCTGCTGTTTCTAACTTCGTGCGCTCTTATCGCTGCTACCGCATTAAATTCGACTCGCTGCCTGTGCTAAAATAATTCGTTGAATCTAAACTTAAAAAAAAATTAACAAATTTTCTTCGTTTCTCTGTTACAGGTAATTGCAGTTTGGCTGTGCGGTGGAAACATTCGAAATGGGTTGACGAGGCAAATTCGGTGGCCATGAGGTAGCCACTGGTGCGAAGTTTACGTATTTAACGAAACCCCATCACATCGCACCAATGTGACGCGAACTGGACGAATATTCGAGTCAATTTTTACCCTTTAGTTTTTTTCCCCGGATTATTTCTTAGCGAAAATTAGTCGGCTAAAATTGGAATAATTATTGAAAATTCAATTTCGGGAGGGGGTCTCGACTGTTGTAAGACTTGGGGGGATCGTGCTGCAAGAGTAGGGGGGGTGGAGGGCCTCCCAAGTCGGCGCCGGAGCCGATCGTCGGCGCCGTCGTTGGCGCCGTCGGCGGCGCCGATTATCGGCGGACAAGCCCCCGCGTCGGCCTTCACGACATACAGGAAGAAGAGGAGGAAGCCGGCGAGCGCGTCTGTCTAACGGCCGAAAGCGGCGGCCCGGCGGCGGAATTATTGCCCGCGGAAAGCGGCGGCCCGACGCCGGAACGCTTTTGCGGCATCCCGCTGCCCGAAGGGACGTCGACCGTCGACCGGAAACATAGGAGCCGCAAGATGCAGGCGGAGCAGGGGAGCCTGGGGGAGCTCCACAAGTATCACTCGCGGTACCTCAAGTCACGCCGCCACACGCTCGCCAATGTTCGGTTGGTATTTTTGTAAAAATTTGCATTTTTTTGTTTTGCTGAATCCTTGAAATTTCGCAATTTTTTTCAAGGCCAGGTAACTCGAAATCGAAAGTGTCGTTTTGGGAGAATATGAGAATTTTCCAATGAAAATTTGAGAATTTTTCAAATAAATCAGAATCTGATAATTTCTGAAATAAATTTGAGAATTTTCCAGAAAAAATTTGGAACATTTTCAAATAAATTGGAGAATTTTCGTAACCAAATTGAGTATATTTTAAACCCCTATTGTTCAGAAAATTTCAACTCAGTTTGAAAACCAGTGGTGCGTAGATAACACACAATACTTCCATATTTTGAACGTAAAATTGTGACACAATTTGATCATATTTTGACTGCTTTTAAGGGTGTTTAGGCCAAAAATATCGAAAAATTCACTATTAAAATTTTAAAATTCGCCCAAAATGAAAAAACGCCACATTTTCGGAATGTAAAAAATATCCACATATTCTGCAAGGTAAAACAAAGATTTTAAGACCAAGAACGCTCAAATCGGTTCATTTTTGCGGCCGGAAAAAAATAAAAATGAAAACACTAAAAATGCAAATATATCGGAAGTACTGTGCGTTATCCAAATTCCGATTAAACAGGGTGTTAGGTCTTGCCGAGACAAACATTTCAGTTCAAGAAATTTGAAAAAAGGTTGAGAAATGAGAGAGTTATGGCCATTTCTGTAAATGACCACAGACGGACAGACGGACAGACGGACAGACGGACGTAACGGACGTAACGGACGTAACGGACACACAGACACTTGTTCAGGAAGTGATTCTGAGTAAATGTGTATAAGAAAAAGTTTTTTCTGAAGCTCCGTTCCGATCCTCGATTTTAGGACGATCACAATACTTCCATTTACTCTGTAAATATGGAAGTAAAAATCTCAATTTGGTTCGAAAAGTTTTCAATTCTCAAATTTTCGACTTGATTTGGCAAAATTCTCAATAATTCGGAAAACTTTGATTTTTTCCATTTATTGGATATTTTATTTCATCATAATTATGAACATACCTCAATTTAGGCCGTCCTTGTAATTATTAGAAAATGTGGTGCTGGTGTGCGTTAATTATTCCCCTCTTTGAAAATCATTTTTACGATGTTTGCCCTCGGATAAGACTTTGACGTGGGCTGCTCAAATCCGAATGAGTCAGTTTCTCGCGAGTTGATTTTTGCCTTGTTTTTCTATCTGCGACAGACGGCATTTCTGTTGTGCATTTGCAGTAAAATCGGGTATACTATTGTAAGTGAAGTTCCAAAAAATATAAATAAAAAATTTTTTTCACTTTTTCGTTGAGCAGTTGCGGTTTTATTGCAAAAATCGTGTTCAGATATTCTCGAACAATTTACACCAGGATGTCTTCGTCAACGGTTAACAGTGAGAAACGCATGCGTAATAAAAGGAGCATGTCCTTATTCATCTCACGTCTGCCAAGGTCAGTTGAATTATTCTGTTGGATTAGGTTCGATGCAAACCGGTTGCGCAAGCGCGGTTTATTATTATGCGCATATTTGTTCGATCGATGTTGAATGTAATTCTTTTAAATAGATTTATTATGAGTGATTACTTACATTTATACGGAATAAATGAAGAATTGTAATAGTCCGAAAATCAAGAATCGGCTCGGATCTTCAGAAAAATGTTCACTTATACCCTTCATCTCAGAATCACTTTTTGACTTTGTTCTCGAAGTTGACATTGATCTCGAAGTTGACTTTGATCTCGAAGTTGAGTTTGAACTCGAAGTTGAGTTTGATCTCGAAGTTGAGTTCGAACTCGAAGATGACTCTGATCTCGAAGTTAAGTTTGAACTCGAAGATGACTTTGATCTCGAAGTTGAGTTTGAACTCGAAGATGACTTTGATCTCGAAGTTGAGTTTGAACTCGAAGATGACTTTGATCTCGAAGTTGAGTTTGATCTCGAAGTTGAGTTTGATCTCGAAGTTGAGTTTGATCTCGAAGTTGAGTTTGAACTCGAAGATGACTTTGATCTCGAAGTTGAGTTTGAACTCGAAGATGACTTTGATCTCGAAGTTGAGTTTGAACTCGAAGATGACTTTGATCTCGAAGTTGAGTTTGATCTCGAAGTTGAGTTTGATCTCGAAGTTGAGTTTGAACTCGAAGATGAGTTTGATCTCGAAGTTGAGTTTGAACTCGAAGATGACTTTGATCTCGAAGTTGAGTTTGAACTCGAAGTTGAGTTTGATCTCGAAGATGACTTTGATCTCGAAGTTGAGTTTGATCTCGAAGTTGAGTTCGAACTCGAAGATGACTTTGATCTCGAAGTTGAGTTTGAACTCGAAGATGACTTTGATCTCGAAGTTGAGTTTGAACTCGAAGTTGAGTTTGATCTCGAAGTTGAGTTCGAACTCGAAGATGACTTTGATCTCGAAGTTAAGTTTGAACTCGAAGGTGACTTTGATCTCGAAGTTGAGTTTGATCTCGAAGTTGAGTTCGAACTCGAAGATGACTTTGAACTCGAAGTTGAGTTTGAACTCGAAGTTGACTTTGAACTCGAAGTTGAGTTTGAACTCGAAGATGACTTTGAACTCGAAGTTGAGTTTGATCTCGAAGTTGAGTTTGAACTCGAAGATGACTTTGAACTCGAAGTTGAGTTTGAACTCGAAGATGACTTTGATCTCGAAGTTGAGTTTGAACTCGAAGTTGAGTTTGATCTCGAAGTTGAGTTTGAACTCGAAGATGACTTTGATCTCGAAGTTGAGTTTGAACTCGAAGTTGACTTTGATCTCGAAGTTGAGTTTGATCTCGAAGTTGAGTTTGAACTCGAAGATGACTTTGAACTCGAAGTTGAGTTTGAACTCGAAGTTGACTTTGATCTCGAAGTTGACTTTGAACTCGAAGTTGAGTTTGATCTCGAAGTTGAGTTTGAACTCGAAGATGACTTTGATCTCGAAGTTGAGTTTGAACTCGAAGTTGAGTTTGATCTCGAAGTTGAGTTTGATCTCGAAGTTGAGTTTGATCTCGAAGTTGAGTTTGAACTCGAAGATGACTTTGAACTTGAAGTTGACTTTTATCTCGAAATTGAGTTTGATCTCGAAGTTGAGTTTGATCTCGAAGTTGACTTTGAACTCGAAGTTGAGTTTGATCTCGAAGTTGACTTTGATCATTTTATGTTCGCATTTTTCAATGTTGGAGTTAAGAACACAACGTTTTGAAAGTCAAAGGTCGTATTCAGAGGTTTTTTCGGTGCTCGACAGAGGGAAAGCAAGGCGACGAGTTGGCAACACTGGATCTAGATGTCATCGAGGAGGTACCTCGTACTTACATAGGTAGGTAGGTACCTCATTTTTTAGAGGATGCCTTCCCAAAGCGGGGCTTTTCGAGGGGTTTTAAACGTCTGTCTCTATTTTAATCACATAAAAGAATCATAATATTTGTCACGGCGAAATTTTTTTATTATTCCACGTTAAATATAATATTTCTTTTCGACTTTATCTATACTTTGATGTATCATGGTGTTAAGTGCTTTGGCTAACACCGCACGGACTAACACAACAGTCAATAGGAAGACCTTTGTCCTCAATCGCAGGAAATCCTACGTTACCTGTCGGTGAATTCTGTTGTGTTGACTGTTCTTATCGCCGGTGTCACGTCTGCTTGACTACATCACCGCTACGAACTCACGATTAGCGTCTGCGTCCCGTGTAAATGCCGCAATGTCAACAAAGCCGCGTCTCATCTCGCGTTACCGACTTGACTTTGCGATAATTACACGGGACCAATCGATAGTGGATCATTACGCTGCTTTTGGCAAATAACCGATTTTGAAAAATGCGGAAATGAGGTGAAAACCTAAAATAGCAGTTTTGGAAGAATTTACAGGCGTTCTGCATTCGGGTTCGGGTGGAAATTTGCTTTTTCTCAATTTCAAATCGCACAAAACAGCTTTCTTAAAAATAAAAATGAAATCGCTGTCCCAATTTAAGAGGGCACAATAGATCCCATGTCGGATCGAAGTGATTTTTCCGGGAAAATTTATCACCAGCGAGAAGAAAAAAATTGTTGTGAAATTTGTGAGTGTTTTTGGGAAATTCTCTTGTAACTTATTCATTCCAAAACAGAATTCTGAGCCATTTTTGAGAGGTTGATCATGAAACTTTTAGGGGGGATTTACTTAAATATCTACAAAGTAAATGGAAGTATTGCCATCGATTAAAATCGAAAAATCGGATCGGAGCTTCAGAAAAAGATCAGAAAAAACGTTTACTCATACACTTTTACTCAGAATCACTTCCTGAACAAGCGTCCATGTCTGTGGTCATTTACAACCAGTGGTGCGTATAGTATAATACGTTCGTATTAAGATTCGTAAAATTTTGATACAATTTGATTATATTTTGACTAATTTTGAGTGGGTTTTGATAAAAAAATATCATAAATCAAATATCAAAGTTTTACTTATACACTTTTACTCCGAATCGCTTCCTGAACAAGTGTTTGTTTGTCTGTGTGTCCGTGTGTCCATGTGTATGTGGCCATTTACAAAAACGGCCATAGCTCCTTCAATTCTTAACCTTTTTTCAAATTTCTACAACTGAAATGTTTGTCTCGGCAAGCCCTAACACCATGTTAAGTCGGAATTTGAATAACTTACAGTACTTCCTATATATTTGCATTTTTAGTGTTTTCTATTTTATTTTTTCCAGCCACACAAATTAACCGATTTGAGCGTTCTTAGTCTTAAAATCTTTGTTTTACCTTACAGAATATATGGATATTTTTTAAATTCCAGAAATGTATTGTATTTTTATTTTGGGCAAATTTTAAAATTTTAATAGTAAATTCTTTGATATTTTTGACCAGAACACTTTCAAAAGCAGTCAAAATATGATCAAATTGTGTAACAATTTTACGTTTCAAAATATGGAAGTATTGTGTGTTATCTACGCACCGCTGGTTTTAACCGAATCACCCACAAAAGTAGTCGAAATATAATCAAATCTGATATTTATTGTTCGAAAGATTCAATTTTCCACTCTGACTCGTCAATAGGCGTGCAATCCAAGGCCGGAATTGAGCATCGCTTAAGTGAGAGGACAGGCTCAAACAGGAGAACGATGTCTCAATATAGCGAATTCTCAAGTGACGTCTCATTCCTTAGCCGGCCGGCCAATTCCGTCTTTTGATCAAAACCAATTGGGCCAAACGAGGCTGTCCAGCAGGCGGCTCCACTTTTAATTAGTCTCCTCTTCTTCCATTTGGAAGCATCTCATCTCAACGAGAGGCCCTACCCTTAGTCTGCTTCTGGCTCGGTTCATACGTTGCGAAAAAAAAATGCCCGACATAGGTACGTTATTTTTGGAAATAATGTACCAAAACCCGGTATACCTTTTCCTTGAGTGCGACAGTATCTAGGAATCAGTTTATAAGACTTCAACCAGTGGTGCGTAGATAACACACGATACTTCCATATTTTGCAAGTGTGACAAATTTTGATCATATTTTGACTGCTTTTGAGGGCGTTTAGGCAAAAAATATCAAAAAACTCACTATGCAAATTTTGAAACTAGGGTAAAATAAAAATACGCTATTTTATCAGAATATAAAAAATCCACATATTCTGCAAAGTGAAACAAAGGTTTCAAGACCAAGAAAGCTCAAATCGGTTCATTTTTCTGGTCGGAAAAATGGGACGAAATAGTCTATTCCACTATAGTGGAACATGCTTGAAAAAAATAAACTGTTTTTCCGCCATAATATTCCTTGTTAGGCTTCGAAAATGGTTTTATGGTGGATGGCAGTTAGGAAAAGAGGTAATTAAAAGAGGAGGGAGGCTTAGTAAAAATCCAGATTTGAAGTCGAGCGGGAAAATGGCCAGGTTACACATCTTCCCGTGAACGCAATTGCAACCTCATCAGAGTTCATGCGTGTTGTGATAGGACGGCGATAACGGATTTTTTGCCGTTACGTTAAGAAACTACGTGCAGTCACGTCCGCGCAGTGACGTCATACGGCTCACCAGCCACATTCAAAAGGGCCCTTTTCATTAGCGTTTTACGCCAGAAAAATGTTGTTTTTTCGTTGTAGACCATGGTGATGCATCACTACATCATTTTCGCATCTTAAACAGCACCATTCTGGCGGAAAAAATGGATTTCGTTTTTCATGCATGTTCCTCATTATACCTCAATAAAAGAATAGACTCTCATCTCTCATTTTTGGAGTTTATTCAAATGATGGGATTCCACAATTTCTCGATTCAGTATTCATATTAGTAGGCATAATTGGTATTCAACCATGATTATTGTCGTATTCATTTCTGCTGAACTTCGTCCGATTTTCCGCCCGATGTGAATCCGGCGGGAGACTCGGAAAAGTGAATGAATTATGCGAATCTTCATCCCTTGAATAACGAACGATTCCCGCCCGCTGATGAATCTCCAACTTTTGATGTAGCACGACGCAGCCGACAGCCGCGCGTTGAGAAATTCATCGATGAACTTCGAAATGCAAGTTCAATTTCGCGCTTCAACTCCGCCGCCAGGTGTACATACAAATTCGACACTCAATTCACCCTCCTCACGAATTAACTATTTATCGAAAGATATAGGGGAAGATGGGGTAAGATGACGAGGTGGGTAAGATGACGAATTGTGATTTTCTCTCTGTGATTGAAAATAGTTAGAGACACCGTTCCAGCGTCACCAGTGACCTATAGTGGTCCTACTCGTAAGTCAACGGCGGACATTCGCGCCCCCGTCTCGAAACATGGTAGTTACAACGAAGTTCGATTTCGAAGATGTGTGATGTAACTTTTGCTCCACTTTTCCTAAGCGACTACGATTTTTTGGTAAGTCATTTGAATTTCACGTTTCAATATTCCAAATCTACAATTCGTAAGCTACTATTTCACTGGAAAATTAAGTCGTTTGCTTTGAAGCTGCATGTTGATGCACCAGTTTCAAAAAAATATGGTGGGCTGGGGTAAGATGACGAATTTCTGTGTGGGTAAGATGACGAAAGGTTTGGGGTATCGTCATCTTACCCCCACATTAC
The DNA here is from genome assembly GCA_036186465.1 of Nesidiocoris tenuis. Classification (NCBI taxonomy): domain Eukaryota; kingdom Metazoa; phylum Arthropoda; class Insecta; order Hemiptera; family Miridae; genus Nesidiocoris; species Nesidiocoris tenuis. The sequence goes on from AP028919.1 coordinate 8,077,184, forward strand.
TTTTCGATTGTGAATTATGTATCTAATCACAATTTTACACCATTCTAAACACACTGTTTCTCTTAATAATTAATTGTCTTGCAGGGATCGATTGAAAACCGATAATGGTTGGAACGAGAAGAAGCCGCTCATCAGCAGTGGAAATGTGACTTCTGCGCCCCTAATTGAAGATTTTATAGTTCTACTTCGTCTAAATTTCTGTTTTGAGTAAAGTTTGTATGATTTCCGTTCAAATTTTTGTCAATTTGCCATCTTAACCCCCCATTCGTCATCTTACCCCGGGCCATTCGTCATCTTACCCACAACGTGGGGTAAGATGGCGAAATTTACATTTTTCCGAAAATTTATTTTTTGACATCTTTCAGTTGAATGTAAAATTTGAAAAAAATGTATGTTGTACTCGGGTAATCACTAAAACGAATAGTTCCATTTACAACTCGCCTGGCTGCTCACAGAGCCTAGAAAAAATCTTAGAAGCTTAGGTTCGCCATCTTACCCCCACTTCCCCTACATATTTTGGGACTTATAATGAATACTTAGTACAGTGATCTTCTTGCAAAGGTAGGTTTGTAAAGAAATATATCGTCGTCTGAGGCGCAGCATGGCACATCTAACAATTTGGCAGTTTTTAGGTAAAACAGAAAATCATGTTTACTCTTTGTGCCACATCACTGCTCGGTTTCAGATTCGCTAAATTCGTCGTGGAACCCACTGAAATATCCCTTAGATACGCTTGGATACCTATGTTAATGCATTCGAAAATAATAATTATTTTCGAAATCAATAATCAATTATTGATTTTTCCTTTTTCCTGAAAATTTGCCAAATGTTAGATGTGCCATGCTGCGCCTCAGACGACGATATAAAGATTTTTACTTCCATATTTACAGAGTAAATGGAAGTATTGGAATCGTCCTAAAATCGAGAATCGGAACGGGGCTTCAGAAAAAACCTTTTCTTATACACAATTACTCGGAATCACTTCCTGAACAAGTGCCTGTGTGTCCGTGTGTCCGTCCGTCCGTCTGTCCGTGTGTCCGTCTGTGGTCATTTACAAATATGGCCATAACTCCCTCATTTCTCAACCTTTTTTCAAATTTCTTGAACTGACATGTTTGTCTCGACAAGACCTAACACCCTATTTAATCGAAATTTGGATAACTCACAGTACTTCCAATATATTCGCATTTTTAGTGTTTTCTAGTTTATTTTTTTCCGGCCACAAAAATGAACCGATTTGAGCGTTCTTGGTCTTAAAATCTTAGTTTTACCTTGCAGAATATGTGGATATTTTTTATATCCCGATAATGTGACGTATTTTTATTTTAGGCGAATTTTAATATTTGAATAGTGGATTTTTTGATATTTTCGACCTAAACACCCTTAAAAGCAGTCAAAATAATATTTTCATAATATTCATATTATGATCAAAATGTGTCACAATTTTACTTTTAAATCATGGAAGTATTGTGTGTTATCTACGCACCACTAGTTTTAACTTTACGTCATTTTGGTACATTATTTCTAAAAATAATGTACCTATGTAGGTACCTAATCGGTCGGAAAAAATTTTTTTACAACACCCCGTGAAAATTTTGGTTCATTTTTCTTAAGAAATGAACTAATGTGCACATGCCACTGATCTACTTATTTTTCCTCTGTTTTCATCTCAACATCTTAGGTAGGTATCTAATTAATATGTGATACAAATGTTGCGATTAAATGACAATGACAATGTGAAATGTGATGAAATAAATAATGGGAGATCACTAGAGGAAGGCAGTCGGTAGATCTGAGCGAAGATTCGTGGAAATCCAGTCCCCAAACAAGTAGGCTGCGCGGGCAGAAGTGAAAGGCTCGATCGTCCGTCCTTCTCCCTCGCCGAGGGTCTTCTCCTTGCGGTCCGGTTTCAGAGAACATCAGGCTCTTCGTTTTAACGCTTGAGAGCTCGACGGTTTCTCGTGATTTCATCGATTGTTCGACGTTGCGCCTCGTGATTTCTATCGAGTGCCGATCAGATGAGTGATTAAATCCAATCAGTGGGCAAACAAAAAATTTCATACGAAAATATCTACAAAAAATATTATAATATTAATAATTATTATAATATAATATTATTTTAACGTCCGAATTTCGGTTAAACAGGGGGGGGGGGGTTTACTGAGACAAAACTTAAGAATATTATTCTTAAGTTTTGTCTCAGTAAACCCCCCTGTTTAACCGAAATTCGGACGTATTGAAATATAAACGTATGTTATCTACGAATTTCTTTTTCACGTTTCAAAGGTTCTAGAACACAAATCTGCAATAAAAATTTTTTCTCACAACCCAATTTTTTTTCTAACTATTATTAAAAAAATTGTATAATATACCTAGTACAAATTTTCAAAATTCGATATTTCAGAAACTACGAGGTAAAGTGTGGTCCCGCTTCAGAATTGTACTGAGGGAACCCTACAAAGACCGTAACACCAAAAAAAAAAGTGGGGAAATCGAACTTTTTTTTTTCGTTTTTCCGACACCTGAAATAGTCCCATTATTTTAGAATGACCCAAATACATCACTGGCTTATAGAAAGGGCAGACAATTAATATGACGTTTTGATTTGAAAAATTGTTTCTGCGTGCCTTCCTTGTTGAAAAATCGGCAATAATAACAACGAAGAGCAACTCTTATCATTGAACTTCGACCCTTGCCAGGGGAAAGCTGTCTTGACCTTTGGCCAGAGAAAACATTGCCTCTAACTTCCTAAATGATCAATCAATGCCAAACCTCAGCAGATTAGATGCACGTCTTATGTCCCTCACGAGAGCCGAACTATCAGATTTCAGGGATCATAAATTTTCAATTTGTTTGGACACGATCATTCAGTATTTCGAGCTAACCATACAGCCAAAGTTTAGAGTGGAGTAGAATCGAAATTGTCAATAATTAGAGCAGTATCATTAAGACAGGCAGCCGTCGAAAATTGAGGCAACTTAACCTCGAAGATTGCGGCATAACCAGAAATTTGAAGCTTGTGAAGTCGGCCTAACGCACTTCTTCGCGAATAAAAATTTTGTTCGGAAAAAAGTATTTTAATTTTTTTTTTTTTTTTAGTATTTTTGTTTTTAATTTTTTTTGTGGAAAATAAAACACAAGAAACAAAGACAAAAATGAATGAAACATAAAATAGAATTTGGTAATTTGAATGAAAATGATTATGAAAATTAAATTATTATAATGAAAATTGTTAATTATATACCTAATTATTATATATTGACTACGATCGTATTTTACATGACTCCACCACCAAGAAAGGGGAACACTGGAGTTTGAATAACAAATTTGAGGTCCGAAACAAAAATGAAGTAGGTTCAAAATTGGTATCGATGGAGGTAGGTGGCCGCAATACTATAAAATACACGTTTTCCCATGGCGAGATCTTTTGAAAATAAGCCAAAATCTCGTTTTTGTTCTTTGTAAAAATACATAATGAACACGATCTCGAGTGGCTGGTGTTTCTTGCTTATTTAAAGTTTAGTTTATCGAGTTATCTCGCCCGAAGTTTACGCTGCCAAGAAAGAGCCAGGATGGAATTATAGCCAGATTCGGGCCAAAAGACAGCGCCACCGAAAATCTAAATCCGTTGCCAAGCTGCGGCATCAGTTCCATTCAATAGAATTTCGTCAATCAATTTGAAGAATCGGTCGATTTGTAAAATTACCATCATAAAGTTATTATTAAAAAATTATCCTTCCTCCACAAGCAATCGCATTTTTGAATTGGAGGCGCCGCTGTATCACATCTTCGCTATTTTCGCAGCAAGCGCTCAAAAATTCAAGTTCAAAATTCGTATCGCGAAAAAAGGTAATTTATCTTCAACAATGTTGCAAACTTCCTTCGCTGGAGTATCTTTTTTCAGCTCACTGAGCCAAAAATCCAGGCCAATTTAAAATCGCGCGTTCAATTAACGGCTTCAATTCTTCGCTTCCGAATATTGAAGAAAAAAAAAATAAAAAATACCACCTAATCCGTGGCGCTCATGATTCCATTAATTTTTCGACAGAACGAGTATAAGCTACGATCGGAATGGCTAATCCGGACAATTTATTGGCCCCCGGCCAAAACTTCACCCGTAACCTGGTTAACTGCCTGAAAGACCTTTCCGTCCATTTTCTCTGAAATACAATGAAAGTTTTTTTTTTATCCAGGCCGGAAACAGGGGAAGGGAAAAAATACTCCGAGGGCAGTTGAATTTTTAACGAGAAAACTTTTTCAGCCCCCTAGGAGAGAAAGGTAAAAGTGTTCGGTAAAAGGTAAACTACTGAAAAAAGGTAGGTATCACAAGGTAAACGAATCCGAGGCCCCTAATTCGCTTTTCCAGATTTACAATGAGATACAATTTTGAACGTTTGTCAAACATGAGTTTTTATGACGCCAACTACGCAGACCCTCAGCAAAAAAGAAAAAATAAAACAGGAAGAAGAAATAGCGAGAAAATAAATGGGCAAATACAAAAATAAATAAGCAAGACTGACTGACTGATTTTTTTAATTATATTTACATATTTTAGAAGAAGAGGAAGAAAAAGAAGTAGGAGGAAAAGAAGAAAATGAAGAAGGAGGGTGAGGTGAGGTTGGTGAGGGGTGGGGAGGGGAGGAGAATTCGATTCAAAAGTGAGGAATGATTTTTTTGCCGTTCCAAGAATAATAATGTAATGATGTTGTGATAGCAGTACATAGTTCACCAGTAGAGTCAAAGGGAATACAAAATACAAATATTGTAATTAATTTATCCATCAGAGATGCTTGCTATGGCCGTGGAGCCGCAGAAAAAAATGTAATTCCATTTACTGACTTTTCGATGTCGGGGAAAAATCCGTCTCCGTCGAACAATCTGCTGCCCGGGGAAAAAATCGCGAAACGGAGAATTTTCAAGAAAAGTCGACAAGAACGAAGTCTTATTAGCAAAATATAAAGGTGGCCCACACAGCAAAAGGTCCGGTCCTTTCATATTAAATTATCCCCGACTTAGCAGACTCTGCAGCACTGGCAGACCCCGAGATTTCCATTCTTTTTCCACCGACGCGACGGCAGATTAAAAGTTCAAACGACGAGAAAAGCAAAAGATGGAAAAGAAAAAAGGAAGAATGATCTTCCACTCGAAAGAGAATTGAAGAGCGAAAAATAAGGGCGAGAGAACCCTCGAGGACTGGATCAGCTTTCGCTGTACAAAGGGGCGAAAAAGCCAATGCTCATCAAAAGAGATGGGAGTCCGAGGGGTGAAATTAGATCGGGGAAAAGAATAGGAAACGCTGTAAACATATAGCAGAGACGGCCGTTTTGAACGAGACGATACCGATGTTTGGAAACGTTTGGGTGCATTTTTGGTTTGCGGATGCAATCTTTGAAGAAGCAAGGAGATGGGAAATGGAGAGGAAAAGGAGGAAGAGGAGAAGCAGCAGGAGGGGGAGTGGGAGGTGGCGGTGGTGGAGGGGGAGGAGCAACAACAACAATAACTGAAATCTGGAAAAATGTAAACAAGAAAAACTGAAGAATGAGTTCATAACCCAAACGATGAAACTCATCAGCTGTATCCTTGTGAGAACGATTTTGTGGCTTTAGGTAGGTAACTTTGCTGATATGCAGGAAAATCTATTTCCCATTGGTCTTTATAGAAAATGTAAAACCATCCTTTACCATTCGAGCAGAGTTGCCAAGGTGAGGACGTCAAAAAACAACAAATGTGAAAAAAATCCCCGAAAAACCCAAAAGTAGTACCTAAAACTATAAACTATTTAGTATTCATGCTATCCGACTACCTCCCTATCCTTCTAGCTACAATCTAACTTTTATACGAACTTCTAAACAAGACAAGTTATATGGACAAGTGTCGCTCGCAAAGTCAGTCAATAAATATAGGTACCATACCATCAATACGATTAGGTATGCACCCACAAGTACCTAAGTAAGGTAGGCACATCCCCATTACCAAAATTTGGTTTTTAATAGTCTTTATTTGAGTACCTATCTTTCAAATCAGCTGTGCCTTTCAAATCGCTGAGCAGCGGCAGTCTTAGCTGTTATTTATTTGCTATACTTAGCTGTTATTTCTCCATTCTTCGTTTTTTCCTAGTTCCCCTGACTTCTTTAAAAACTCCCAAGAAAACCCCAAAACATTTCACCCCCAAAAACCCCTCTGGCATTGAAAAAACCCCAAATTTGGGGAGAAAACCCCCAACATGGCAACACTGCATAAGAGCGGGCTCTATTCGCACTAGCGCTAGACTGAAATTGCGGATCGAAATGGCACCAAGAATTTGCAGAGATGAGCGAGGAAACCGCGGCAAACCTCATTTGACTCTGATCTGATTAGAGCGGCGATTGATGAGATGCGATGTGTGCGCCAGGCCGTGCCAGAACCTCCGGGCGAATGGAGATGTTCAAAATCAGACAATCCGCGGGAGAATTAACTGTTGAATCAGCGCCTGTTGAAGACAGGATTCAACATAGGTCGAACTAGTCAATCTGAGGTACGATTTTCCGGCCCAGTAAACCGCTAAATCGCGCATTTCGGCCATCGCGGTTGCTCTCCGAAAGATTTTCTACAAATATTGCCAACCAAGGCGTAATTTTCCCATACATTTTGGTACTTGAATTTTGCTCCAAATTGCTCATTATGATATTATAATATGAATGTATTATACGATTATATTATGATATTATATCGTATTTGAATAAATCGATACCAGAGAGCAAGAAGGGCGAATCTGCTTCTTTCCTAAATAGCAGATTCGCCCTTCATGCTCTCTGGTCTCGATATGAATTGAATATAATATATTGTATTCATACATTCAAATATATTTTATTTGAGCAACTAAAATCAAAAGCTTGAACAAATTAAATTAACTTCTCGCAATCCTCATAGATTTATAGTAAATACATTGCTCACCACCACATAAAAACGAAATCGTGCCAGGAAAAGACTCAGAGATGCAGTCAAAATATGATCAAATTGTGTCACACTTTTACGTTATAATCACGTAAAAATACGTCAAAATATGGAAGTATTGTGTGTTATGTACGCACCACTGGTTTTATTCATCTTTTTAGTATCGGTTTTATTTTTCCGTTATTTTCTTCCATCTCTCACTTTTGTGTTGGAAAAAAGCAAGCTGTCTAGCTAAAAATTAAAAAACACAAGTTGCATCCTTCATAAAATTGTGTTCACGTAGGCAGTTTAAAAATTTTAAATACTGACATTTTTTACTGAACTTTTACTGAAGTTTAATGTCAGTAGGTATCTCGGTATTCGCAAATTTACGTCCTTCGATATACCTACTGCTCATTTCAGCCAACGCTCATCCAGCACTGTCATCGATCCTGCCCCTGCTCGGCGGATGCGTTTGAGGTCGTCCTTCCCCTTTTCAATGAGCAACTCATGCGAGGGACTCCGGCCCCAATCGCGGCCCTTGTTGCATTGCGACGAGACGTTGCTTTGATCGGTTTACACTCGCCGGTTTCGATCGCCAGCCGTGCATCCACGATTTAATATGTCTTACGAATGGATTAACGATATTAATTGTTTCGTGTGGCCTTGACTGGCGAAGTGGATGCTAAAGGCCGTATCACACGTCAGACCGTTCTCCCATCCCACAGGCCGTCTGGACTGATCGTTAATTAGGTAATTTTAACATGCAAATTCATTGTTAAATTTACAAAAAAAAAGAAAAAACAAGGTTCCACAGATGAATCATAACAAACACTCTAATATATCTGAAGCATCAGCCAATCAGTAGGATTAGTATCGATGCATCGATGTTTCCAAAACATCGATGTTTCCAAAACGTCGATGTTTCCAAAACATCGATGTTTCCAAAACATCGATGTTTACTCCACGATGTCTCCAAAACATCGATGTTTCCAAAACATCGATGTTTACGCCACAATGTTTCTTTGACATCAATGTTTTTACCACACATCGATGTTTTTTGTTTGGTCGTAGGTAAAAATTGGTTTGTCGATAGCAACCTGAGTTGAATACAGGTATTTAGTAGGTCTACTACTAGTTTTCATTCTAGTTTTATAAATGAATATTTTTTGCTGACCCAATTGTTTATTATCCTCAAAATATAAACATTAAATTCGAATCGTAGGTTCTACGTATATACCAATGTTCTCTGTTCTGCAATGAATGCAAAATGTATACATACATTTTGTATACATACAGAACATGTTCTGCAGTTTATTCAAATTGTTCAGAGATCATTTCTTTAAGCAAAGTCCCAGAGAAATTCAGATATTTTGTTCCCCTCCCATTAAATCATCGATGAATCGAAACATCCATGTATTTTGTCCGATGTTTTTTAGGCATCGATGTGTCCTGGATAAAAAACGTCGATGTGGAAACATCGATGTTTTGTTCATCGATGTGGAAACATCGATGTTTTCTTCATCGATGTGGAAACATCGATGTTTTCTTCATCGATGTGGAAACATCGATGTTTTCTTCATCGATGTGGAAACATCGATGTTTTGTTCATCGATGTGGAAACATCGATGTTTTCTTCATCGATGTGGAAACATCGATGTTTTGTTCATCGATTTGGAAACATCGATGTTTTGTTCATCGATTTGGAAACATCGATGTTTTGTTCATCGATTCGGAAACATCGATGTTTTGTTCATCGATTTGGAAACATCGATGTTTTGTTCATCGATGTGGAAACATCGATGTTTTGTTCATCGATAGCCATCCTTACCAATCAGAGAATAGGGTCTGTGGGTCTGTACGTGGGATGGGGAGGGGAACGGTCAGACGTCTGATACGGGCTCTAGGAGTGCGTTTATGGCTGGTCGCATGCTTTATCAAATTGAAGCGAAATAGCGCAATCGCGTAAAAGGGAGGCACCGAATATTAACTGTTTCTCTCACGAATGGCTGAAGGAATCGCCATCTGAACGAACTTCGTTTTGGAAGTTGGAGAAATGGAAAACGACGCACTCTCGTTAGCTGCAAAATTGAATTTTTGTATTGTCTGTTGTATTTTCTTGCAAGTTAGACTCCTTGTTATCACTTCGCTTAAGGGTGGATTCAGCAATTCAGTTTATTCATCAAATATCCATTATTAATGAAATTTTCCACGGATACGTTAACAAGGAAATCCTAATCTGCAGTTCCAAAACTACTTATTCGGAGAATAATATTTATTTGACCAATAAACTCAATTGACGAACCCACCCTTATACAAATTAACATTTAAAAAAATAAGAATCAAGTAAAAATGGCCAATTTTACTCGACGTCATCACTCATCCGGTATTAATGTATTAAACTGCTTGTATTTCTGTTTCCATTCCGATAATGAAAGTGTTGGAGGGCTGATTACGCCGAGGTACTCCGGCGAAGAAAAGCTCGAAATCCAAGGTGGGAAATCAATGAAACGGAAAACCGATGGTCATGTTTAATTCAGACCGGCGTCCTCCTTGTTGCTACTTGCACGAGATGTTCCTCCTCTTCTGAGGAAGCATTGATCTTATTACAATTACTTATGAACCAAAGAAGCTTCCGCCGGTCCAAGGAAACTTGAGACAATCTGGGAGAAGCTTCCACGAAGATGTTTCCTTTCGCTGCTTCAATGGACTGATTACATTTGATAAATTTCATCAACGATCGTATTATGTTTGGGTTGAGTATTCTCCATCATGGGTCATACGGTCAAGAATTTTTTCTTCATATAGGTGCCTACTTTTTTTAAATTATAATAAATCGAACGATCGTAATTTGACCTTGACGTACATGTGCACCTACTAGAAATAACGAAAATGTTTATTTCTGTTCCAGGTAAGTGTTTCAAGACAATGGATAGTTGGTGGACAGTGTTTTGAGAGGTAAGTTCAGCTGTATCTCAATCTGTGCCAATAATTTTGTAATTCAATATTCAAGTTTTGTCATTTGAATAAAATAAATTAATTTAAAAAATAAATTAAATTGAATTAATCTCGACTTGGCCGCAAGGAAATTAATCAAGACTTGGCGGACCAAGAATTCTTCTGTGCAACGAATTAGAAACCAGTGCAACCCCAATCTTTGGTGAAATTTATTAGTGATTATGTACCAACCTACTTAAGTTATAATAGAAATTTGTGTGCCTGGCACCAATATAATATTATACTAGTATAATATTATTATGTATTGATTATTATTTTTATTATTATATTGTTCCGTTATCATGGGCAACGTCCTCCACCGTCTGCCGACCGACATCCCTCGGAGGCAGCCGGCTCACGACTGACCTCCACATCACCCCCGGGTGAGGGTAAACCGCGCCAGCGCCACCTCCCGAGCCGCCCCTCCGGTTAGACGTAAAATTCCCTATTTGAAGGGATTTTTACCTTGAAGAGGGACAATTCTCTTTTTATGCCGGCGTGATTCTTGATTATTGAGCACGACTGTTATTAAATAAACTGTGTTATTAAATTTTAAACAGTTGCCTGTTAGCGTATAGTGTTACGTTTAATGAAAAATAGCTTACTGGAATCAAAGAAAATGATGATGGACATATTGGAATATAGAGTCTCGAAATTCGAATTTTTGAGTGGATTGGAGAAAAAAATGTTGGAATGATTCGAAAAATCGTTCTTCCGATTTATGAACACCATAAAAGGCAACAACCTCCAAACTTCTCCGTCAAGTCTAAGAAGCTTCATTTACGTCTACCATTCTGGAAAAAGTTTGCGCTGTATTATAAAAATCCTTTTAATCCTGTAACCCGATATCGAACATGATGTTAGAAGTGGAATTAAACATCCGTAACAATACAAATTCTTGTTCCTGACATGAATTTCAACTGATGGGGATTTTTTCTTCGAAGAGGAGGGAAATATCGCCAAATTGGCAAACGTTGGTTGCCGGAGAGCGATCGATACGCGGCGGTGGAGCCGCTCGTGCTATCTGTCCGCCGCCTCTGAAATCCGCCTCGTGCAACCGCCCGGCGACAGAGAGTGCGAAACGAACGGCGAGCGACCACTAGTTGAATAGACTATCGAATTTCGACAAGGTAGCCCGAGAACTGTCTCGATGGGTTGAATCAAAATTTTATAAATTCGAATTCCAACTTCAGCGTTGTACAGCGTCGCAGCTTTTCCAGATTTTCCGGAAAGCGATACATTTCGGCGTCAAACGACGCGTTTGTTCCATAGTTTGGTTAATCATGTTTGCACTTGTCACTCACACATGGGCTAGATTAGCATGTCAGGTCCGCCTTCAAGGCCGTATCACACATCCGACCGTTCCCCTCCCCATCCCGCAGACCGTCTGTACAGACCGATTCTTTGGTGATTTTCACATGCGAATTCGTTGATAATTTTTCCGAGAAATGGGTTCTATAATCAATGTTAAGACAATCAGTATCAAACATTGATCAATGTTGCATCAACATTGCATCAGCATTGCATCAATGCAGGTGCGCAAAAGTGAACATATTTATAGCATCAGCCAATCAATGGTGCAATATTTTCGGAGCTGCAAATCGGCAAAAGGGCAATTTTTTCCAAATTTTTTTATACTTGACTTTCTATCCACTTCTCGAGGCAATATTTCGGAGAAAAAGTCGTCCCATAGAAAAATGTGGGGAGAGAAAGTTGCGGAGAATTCAATCAGCTTTTTAAATTTATGGGAGAAAGAAAATGAGTTGAAAATTATCAGGGTCGGTTCATCAATTGCTGGAAACCTATTATCAAAGTACGCAAGTCCTGCGACTATTATTGACAACATACAAAAACATTTTACATTTAATTTTATCGACTACTATTGACAAAATTAAATGCAAATTTTGCATGGACGATTTTATTTTCTAAATGAAAATAAATCTGCCATGAATTTATGTGCATTGATAAACCGGCCCTTAGTATCGTATTTCAACGATGCAGTTTTTTGGACCAACTATGATTTTATTGTATTACGAAAAGACGAAGCTGAATATTTTCACACAATCACAGCCCGAAACAGCAAAACAAATTTTGACCAGAGATGGATTTTTTTGAGTCAGATGTTAGGGGTAGGGTATTCAGAAATAATCTGTCTCCTTCACGACCTCTCTGAATACCCTACCCCTGATATTTGACAAAAACCAGTGGTGCATACATAACACACCATACTTCCATATTTTGAAACGTAAAAGTGTGACACAATTTGATCATAATATGATAATATATAATAATAAACAATATAGGAATTATATTGACTGCTTTTAAGGTTGTTTAGGTCAAAAATATCAAAAAACTCACAATGCAAATTTTGAAACTTGGAATATAAAAAATATCCACATATTCTGCAAGGTAAAAAAAGATTTTAGGGCCAAGAACGCTCAAATTGGTTCATTTTTGTGGCCAGAAAAAAATAAAATAGAAAACACTAAAAATGCAGATATATCGGAAGCACTATGAGTTATTCAAATTCCGATTAAACAGGGTGTTAGGTCTTGCCGAGACAAACATTTCAGTTCAAGAAATTTGAAAAAAGGTTGAGAATTGAGGGAGCTATGGCCATTTTTGTAAATGATCACAGACGGACACAAGGAGTAAATGTGTATGAGTAAAAGGTTTAAGAGGTTTTTCTGAAGCTTCGTTCCAATTCTCGTTATAGGACGATTACAATACTTCCATTTACTCCGTCAATATGAAAGTAACAAGTCAAACTACCATCGAACTCTTCTTACATCCCTTAGTCGGGTCCCTTTATCAGGGCATTGGTAACCTTCAACCAACTTTCAATCACAGCCTGAAACAGCGAAAAAACGGATTTTGTACAGAAGTGGAGACGTTCAGTTTCGATAATCCTCTCCTCAACTGCAGTTCGTACGATGAAATGTTTTCGTAACATGAAATTGATACATTCGGATCCATGTGAGCGAAAACCGTCGAGAATCCCCGATCTAGAAATACGAGGGGGAAATGATAAATTCTTGCTTACAATAGAAGTCAAAACACAAAGGGTAGTCGAGCCCATCCCCCTCATTGTTCAATTGGTTCGATCACACTCCCGGTCGTCGGTCGGCAGTTGTCGGCCGTTGTCGGCGCCGTTCGGAAGGCGGGGAAAAACATCGCCTCCCTCAAGGGGAATTTTCTAGTGTGCCCGCGGCGCCCGGACCACCTGGTCTTTGTGATCTTTGTGGTTCTTACTTGTTCCGTCACGCCCTCGTGGTCGTACATTACCATAAAATTACCAATTACGCGATTAGGTAAGAAGTGATTTCGGAAAAATCCCAAAAAAAAGCGAACCCGCGTTTGAACGATTCGAAAGTGAATATTTCCGTTTTCGTATCCGTTTTTAAAGGTATTCAGACACAGAAAAAGAAAGAAAGTCTGGTTTTCCCGGAGACGCGGACACCAGTCCGCGGATCCGACGTCGCCGAGTAAAATTCACCAAAATGGATTCACCCATCAAAGGTAAATTCAGTTCATTACTGACTCCTAATCATAAATTATTATAGTTCCCGTTAGTTCCTTGATTAGATTTTATGCTTTTGTTGTAAGCGTACAATGCCTATTTCATTCAGTAAATCTTGGAAATATTTCGATATAAATGGTGAGCTTCTTGTTTATTGATTCATCTGCCAAACGAACCTGTTGAAGCGCGACTCAAAGACATTAAAAGCGTTTGATGTTTTTTCGAGCGCGGCCATACACCTGTTGCTATTCATTTCTGCTTCGTGAATATTGAATACCATTTGAAAATTAATGTAGAAATACGCGTTCAAGCTGCTAAATCATACAAATCCGTTCACGAGAATATACCGGTATGCCTCACAACTACGAGCACTATACCGGACAACAGTTTTTGGTATATCGCTCAGAATTATGGGCCTTGTCTATTCGCATCATCAAACGAGAAGTAATTTAGTTCCAAAATACAGGAAATATTTAAAAAATACTTTTCCTCCCGCCTCTATTTCTCTTTTAGTAAATTTTTATTCGAGTTTTTCTCGGTTTTTGTGCAAAAAACAATTTCTTCCCGAATAAAGCGAATTTTCTATCTCTCTCTAATTCTTAGGTATACCTAAGTAGGCAAACCTTATTTTATCGAAGGAAGTCCCAATAAAATTTTCCGGAACTCCTGATTTTCAGGTCGGCGCTCAAGCGCGAAAGAGGAGCGCAACTTTTCTAGGCATTTATTTTATATTTATCCCAAGGGAATACATTTTCCACGGGCGGTTTCCCACCGGCATCCACCACGGCTCATCTGGCGAACGTTGTTTATTGCAGGTGAAAGAAATCGCGGCCTGAAAAGCCTGAGACTCTGACAGTTTCATGCGGTTGGCTATCGGCCAATTTAATTTTGGCCAGAAACGACGCTCTAGTAGCCGTGTCGACTTTCCTAACCGAAGGCCATTGTTACTGTCAATAGTCAAACGAAACGTAAAATGTTTATTATCGGCATGTCAGACGACTGTCGATTATTTTGTGGCTTCGCCCGTCCAACGCAGTTCCGCGAGGCACGGAATAAATTCGATTTTCGTCGTGCAGGGAACAAGTCGCTCGTATTTTTGATAATTTCGTGACAGTAAAACCGAATATAACCGAATTTCGAGGTTGCGTTTTCAATTTTTGGTGAAGATTTCAGAAATTTACAAATATCCTTTTCTTAGGTTTCTGGTCAACCGTGTGAAATCTATAATTTGTCAGATACTCGAAAATTTAAAATTGGATTTTCGCTTGTGAGGAAGGGTCGGATCGAAAAATCGTTCCAGACAAAAGTTGCTTAAAATTGAATTTCCTACATGGCTCCAATATCAAATTCAGAAAAAAATTGAAAGTCTACTCGTCAAAGATACTCGAAAATTTAAAATTGGATTTTTGCTTGTGAGGAAGGGTCGGATCGAAAAATCGTTCCAGACAAAAGTTGCTTAAAATTGAATTCCCTACAAGGCTTTAATATCAAATTCAGCAAAAAAGTGAAAGTCTACTCGTCAAGTCAAAGAATTTGAGCTGCAGGTTCATTGGGTTCCGATTGAACGATGGTTTTCGTTGAGGTTTTTTTTTGAGAAATTCAAACTCAACTTTGACCTCGGTTTGACCATGAAGGAGTAGAGTTGAGGGTGCCTTAGTACTCGGGAAAAATGTTGGAAATTTCCTGACGATACAGAACCCGTCGTCTCCCCACTTTTGATTTTCAATTGCTCTCGAAATTCAAGCGAAAAACAGTGAACAAAATTTCAAAATCCTATAACAAACCCTTCAAATCTCGGGATGTAATAGATTGAAAACCCCAAATAAACCCATCAAAATATAGGCAATTTATGTCCAACAAAAAAAAACTTTTTGCCCATAGGTACAGCTAGAACAGACGCATCGCGCCAAAATCCCAAACCCAAATTTTCAAAAAACAAAGATTTCCTACGGGTTTTTCATTAAAAAAAACTTGTACTCAAAAAATGAAAAAAAATATGTGTTTCTCATTACCAATGCCTTCAACGCTCGTTCGTTATCAGTCTACGTTTCTTTGCGAATCGTCCATTGTCCTGGCACGATCGTCATTTCCATGACGCATAATTTTCGATTTGATTATTCATTTCTTATGCGTTCGACCTGAGACGTCGTCTGACGGCAGTCGGCTGATTTACCGGCCACTTTGAATGGAATGACGATCTGCGAGTCGGCGATTGCGTGTTTGGCATCATTCTCTCCTTCTCGCCCATTGGCTCTGTCAATATCGTCTATTTTCTATCCGTCTCTTTTCACGTACACACGAACACCTAACGCACACGTCGCCGGGCATTGTGTCAATTCAGCTGTTGTTTGGACTTGACGTTCAGCAGAATGATGGAGAATGATCGATTGCCGTTTTTCTCCCGTTCGTTTACTCGTTAAGATTTCAAGCTAATAGAGTGACTATCGTCGGTAGTTTGCCGGGTTATTAGTGGACGATTGAATGGGCAATTCGATTATTGATGAATTTAATTGGTCATTTCGAGAAATGGATTTTCTAATCGATCGTATGGATAATGGAAGTGCAAATTACTTGCAAGATGCCTCTTCCATGATCGACGTATGGTTATTGATCCCATAAAGAGCGGGTCTTCGGTTCATATATGGGTGTCGGTTTTATGTGGTATGTATAATTTTTATCATATTCCATTAAGGACTTTGGTAGTTCTAGCTAGTATTAACCATGCCACATTACCTAAATAATAAAAAAATGGACATAATTTTTTATTGCTCCGTCATTTAGATGTGCATACCTCCGATGTGGATCATTTAACCTTTTCACGAAATTTTCTTTCTAGTTTTGAAGGTACAGAACACAGAACTGAGATTTTTAAAAAATTAAACCGACTTGAAAAACACGCAAAAAAAGTAAAAAAAAAATCAAAACTCTTGAAAAAAGATCTTAGCATAATGATAAACCATTATAATGACTCAAGAAAAAAATTTCTTCAACTCCATGAAATATTCATATTCAAAGAAAATTTAATGAAACCACGCTGGTCGAAATTCGAAGTATCAACTGTCAAACTCAACAAGCAAAATCATCTATCAAAACTCCATTCATAGTGAATGACACCTACAACATAAGCCTTGAATATTGCAAAAAATTATGTCCAACCATATAACTAGGTATTTGCCTAAGTACCTACCCTGAAATATTTATTCACCAAAAAAACAGCACTCTGGGTACTAGGTAATTTGCTAGTAAGGAGGTTTTCTTGGCAATTCAAAAAACCTCCCAGCCACGACTTTTCAGGATAAGCTCGAGTCGAACCGTTTGAAAATAAACTATCTTCCTCGACATTAATGATTCTCTAGAACTCCAGCTGGCAAAAGTCGCACTCCACTTTGTTGCCTTTCAAAAGCGACGAACGAGTAAAAATACAGAGAATTGACGAAAAATATTTCCAACCGTCTATTTCTTCAGCACTCGAATTCGTTTGTTTTCGTTGCATTCGGCCGAGCAATTCAATAGAGAAGAGGAATACCACGTCCCCGTTCGCCGGAAATTATTAAGTTATTCTCCTCTGCGATTGCTGCAAAAGGGGAAAAAAGATTCGTGGCGGAGTTGGCACTCAAATAATTATAGGATCGAGAGAAAAACACTGGAAACTTTCAAAATCCGCTGAAAACCCCGATATCTAAGCATGTGATAAAAAAACCCAAGCAAACCCATCAAAATGTACTTAGTTGAATAAACTGCAAAAAAACCCTTCTTTCCCGTGCACTTAAAACCAACTGATCGTACCGAAAAACCTAACCCACCTTTTTCAAAAATGTAATTTTTATCTACACTTTCCCATAAAAACGAAACGGTTTGGTACCTACCGGAAGAACCGAAAATCGACGATTTTTCCGACGAAAAAAGTAGGTGCGCAGATAACACACGATACTCCCAAATACTTCCATATTTTGGGAGCCAAAAGTATTTGGGAGTATTGTGTGATATCTAAGCACCAACTTTTTTTGACGGAAAAATAGTCGATTTTAGGTTCTTTGAATATAATATTAACTACTTTGGAGGCTGTGGGGATCAAAAATGTCAAAAAACTTATGGCCGGTTTATGAATTCATTCAAAGCTAGATTTGTCCCGATTACTTGGCGTATTTTCATTTCAGGCGAGTTTTAAAATTTGCGTAGTGAGTTGTTTGATATTTTTGACCTAAACGCCCTCAAAAGCTGTGAAAACCTAATCAAATTGTGTCAAAAATGAGCGTATCAAAATATGGAATTATTGCGTGTTATCTACGCACCACTGATTTTGATTTTAGGACAGTTAAAATACTTCCACTTAATTATGGAAGTAAAAACAGTTTGGAAGGGCTAATTCGCATTAGGTACGTGCCAAAACCTGTTATGTAATTTACGAAGGATCGAGGCCTGCTCTTGATTATACGGCCCATAGTGTATGACGTCGGCAGCGAATGAGGTAACTTATACGGAAGACTGGGGTAAGGGGCAATGGTTAAAAGGATTTTCAAAAGAGAAACTGGATAAGGGACGTGTAATGCGTTTTAGTCAGTTCCTCGCACCCTAACACACTTCGGAAACTCCCAATACCAAAGCAGGGGCGAGGTCTTCTTTTTCGCATGCTTTTATCGAATGACAAAGCTTCACGAAGGCTCGCGTGTTACGTAATGGCAGACAGTGTAGGTCCACCTGATCGGTTATGAGGTAGAAATTTCCTTGAGTTGATTGGCGAGAAAATGACGCTTATTACGCCTAACGACCCGGATAAAAAAAGGAGTGCTAATAGCTCGCGAGTTGCTTGTAATCCCATGGCAGGCTACGAGATACTTGTGCTGAGATTAGACGATTTTCGTCCACCATTCTGGTTCTTCGGAATTTGGCATTTCTGGGCATTTTTGAGTCGCACTCGTTTACTCGTGCCGAATTCCAAAATTTGACCTTTCACTTCGATCAATGCGTTTTCACTCAACAAGGAGGATAGAACGAGTTATTATCGAGTTGAAATAATTTCTCGATATAACATTCTGATACGTGCTTATTTGTCATGGCAATAAATGGTTATTTCGACCTTCAATCAGTTGAAAAATAATTTCTTCTCATATTTCAATTCATCAATTTACCCGATTGTATTGCGCTCGCTTCATTCACAATTGCACGTTGGAATCAAGTCCGACCGAATTACAACTGGCAGATAATTGTGACGGACCTCCCACTTCCCCCACCACCTGCACCCCTCACCACTGCCCCCTCCCCGCACCACAAACGTCGAGCGCACCTTGGGCGGACAGACGGAAGTGATTAATAACCGCTCTCAGTGGCGCTGCTCTACCGTCGGTTGCCTACTGTTGAACACATCGTGAGAGAACCTGTAGAAAGCAGTGGTGCCCGACTAATTGAAAATTTCCCTCGCAGAAACAAGAAGCGGGATAACTTCCAGTTCGTCGGCTAGTTTAGGGAAAATTTATCGTAATTCGGAGCGCAACACTACCTGAAAAATATCTTACATGGGTGAGACCACAGAAAAATTCTGGAATTACAGCTCAATCGACAAACTCGACTCTCACACATCACTTTCAAACGTGACTTTCAAACTCGACTCACAAACTCAACATTCAAACTCGACTCTCAAACTCAACATTCAAACTCGACTCGAAAACTCAACTTTCAAACTCGACTCGAAAACTCAACTTTCAAACTGAACTTACAAACTCGACTCACGAACTGAACTCTCGAACTCAACTCCCAAACTCAACTTACAAATTAAAATTTTAAACTCAACTCTCAAACTCAACTTTCAAACCTCAACTACCAAACTCGTCTTACAAACTCAACTCTCAAACTCATAATATGAGTATTATTTCTGAAATATTATTTCGAAAATATTATTTCGAACTCAATTTTCAAACACGACTAACAAACTTGACTCACAAACTTTCATATCTTTCAATTTTTCATATTTTCATTTGTTCAACTTCAAATTCATATTTTCAGTTGTTCAACTTTCATATTTCATTCAACTTGACTCACAAACATTCATACTCGATTCACGTAGTACCCAACTTTCAAACTGAACTCTCGAACAAAATTTCCAAACTCGACTCACCAACTCAACTTTCAAACACGACTTCCCAAACTCAACCTACAAACTTAACATTCAAACTCGACTCACATACCTACTCAACTTTCAAACTCGACTCTCAAACTCAACATTCAAACTGAACTCTCAAACTCAACATTCAAACTGAACTCTCAAACTCAATTTTCAAACTCGACTCACCAACGCGACTCAGAAACTCAACTTTCAACCTCAACCTTCAAACTCAACTTCCAAACTTGACTCACAAACTCAACTTTCAAACACGACTCACCAACTTGACTCACAAAATCACTTCCGAAACTCAACCTACTAACTCAACTTTCAAACTCGACTCAACAACTCGACTCAAAAACTCAACTTTCAAACTCGACTCTCGAAGACAACATTCAAACTGAACTCTCAAACTCAATTTTCAAACTCGACTCACCAACTCGACTCACAAACTCAACTTTCAACCTCAACCTTCAAATTCAACTTCCAAACTTGACTCACAAACTCAACTTTCAAAATCATCTTTCAAACACGACTCACCAACTTGACTCGAAAACTCAACTTTCAAACTCGACTTTCAAACGTAACATGCAAACTCAACCTACAAACTCGTCTCACAAACTCAACATTCAAACTCGACTCACCTACTCAACTCTCAAACTCAACTTAAAAACTCGACTCACAAACTCGACTCACAAACTCGACTTTCAACCTCAACTTTCACTCAACTTTCAAACACTTCTCAACAACTCGACTCAGAAACTCAACTTTTAAACTCGACTCAAACTCAACATGCAAACTCGACTCACCAACTCAACATTCAAACTCAACTCTCCTATTCCATTCCACGAATAAACTCAATTAATTATATACTCCATTAATTATCGAAACCATATCCACGGAGGATTGACGGTATTTCCAAGTTCCTCAAACGAAATTCTCGGTACGATGAAATTAATGTCCGCGGCTGAAAAACATGACTGGTGAGAGACATTCGTTGATGATGGACTGACAGTTGACAACAAAAGCGACAAATGGCCACTGCCTGTTGGCATTGCGAAGAAATGCGATACTGTCACAACTCTAATACGGATGGATCTGGATCCTTTTACATTTCTTTGACCGTAAAGTTAATGATCGAGCTACGATAAATTAATTGTAGCCATGTACCGAGAGTGTTTCTGAAATTTCATTTTTCTCTTTGTTTTGGCACTTGCATGGATTGTGGATTGGCAACTACTGTTTTGCCAAAAAAAAACCTGACTATTATTCTATTAAAACGTGAAAAAATGTTTGCTGTCCCAGTACTATCGAATCGACCGATTGACAGGGTTTTGAACTTTTTCGATAACTGGCGTATGGATTTTTCAAAATGTTATAATACTTGGCCTTTGCTTGAAAATCGATGCCGTGGACGGGTTTCAATTTTTTTCGAGTGCCCCGTAATAAATCTGCCCGGGTGTTTTCTGATTTATCAACAAGTGTTCCTGCCCAATCCTGCGGGAAAGGAAACGTTCGGATCATCGCGTCAGATGTGATCCTTCTGTAAGCGGATTGAGGCAGCCGGCGAAGAAATCCTTCAGAAACATTTCCGTTTTTGTTTCACCCCGACTTTATATCCTTCCTAGTTTTTGTTCGAATCGTTTCTTTCCGATCTCGGTTTTTGGTTGATCCGCTTCGTAGTTTAATCTAGGTTGTCCAAACGGTCCTAATTACCCTCGATTTCAGGACTTTTCGATCTTTTGTAAAGGTTAATAAAACCGGTGGTATTTTTTTGGGTGGCTGTAAATTGAAAAAAAAAACCCGGGATTTATGGGCCATGCCGGTCGGAATATTTCTCATGTTTTTGGAGAGTCTTGCAAACCATCGGATCTAAGGATACACTTTTCACTTAAAACCATTTAATTTAGCATTTATCGTCGTCGAAATCTCTTCGTACATTCCAAATGGGTGAATCTTCAAGAAGGTAAACTGCAGGAAGATGTCCGAAACCTAATTGTTGTCATTGAGTGAAGTAGAGAATGTATTGGGAGGAAAGCCATAAAATTGATTTTGGTTTTATCATCAATCAAGATCGTCACGTCAGATGATGATCAATGCGGTCTCCAGGATGAGTTGAGGGAGTGCGCCATGTTGGAGTGATAAGACCATGACGTCCTTTGATAGAGCCATGCGTGGTGAAGGATAGGGCCAATATGGGGAGTCCTTAGAGTCCTTAGAGTCCTTACAATAGGGCGCTTCGGAATTCCAAGAGGTCATCCTGTGGTGGACGCCTCTCGAGGCTTTGAAAGGCTCAGTTCAGGGATGGACATGGCCAGATTGGTCATCTCGTAAAAGAGGATGGCATCCTTAACCTTTTTTGAATTCTCGTCTTCGTCAATTGACTACTCGTCGAACGTTTTATCGTTCTTAGGGCTCCTTTATCAGTATCCGATTATAATCGGAAATCGGAAAATCATAATTATGATTTTCGGGTAATCGACCGTTGATAAAGCTCGTTATCGTGATCGACGTCGGCAGGGTGTTTTTCTGGCTCCTTGACTTTCTGCCTTCTTCTTTCATTACCTACTTATTAGTAGGGATCGGATCCGTATGTGTTCACATATTTTTTTCTAGGCAATGTACTGATGTTTTTCAAGTAGGCGTGTTCATATTGACATTTTCTGAACCGTTTAAGCCCACTTTCATTTCACATATTTTGACATATTCCACTATAAATCCATATTTTTCAAATATTTGGTCCACAAAAACACATATTTGCTAATTTTGGGTAGTTTTCCCGAGGTTCACAACTAGAATGAATGAAATTTAAAAAAAAAAGGTTCATTTCTATAGAAAAACCAGTGGTGCGTAGATAACACACAATACTTCCATATTTTGAAACGTAAAATTGTGACACAATTTGATCATATTTTGACTGCTTTTGAAAGTGTTTAGGTCAAAAATATCAAAAAATTCAGTATTAAAATTTTAAAATTCGCCCAAAATGAAAAAACGCTACATTTTCGGAATGTAAAAAATATCCACATATTCTGCAAGGTAAAACGAAGATTTTGAGACCAAGAACGCTCAAATCGGTTCATTTTTGCGGCCGGAAAAAAATAAAATAGAAAACACTAAAAATGCAAATATCTCGGAAGTACTGTGCGTTATCCAAATTCCGATTAAACAGGGTGTTAGGTCTTGCCGAGACAAACATTTCAGTTCAAGAAATTTGAAAAAAGGTTGAGAAATGAGGGAGTTATGGCCATTTTTGTAAATGACCACAGACGGACTAACGGACTAACGGACTAACGGACTAACGGACACACGGACACACGGACACACGGACACACAGACACTTGTTCAGGAAGTGATTCTGAGTAAATGTGTATAAGAAAAAGTTTTTTCTGAAGCTCCGTTCCGATTCTCGATTTTAGGACGATCACAATACTTCCATTTACTCTGTAAATATGGAAGTAATGAACCAAAATTTAGCAAATTTTGCTAATTTTTTTTTTTTTTTTTAATTGGACAACTCTTTTTATGCGTTTTGCTTCAGACGGCGTACGGCGTACGGGAAAAAATTATTGCAGATTTTTATCTAGACACTCTGAAACGTAAAGGAAAAATTTTCAGGGGGCGATGAAAAAAAAACCCGACCGATTACATAGGTACATTATTTCTGGAAATAATTTAACAAAATCTTGATGTTCATTTGGGTTTAAACATTTTTTTGAAAATATTTATACCGTTTTACATATTTTCCACATATTTTTTGAAAATATTTAAACCTTTTTATATATTTTCCACATATTTTTTGCAAATATTTCAACCTTTTTACATATTTTCCACATATTTTATGAAAATTAATACATATATATGTCACATATTTGGCATTTTTAAATACATAAAAATCCGATCCCTACTTATTAGCCTTTCAGCCTTAGCTGATTAGCCCATTAGCCTCATTAGCCATGGCAGATTCTGACGACGGATTTAGAAAAACGGCTTATATTTATCATTACCTACTGACAAAAATACTGTTTCGATAAGAGAATGTGGTTATCATACCCGATATACGCTTTGCAGATCTTGATTGTTCCAAGAATCTTCCAAAAACTGGGTCAGCTGTTCCATGTACCTTAAAATTGGGATTTTTCAAATCTCCCAGGTCTGCCGCGAAAAACATTTTCCAACCCTCGCATTTCCTCTGAAATCTCAGAAGGAATTCGCTGCAAAAAGTTACATGCTGGCGTCGCAAAAAAACTATATCACCCGCCTGTACGGATACACTATTCGTTCGATGCGAAGCGTCGGTGTTGCGCTCTTGGCCAGAAAGCGTTTTACATTGTTTGTATAGAATATTTTCCTATCCGGTCCTTTCGGGAACGCTTTTAGCGGTAGATAACACTTTTTACGAGGCAGAGATATCTTGCAGTATGAGAGGCTTTCGATAAGGATGAAACTTACCCTGAAATAGAACTTTGGGTGAGATGGGCGCGATAGGGGAGGGGTAAAATGGCCTAGTCCATCCATTGGAAAAGATTCCTTCTCGTCTTTTCCAAGCACGAGAAAGTGCTTTCCATCCTTCGTCTCCATCTTAAACATTATCATTCCACCCCCTGCCGAACCAAATCGATCCAGCCACGCTAGCTCAGCAGCCCCGAGACGTTCTGAGCGACCTAGATTCGCTATAGTTTTCCCCATATCTATCCTAGTTCGATAATGATGCGCGAACAGAAAATAAATCATGGAATCGCCTGGTGAGTAATTTCAAAAATCAAACCCCGGCTTCGGAGGGCAGTGAAATGTGGTGTATTAATAGTTCACTCGGCGAGAGATTGGTTCATTTCCTCTGTCCCAGGCTGGAGAAGATTGC
Organism: Nesidiocoris tenuis; assembly: GCA_036186465.1. Lineage (NCBI taxonomy): Eukaryota > Metazoa > Arthropoda > Insecta > Hemiptera > Miridae > Nesidiocoris > Nesidiocoris tenuis. The sequence goes on from AP028919.1 coordinate 8,101,571, forward strand.
CTGTTATTAGGGAGTCCTCAATCCCCGGGTTTGTCTGAATGGGGTATTTATAGTTCTTAATAGATGCACAATAAAATATAGAATTCGAATACCAAATTTTTGCTTTTTCGGAGAAGGAGACGGTGAAGGAGATGGAGAAGGAGAAGGGGTTGGAGAAGGAGATGGAGAAGGAGAAGGGGTTGGAGAAGGAGAAGGGGTTGGAGATGGAGAAGGGGTTGGAGAAGGAGAAGGGGTTGGAGATGGAGAAGGGGATGGAGAAGGGGATGGAGAAGGGGATGGAGAAGGGGATGGAGAAGGGGATGGAGAAGGGGATGGAGAAGGAGATGGAGAAGGAGATGGAGAAGGAGAAGGAGATGGAGATGGAGAAGGAGATGGAGATGGAGAAGGAGATGGAGAAGGAGATGGAGATGGAGAAGGAGATGGAGAAGGAGATGGAGATGGAGATGGAGAAGGAGATGGAGAAGGAGATGGAGAAGGAGATGGAGAAGGAGATGGAGAAGGAGATGGAGAAGGAGATGGAGAAGGAGATGGAGAAGGAGATGGAGAAGGAGATGGAGAAGGAGATGGAGAAGGAGATGGAGAAGGAGATGGAGAAGGAGATGGAGAGGGAGATGGAGAAGGAGAAGGAGATGGAGATGGAGAAGGCAACACGACTTTACATACAAGTAAAGATATTCTGCATACACATTCATCTTATTTAAATAATGTTCAATTAACAAAATGTATTTCGATACATTCAAATGAGGCCGAATTAATTATCATTTATCAGATAAATCAGAGAATTGCGTGTTTTCTAATTTATTAGAAACGATTCGCTTTCTTACTGCGTCGTCACTCTGAAAATAAAATCGAAATAAATCGCTTCGTCTCCATTTTTCGTCCGTTTTTCTACATCTGAACCAGTGGCCAGTGGCATCTGTCTTGACATTAGTTGGCATTCGTGTCGTGAGTCCGAGGTTCGTGTTCGTGATGACATTCTCCTTTAACGTGTAAACTTTTGGGCGGTGCCCCATCTGGTGGCCTTCCGGTTTTCAAATTAGAATTTTGACGAAATTAGAATTTAAATCCCCCTCCGCCATCATTGAGAGTCACCCGGCTCACTCTTGGTCGCGGCCAATCGAAATAAACGCCATTTTCTAAATTCGAATTTCCCCACTCCCTCCCTCCATCTGGTGTTCCCCACTCATTCAAAATGTGAATCGGAATGTTTGCGGATCTCAGGTGCAAGTTCAGTTCCCGCGTAAACGTGTGCATGTTCATTCATGCGAGCTCAAAGTGACACGTGAACGGCCACGTGTACTGTGCGATCTGTGTTTTACCATTTTCGGATAAATGTTCCACTTCCTGTGATAGAAAAATTCGTGTAAAATGATCAGCGAGCAGAACCTTCAGCATCTGCTAAGGGTAAACAATAATAGTTAGCGAATCGAAACGCCAAAGCCGATTTATTACTAAGATTTCCTTAACATGGGGTACATAGTAAACTACGCAGTTATTTTTTTGTACCGCTTTCCTGAAGTCTGATAATTTTACTGCGAAGTTTTTGGGGATTTTTTCATTTCTCTCCTCCTGGAGTTCTAGTTCTTTTGAGTTTATATTTTATGCAGCTGAAGGTACATAAATATATCAGCTGGTGTTAACCCAATTTCAATAACTGATGGGATTGACGACGAGAGAAGATAAAATCGTGTAATTGGGGTTATGGAATCAAATACTTTTGAAAATATAAAATGAGTTCATGTATCTCATGAGTCGATTTTTATAGTATTCCATAAAAAATCAAAAACTGTTTTTTATCTATTTGCGAGCCTTTACCGAAGGGCCGACGCTTCGACAGGTTCGTTTTGGCCATTCTGCGAATTGTGGAGATTTTCGTCTGAATTATTGTACCTATTTACTATGGCTTGCCTGATTGGCTATTACGCAGGTCTCCCAGGGCGGCATGAGTAGACTGCAAGTGCCGGAACTGCGTCTTGGCGGCACTGAACCGAGGCGGAGACATTCCTGGATTGCTGGAGGGTACGTATTTTATTTGAGCGAATTTCTTTAAGAAATTATTCTTATAAAATTTTTATGCACAAAGAAAGAAATTATTCATCTATTTTTAATTTACGCGATTTTTATCATTGAGGCTTAGATCGGCTAATTTTCATTGCACTCCTTGAACTCGGCTATAATTTATTTTCTGGGAATAAATCTCTGTGTAATAAAATAAATAAATTTTTCTCAGAATTGGCTGGAAAAAGAAATTTTGAAATTTTCGGGCATTATTTTTCTTCGGTATTTTTTTAAATTTCTTGACCTTGGTACCTTGTAGAATGTACCAAACAGTTATTATTGTTCTTGATTTTGAAATATGGCTCGATGAGTTGTTAAAATTGCGGATAAATCGCCAATCTCGAAGTCTTGAAGATGAAAAAATGTATCAAAATACGAAATCATTCAATATGTCTATAAAGAGCAGGCAAGTTTTTGAATTTGGTGTTGGTACGTGACTTGGAAGAATTCGGTCGAGGAAAGTTATCGATATATCAATGTCACGTTGGGCCGCCCTTCCTTTCGGATGATTTATAACTTGACCGGTGGCAATTCCTTCCGCCTATTTGATTATTTTTGACGTAATTTTAAGGCTGGCGTGAAAATAGATGGTTGAAAAAAAGGTAGAAAGATCCGGTTTTGGTAGATGCTTATACTTAAAATTTCAATTTGTGACCGGGATAGTACGTTACTGGTTGAATTTTCTTTCTAGTTAGTTAGCAGGTACCTACCTGAATTTCGACCGGTTAACTCAAGAGAGACCCTCGATTTTGCATTCCACAATTTATATTATTTATCAACAATAATGGGTTTCGACGTATTATGATAGCTACCTACAGGTTTGTGCCGTTTTATCAATTTAAAAAATCGATTGATTATCCAATTGAGGATGTTAATTCTAAAAGGTACTAAACGCCATTTTTTTCGAAATCAGGATGAGACTTTCCTGGGGGTTTTGGGGGCGAGTTTTACGCAAAAATAAACCCATTTCCAAGATAAAATCACTCTGTCCTATCCTATTTCAAAAAGTACTATAAACCAGTTTTCATTTCAAAAAGTACTATATCCAAAAATTCCAATTTTCAGATTGCTGTAAAAATTATTCTCTGCAGTTCATAATTTCCAAAATTTTCCCAACAATTTTGAAGATGATTTACTAACATTTGGCAAAAAATCTAGACCGGAAACGTGTTCTGAATGGTAATAGCAGTTTTCCTCATTTTTCTCAAAACTTGTCTGAATGGATATAGTACCTTTTGGAATTAACATCCTCAATTATGCATTAACTAGCTCATCTCATAAAAAAGCCAAGATTTCCCTGAATAAAATAAAGCCGTTGAAATAATCAGCCGTATTGATGGAGCCTGTCTAAATGCCGTTACTTTTTCTAGCGACAAAATCGATTTCTCGCTTAATTTCCCAATTATTCTAAAAGGTTTCTCGCCTACAGGTTTATATATTGAAATATTTATTCGCCCTTTACTCCGATTGGGATCAGGTTGACCCAATACCTGAAGTCGATAAAGGTGTAGTAAAGGCCACGGAGGGCCCTAGTTACAGCTGTAACCGGCGATACTTCTGTATACTGCTGAGTAGGAACGAAGCTCGTAGCGGAAAAGGGCTTTTTTGCCCTTGCGAGATAAGAGTCATTAATATAACTGATGAATGGCCTTCGCTAGGGTGGCTGAACAGAGCCCATCGTCCAAGCTGTAGGGGTTGGAGCCCATTCCGCCCCTCGGCCAACCCATTCCCATATGGATGGGTTCACACAGATGCTGAATCTGACCCTAAACTGGTCCAGTAGTCTGGTCCGTTCAGCCAGTAAACTGGTCCGTTCAGCAGCTGCCACCATCTCTGAAATGCCTTCGAACTAGTTTTTAACAATCAGAATTCGGTAGAATTAAAATTTGAGGTTAAAAATGTACGAAAACATTCGAGGAATCCAAAGTGCCAAAAAAATCCAAAATCGGTTCAATACAACCTCTCAAATGGGCAAAAATGTCATAAAAGAACACAATATATTAAGCAGTCTGGAAACCAAAAAACATTTTTTCCAAAAATTGCCGAAAACACTATATTTGATATACCATATGATACATGATATACCATTCAAACGAGGAAACCGGGGAAATAATAAACAATTCAAAACATCCACTTTTTGTACAAAAATATTCGATTGTGATCTGGATCCCCTATACGGATTTCCGATTATACAGGATTTTCTCCCTTAAGATTGTCTTCTGTGAAGGGATCGATTCTTTAGCTCATTTTCAACAATTTTTTCTCCATAAACTTTGTTGTGAGCCCTAGAAAAAAAAAACCTTTTTTCGCTTTGATTTTTTTTGTGCTTTTGACTTTGAATAAAATAGCCATAAGTCCCTTAATTATTGTTGTAACCACAAAAATAAAGATACTGTCGGAAAGAGCGTTAAATTTCCTACAAACTTATCCTGTTTGTTGCTTTCTAAAATTAAGCTAAAGTACTGAGAAATTTGGCCCAAGTTGAGAAATGGTCAATTTTCAAAAATTACCGATTTCTCAACGCGCTTTCAGGATAGGAAAACATAGAAAAATCCCTCGCACATTTTGGGTAAAACTGGCCCAAGATGTCAGCTTTCCAACGATGTAATAATTTTTTGATATACCTTGCTTGTTAGAGGGGAAATTCACGCTCAAATACAGGAAAAACCAACCTGGAAGTAAAATTTCTGGCATTACCGATATGAAAGAAAAAGAAAATTATTATTATTTTTGCTACATAATTTTGGTAGCTGATATTGAAGTTCATGCTCGGTTCATTTGCGGGGATAGCGTAAATTCATGTAAATACCGGATGAATGTGAATCGGGCGAAATTTTCCGGCGTTTCAGCCATCACCTATCGCATCCTATCCTGCGCTGCAAAGCTTTGTACCTTCAAGTCGGGGCCAGTCAGTTGGTTATTGTTGTGTTGGCCCTTTTCATTATGGTCTACTAGATCTCCCATTATAACTCAGTTCATCTCGACTCGATTGTGCTCTTCGTGTGGCATTGTTCCTGTGAGAAGTGTCAGTCCGAAAATGATGATTAATTCTGACTAGGTACCTCTCCATTAAACGAGGGTTTGATACAGTTCTCACTTTCGTTTACCCTCTGAACTAACTAGCACCCTTTCGATCCATTGACTATTTTATCGGGTTGGACCAAATTTGATATCAATTAAAAATATTTCGATTATTTGGAAATTTTTGTAATTTTTATTTTCACCCCCAAAATAGCAGGTAGGTTGTTGTTAATAAGTTGTATAGCTCAAGTGTTGAAAAAAATTATATTTCTTTTTGACCGGCATTTCGAAAACCGAGTTACCTACATTGTCCCCTTCAATGGCGTATCATTTCCACCCCTGTGTATTTGAACAAACCAAGCTCGCAATATCCCAATCTGTCCCCAAAAAGACTTCTTCCGTCGTCTAAATTCTGTCGTCTATTTGCGGTATTAAACCTTGGGAAGAGCAAGAATCTGAAAATACTGTCATTGAGGCTGGTCCAATTCCAACATTTTCTCTTGAAGAAAGAATTTCTCCCACTGCCGGTACAGAGAAGTGGGAGGAAGTATGTCACAGTTTCAAACTGACGGTTTAAAATAGTTCTCAAAGACACCCGCAGGCTCAATCTCGCCTGTCCCAAAACATCTTCCCATTGGCCGGCGTCGTGTTTTTCTTGCATTGCAAGCATTTCGAACCGTCACTGATTTATGGGGATCGAGGGGGGAATCTTCTCTGGTTTTATTTCGGTTATCCGCCCTGTGAGTTATTTGCGAGAAGGAGAAAAAACTAGGGAATTATGGCCCGAAAGCGTTTCGAGCATAAGATCCCATTCTGAAGGTACATCGGGCCACCTGTAAGAGTCAAACTAGATAAAACTCGCCAAATCTAATCCCAGGAACCCAAAAACGCAAGAATTATCGGACATTCGTGGACTGTTATTTCTGAAACCTGAGGCTGGTGACAGAAGCGACCGAAATTCGAAATGAGCCTGACAACGATCAGCATTCCAACTTTCAGGATCAGGATTCCAATTACAACAATCAGCAAGTCGTATTCACCCCCGGGAACCTAAATTTGGCGTAGCGGAAACCTGAATTTCTTCTCAAATTTGTTTGTATCTAAATTTATGGTTTAAATACGGGTTTTTTTCAATTCACTGACTTGTAGACTCAAAAGTTAGGTACGGACCCAGGTCTGTAAACAATGCATGTACGGTTAATGGTTTGTTTTCTTATGGATTCTTCTTATTCATTTCTTTATTTCGGTGCGATTGTGCTGAAGATGGCGTACCTGCCGAAATAGACATCCAAAAAATATAAATTTGTGTCGAACTAAAGTCTCTTCATTTACCCCATCTACGGTATTCCTCACTTTCATGTTCAATCCTCATCTTTGAGGGGTTTATTTCACCCTGACTCGAATCAACCAGTGCTCGATTTTTTTGAGACATTCGAAAATTTATCATCTCAATACTCCCACCGGCGTGGCAATCGTGGGCGAAAAATTTGGAAAGTTTTTCAGCCGAGGGAATAATTGGATTTGAGATGAGAGCGAACGTTCTATTGGGAAGTAACAAGTTTCCGTACCATACGGCACACTTCAACTTTTTGCCTCTTCAACGGGTTTCTTCGTGGAATGGAAAACCGTAAGGTATCGGGTCGATTCAATAACAAACCCCATGGAAAAGAAAACCTTCTCTTGCTCAACTGAGCAACTCAATTACACGTGTTCTTTACTCGTCCATATAGGTATGTTGGAGAAGTCCCTTACCGGGCGAGAACTCAATGTTTATCGCAACAGAATCCTTTCAAAGTTATTCGATATTTTGGTTCATTTGACAAATCACAGCGCAGGATGCACGCCGAAATTACATTCCTTCATTTTGGCGAAAAAAATCGTTATTCGTACGTGAAATTTGAGTTATTATAAATTAAATTGCGAATTGAACTATAAATGGAATTATAGTTTCAAAATTATAGTGTAAATTCGGAAATTACATTAAATTAAAGATTTAATTATAATTTAAAACTATCAATTAAATTATAGATTTAATTATAAATTAAGCTATAAATTTAATTTTTTGATTAAATTATAAATTTTATCAATAAACGAGCAGAGAACTCGTAATTCCCATATGAAATTTTATTTATCATTAATTTAATTATAAATGAAATTATAGTTTCAATAATAAATTAAATTATAGGGTACCTACATTGAAAATTAATTTATGGGGTAGCTTGGAAATTAAATTATGGATTTAATTAGAAATTAAATTATGGATTAATTGGAAATTAAATTATAGATTTAATTACGAATTAAATTATAGATTTAATTACGAATTAAATTATGGATTTAATTACGAATTGAATTATAGATTTAATTACGAATTGAATTATAGATTTAATTACGAATTGAATTATAGATTTAATTACGAATTGAATTATAGATTTAATTACGAATTGAATTATAGATTTAATTAGAAATTGAAATATATATTCAATTAGAAATTAAATTATGAATTCAATTAGAAATTAAATTATGAATTTAATTAGAAATTAAATTATAGATTTAATTAGAAATTAAATTATAGATTTAATTGGAAATTTAATCATAGATTTAATTACAAATTAAATTATAGATTTGATTAGAAATTAAATTATAAATTTAATTTAGAATTAAATTATGTATTTAATTATGAATTAAATGGCATATTTCATTAGAAATTAAATTATAGATTTGATTACCAATTGAATTATGTATTTAATTACGAATTAAATTATATATTTAATCAGAAATTAAGTTATAAAACAGATTTTGAATTAAATTTTAAATTTTATTAATAAACGAGCTTTAGAAACAGTAATAATTCATTTGCACTTTTCTAGCCAGTAATACTACAGATACCAATCCCTATGGTTTGGAACCGGTCTGAACTGTTCTGTATAATTATTACGAGGAATTCAGTGAATGCCTCGTCGAGGTTAGGGGCCGAGAGAACCGCAAACCCAGCATTGGATATTGGCTCGTTTGCATATAAAATAACCAATTATCGAATTCCACCCTTTCTCGTAGTCGGTATGGTTATTATGGTACGGTTATTTGGATAAGGTCCTATGGTAAAATAATAACGAGGAAATTATTCCTTAGAAGAATAGCCAACGCAATTACTGTCACCGGTGCATTTTAGGTAGCTAAATAAAAACTTGTATTATGAATCATAATTTGGGTGATTCTCCGAAAGCCGGGAAATTTGACTTCCATTTTCTCAAGTTTCAAATTTTTTATTTTTAACCAATTTTTTTCTCTCATTATATTGAGTAGGTACATCCTCTAGCATGATAATTCTGGAAAAAGTTTCGAAAAATATTCATATTTTGTCCTAAAAAGCAAATTTAATGCATTTTGGCTGGTGAGGGTCTGTTAACGGGTGAGGGTCTGAAAAAAAAAGCCGTCTGGATGTTTATTGGACTTATATACTTTGCAAAATATTTTTATATCTTACGGAAAAAAGTTTTTACACCTTATCAAAGCTTCAGAAAAAAATTTTACTTAAATACATTTACTCAGAATAACTTCTCGAACACGTGTCTGTGTGTCCGTCTGTCCGTCTGTGGTCATTTACGAAAATGGCCATAGCTCCCTCAATTCTCAACCTTTTTTCAAATTTCTTGAACTGAAATGTTTGTCTCGGCAAGACGTAACACCCTGTTCAAGTGAAATTTGGATAACGCACAGTACTTCCGATATATTTGGATTTTTAGTGTGTTCTATTATTTTTTTTTACGGCCGAAAAAATGAACCGATTTGAGCGTTCTTGGTCTTGAAATATTTGTTTTACCTTGCAAAATATGATAGTTTTTATATTCCGATAATGTGGCGTATTTTTATTTTGAGCGAATTTTAAAATTTGCATAGTGAGTTTTTTGATATTTTTGACCTTAACACCCTTAAAAGCAGTCAAGATACGATCAAACTGTGTTACACTTTTACGTTTTAAAATATGGAAGTATTGTGTGTTATCTACACCACAGCTTTCTAGAAGTTTCAGTTATTTTTCAGACCCTCACCTCATCAAAATCAAGAAAAGGTGAGGGTCTGTTTGTGAGGGTCTGAAAAAACGAAATGTAAACAATTTTTTCCCCGGTTAAAATAAAAAAATCAGAATTCCGGTTTCGCACATCGATTAGTCCTAGCCGAACATAACACAAGTGAGTGAGACAATTAAGATTGTACTCGCTCAAAAAAAATAATGACAAGGTGAGGGTCTGAAAGAAAAAAAAATCACCATGCACAAGGCGCACATTTCGAGGGTTAACCCATCATGGCTCGTTCTGGAAACGAGTCGCAAACATCTGGGCGGGTGCAGAATGACGTAGACAAACTCCTGATTCCCCTTTGTGGCCTGCATCGCCAGTGTAAAGTCATTTTCATTATCATTTTCTAAATAATGTGAGGGTCTGAATGAAAACTTCAAAAATGACTGGACATGATAAATTCAAGCTGATTTATAATGTAACATTAAAATTTTTTGAATTCCCTTCAGCAGGCATAAGTTGAAGAGTAAATGAATACAACCTGCCACTTTTTTAGGCAATTAAAATTTTATCCTTCGAACTGAGGGGTGTGAAACTTGAAAAACCGAGAAATTGGACGTGTGAGGGTCTGAAAAATGACACCTTTCAACGCAATTTACAAATACTTATGCATGCGTAAAAATGGTTATTTACTGATAGAAACCAAGCTAACAATGCCCTGAATCCATTGGTTAAAAAAAAATTTCTTAATTTCATATAGAATCGCCTCAACAAGCTCGGGACTCAAATTTCCCTGCTTTCGGAGAATCACCCATTTATGACCAGCCCGTCATAGTTTAAGATGATATAGCATTCCAAGTCGAATTGAGAATTTTCCAAACCAAACTGGAAATTTTCCAAGCCAGATTGATTCGGAAAGTTCTTAATTTGGTTTGGAAAATTGTCAATAATTGACTATAATAAACTAATATAATAAACTAAATTATTTAGTTTAGAAAATCCCCAATTTGGTTTGGGAAAATTCTCAATTCGACTTTGACATGGTATACCTATTGTAAATTTATTGTGACTTAATTCATCAAACATCTCAAAAACGTTTTTCTGAGTCCTGTGACGACACAAATTTATGGTGCGTGGTGGAAAGTAAAAAATTTTTGTAAACTACCGTTCTGGGCGTTGGCTTTTCGCCCGATAACCGAAGATGCACCGGGCGTGCCCTGCCGCCCTTAAGGATAGGGTTAGAACTAGTCCGGACATGTCGCTCTACGTTCGGTGTACGATAACTTGAAATACTTCAATATTTCGGTTGTTGTACGAAACAATCAGACATGGCAGAACAAAATTTGGTAGTAAAAATTGTTCAAATCACTCCATACCTGTCCAGGAATCAATGGGCGGAGATATTCGAATATGATGGACCGTTTGTCCATTTCATCGCCACACTGGTTTCCACTAACGGCATTTGCAATTAAAAATTAGGCTTTTTGATTTTCAAGCATTAATGGGCTCAGCAAATGAGACAATTCGAGTATTCTAGCGAGACAACCTTCGGAAAAGGATTGCAATTCGATGGGAAAAAACACCCCCCCATTTAGCCCCGGGTTCTAGCCGTAGCTCTAGCTTTTCTTCGGCTTTGGATCGATTCAGTGCTGGATAGAGAATGGCAATGGTGGTTGATGGCGAAGAAGGTCATGGGCGGGGGTGGCCCAAGTGACGTGACGTACTGAGGGTGGCCGTGACGTCACAGCGCCAAAGGACCCGCACCCGTCGATGCCCGCACCTGGGCCCCCCAACTTTCCCCACTCGAGCATCCACCTGCATTCAGAAGCTATTAGGGGAAATCTCCTCCTTGTACTCTTTCGTGATGGCTCTCAACACGATCGTACGCTTCACACGATACACATGCACACCATGGCACACACATACTATTGCAGAGGGGAAATTCTCTCAGTACCCCGATTGCCCTAAGAGCGGGGCAATTTCAATATTAAGCACCTAATTTTGTTCGAACTGATATTGATAATTATTTGCGTTGAAAATCATTAAAATCTAAGAAGGCTGATGACGAAATCGATTCTGCTAAGGGTTCGTGGAACAAAGCACAATTTTCGCCCACCCAAGAGATCTGAAATGTTTTATTATTCTGGCTCGTTGCCAAAAAGCCGTTTTTTGTCTTTAGCCCATAAAAAATTCGTCTTGATTCGAACCTTGAAAACCCCAAATTGGTCAAAAAATAGTCGAATAGTGACCAGATAGCTGCGTTTCCTGATAAAACCGCACTTTTCCCCTTGTAGAAATCTCGGTCCTCAATGATGATGAAAAGAGCAAAAAATAAATAAAATAATGTAATAAATTTTAGTGTCCAAACCGTACAAAAACTTGTATTAAATACAAATTTTGTTTCTGAAGACAATTCACGTACCTGGAGGACACCCAACCTCACGGTTTTACCGCTATCAAAATATAACCATTTTGTTGCTATACGAAAAGCTATACATTGACTATTTTCTGAGACTGATTTCTAGAACGATTACGGCCGGTTTTTCAATTCATTTTAAGCTAGATTTATCCTAGGACGCTTGCACTACACCTAGGGCATACTTCAATTGGCCGTCATGCTGAAAATTTCTTGGAAATTAGTTAATGCGGTAAATCTAGCTTAAAAAAAAAATTGAAAAACCAGCCCTTAATCCATCGATCAACCTAAAAAATCATTTCAAAATAAATCCTCTTCTAAATGCCACTGTTTACATTTTTCGATCGCGGAATAAACGGTTTTGACATGCACGAACATGTCCGCGCATGCAGCTGTTGTCCGCCTCAGGGAAAGTTTCATGAAACGGAAGCGAGAAGGCCGTGACATTCTCGGGGGGCAGGTCGACCTTTACGTTACCGACCATCAGTTTCTACCCTTACCCTCAGCTGGCACCCTAAACCCTAATCATCCCTACCTGTTCCCATTTCAACCCTTAAACACGAGTTTCTTCTCCACGACGAAAGGGTCGCCGAGTGACGGAAACGGCGGATCGATTACCAAACTGTTCTTCATTGTTGAGATTCACAAACTGTTAGGTAACTCGCTGGTTGACCTTAACGTTAGATATATCTAATATTGTAGAATATTTTGTAAAAGATGTTTTCTAGGATTCGGCCAATGAGACTTCATTTTAGACTATAAGAATAATGTAAAAAAAAATGTTTTTGATATTCTGGAATGATTGGAAATTTATCGCTCTCTCCAATGGTAGGTATAGTCAAAATTGAATTTCGGTAATAATTAAGTTATGGCAATTTCTTCAGCACCCCAATTTTTTCAGGGTGCAGGACAGGCCTGTTATGTATTTCATGTTCTAGCTGTATTTCATCAATCCTGTTTCTTTGAGAATTCCTCAAATCTCCTGATATTCCATTAAGATTTCTATTTATAAATTGGCGTGTCGTTATAAATTTATCGCCGTGTTACGATATGAAATTAAGGCGTGGAAACCGGCCGTTAGCGGGGCCCCATCCCCACTCGAGGATCTTAAAATAAGCGCCTCCGTGTTTGTATATTTGTATTCGAGTGTTTGTATTTGTGGGGAGAGGAGACGCCGTTCTTGGGCCAAATTTGTCGTTAGCCAGTGGCAGTTGTCGCCGTTAGGAGACGCGAGTGGATTTCGGTGAAATCGCCGTAAAAGTTGGTACCGTGAGTGCATCTGGACGGGAATGTGTCGACGATATTGATTAAAGGGTACACCGTATTTTCGAAAATTTCGATTTCAAAATAACTATTGTCAAACTTCACATGATTAAGAGGAAAAGTCCATTTCTAAATTTTGAGTATAATTTGCAAATATTAGGCCAATTTTACTTGTTGGTACTTATTTGTGGACAATTTTGGGAATACATGTACCAATCTGTACCTACCTAATTCATGTTGGGTCGTATAAATAGATTAAAAAATTAACCTGGTCAATTTTTAATAAATTTTAATTTTTTATATTGGCCAACTATTGGTGGTTTTTAGAACTATACATTTAGGTACGTGCGGGTATTTTGGCTGAATGAAAAATCGTTAAAGCACCTAGTTGCATATATTTTTTTAATAAATAAGCTCAGAAACCCTGATCTTTGAGTCAGAGCAGGGCCGTCCAGAGGGGGGGGCAGGGGGGGCAAAATCCCCGGGGCCCGGGCCCAAGGGGGCCCGGGCCCGCCCGTGGGCCTTTTACGTACTAATATGCAAATTAGAAAAAATGCTTTTATTGACCGGGGGGGGGGCCCGGTCGAGTCTTTATCCCCGGGGCCCGGCTTGGCTCTGGACGGCCCTGAGTCAGAGCACAAAAAGCTATACAGATATTAACCTCTTTCAATTTTCAATATTCCAATACTTGGGTTTAGAAGGTGAATCGATCGGACCGTTACTCATCGTCAAAAACGCGCTAAGGAAAGTTGTGCCGTGCACCGATCGGCGCAGTTCGCGTTTGCTCGACTCGACAAGAAGGCGATGAGCGATCGCGAGGAAGCGATTGTTCGCCGTTTGGCCGGCAGGTCGCGCGTCGATCGTCGTAAGAGAGGATGGACTGTTACCATTGCTAAAGACTTGCGGTAGGTGCGCCCCGGTTACCATGTTTTCGTCAATTTGGTCCCTCGCAGAAACCAGTGGTGCGTAGATAACACACAATACTTCCATATTTTGAAACGTAAAATTGTGACACAATTTGATCATATTTTTACTGCTTTTAAGGGTGTTTAGGCCGAAAATATCGAAAAATTCACTATTAAAATTTTAAAATTCGCCCAAAATGAAAAAAACGCTACATTTTCGGAATGTAAAAAATATCCACATATTCTGCAAGGTAAAACGAAGATTTTGAGACCAAGAACGCTCAAATCGGTTCATTTTTGTGGCCGGAAAAAAATAAAATAGAAAACACTAAAAATGCAAATATATCGGAAGTACTGTGCGTTATCCAAATTCCGATTAAACAGGGTGTTAGGTCTTGCCGAGACAAACATTTCAGTTCAAGAAATTTGAAAAAAGGTTGAGAAATGAGGGAGTTATGGCCATTTTTGTAAATGACCACAGACGGACAGACGGACAGACGGACACACGGACACACGGACAGACGGACAGACGGACACACGGACACACGGACACACAGACACTTGTTCGGGAAGTGATTCTGAGTAAATGTGTATAAGAAAAAGTTTTTTCTGAAGCTCCGTTCCGATTCTCCATTTTAGGACGATCACAATACTTCCATTTACTCCGTAAATATGGAAGTAAAAAAGAAATTAAAAACAAATAAATAACAAATCGAGCAAAAAAGCAATCTAAAATCAACATTTTTGTCCTCACCAGAATGTTAAGTTATTATCACCGATTTCCAGCTCATGGACTGTTACCATAGCTAAAGACTTGCGGTAGGTGTACCTACTCCGATTACCACGTTTTTCGTCAATTTGGTACCTCTCAGAAAAACCGCAGAAAAAAAATAAAAAAATCAAACAAAAAAAAGCAACCAAGAAAATCAACATTTGTATCCTCGCCGGAGTGGTACCTACCTAATTTTCGGCGACTCCCAGCGATAAACCCTAGTTTTCTTGCTGTTGCTGAGAAGTGCAGGTTTCTCTAAAGTGTTGCTCCGGCGAATTCCTCGATGGACGGGATGGAAAATATCTAAAACCGTCTGGGAATAAGAAATGACTCGGTCGGGTCTTTAGGTTGGCTATGAATATTTGAATAGCTCCCGCCGGCGAACCGGCGGAACCGTTTGTGAATCTGAAATCACTCCCGTAGGAGATATGAGGCTGTTATACCTTACAAGCATATGAGGTCGGTCCGTGGCTTGTAAGTCACCTCTTCGGAGAACCTATTTCTTCAGCCAAGAAGTCAGCATCTTCATACGCATCGTTCCGAATATTTCCCTAGTGTTTGAATTAGGTATACTGTTTTGAGAACTCGAAAAATAATAGAAAGCCTAGCGATTCGAGGGTTTTTGATAAAATATGAGTATGATGAAGAAAAACATGTAAAACTTACTCAGGTGTCGTCTCTGGAGAGTGGGATTCCAGCAGGTACTCAGCAATAAAACCGATATCGCTTGCATATTTTCTTGTCCCAATACTATTATCTCTTATTCAAAGTGAAAATTTCGATCGAATTTCCTACCCTTTTTCCAAATCATCGGTCAACAATGTCGGAAGACGTTCCACAGGTGGCCAAGCAAAGACACCCGCCCCAGCTCCGGCCCACACTTGGCACCGCTCGTACCGCCCAAAAAGGCAGGCTAACAAAACTTCCCAATAGCTTGGGAAAGCTCATCTATCGAATTATATCGGAGTTTCATCTCTTTGGGATCCGTTCCTCCAAGTTTACCGGTGATTTTCTCCCTCAAAAATCATCTTTTATTCCTCGCGTTGAGGGATGTGATGTCTCAAGGGGCGCGCTGAGAAAAAAAGGGGGTGTTATCCGTGAAAATCGGTTAGGGCGATCCGTAGGAGCTCCCAACGGCCGCACCTCGGATCTTCCTATTGAAAAAGGCGGTATTTGATAAAAATTATATACGACATAAAATCAAATACGACGTCAAAGACGTGCAAAATATACAATTCCTCACAATAGACGCCCATCCATTATAATTTTTGTTAATCTGTCGCCTCCTTTTCTCAGTACATACCCGCTTAATATATAATACCTACCTAATATATAAATCAAAATAAAATATACCTTCATACCTGATGATTGGGTATACCTTCCCAATGACGGAGCTGTATTTTCATGAAAAAATGAGAGATATTACATAATAGCCGGACTTCTGATCAATTTATTAACAATCTGATCAATTTATTAACAATCTGGTCAATTTTAAACTATTATTATCTATTTCCAACATAATTTTTTTTCTTCAAACCAGCTTTTTCTGTTGAAGGTGGGTTTATGGGGGATCTTCCATGAAATGTTAACTCCAATTATTCATGATTATGATTGCATTTGATTTGGACCCACATTTGATTACTGTCGTTTACTTATCACGAATTTTTATGTTTCAGGTGAGCTGACATTTTGTTCGATTGAAATCTATTCTATGGCTTGCTGTAAGTACCGTAGTGTATTACACTTTATGGCAGGACAGGAACCAAACCTTCAGAAACTCTTTAAAGAAATGCTTCCATTACACAGAAAAATGCGACAAATGAATGTTTTTGCATATGCAGGTTATTATTGTTTTTTTCGAAATATCATGCTGCTGACTTTAATAAATTATATCAGATCATCTTGATAACTTTTTGGCTATCCTTAAGAATTTGTTGTTTTTGGTGCATTATTTATTCATTTATTTTTTGTGAACCTTGGTACTTACTTTGAACATTTTTCGACTGTGAGGATAAAATTTCAAACTGCCAAAAAAAATCCTGGAATGGCTCATGAGCTTACTTTTCAGAAAAATCGTCGACTTTCTACCACCTAAGACAATTTCTATTGTAGATTACGTCGTTTAATGTTGAGTGTATTTCAGGACTAAAAGATAAGGCATCATCTTAAGGTGCAGGGAAAATCCGTCTCACGACATGTTCGTGTCGATGTTGAATGAGTTGAAGAGAAAATGGAGGTTCGAGTTGAATCGTTTTCTTGTCTTCGTGTTACCACGGCATCGAAATCGTTACAGGGTAAACTTACCCGTTGCACGCTATCGTGGCTATCAGAGAAAATCGGCATGTGCTCATCACCTGTCGAAAACGTGACCCGGGTATTGGATTAGGCGAAATGCCATGAAAGACGTTAAACGTAGCCATCCATGAAGATTCACGATCAGGAAGTTCGGCTCAGCGTCGATCGAATTCGGTGAAAATATTTAAATGTCCCATTTGATGGTCCCGTTTGATGAGACCTTCCTGTTCGATGAGACCTTCCCGTTCGATGAGACCGTCCCGTTCGATGAGACCGTCCGTTCGATGAGACCGTCCCGTTCGATGAGACCGTCCCGTTTGATGAGACCGTCCCGTTTGATGAGACCGTCCCGTTTGATGAGACCGTCCCGTTTGATGAGACCGTCCCGTTTGATGAGACCGTCCCGTTTGATGAGACCGTCCCGTTTGATGAGACCGTCCCGTTTGATGAGACCGTCCCGTTTGATGAGGCCGTCCCGTTTGATGGGAACGTCCCGTTTGATGGGAACGTCCCGTTTGATGAGACCGTCCCGTTTGATGAGACCGTCCCGTTTGATGAGACCGTCCAGTTTATGAGCCCGTCCCGTTTGATGAGACCGTCCCGTTTGATGATACCGTTCCATTTGATGAAACCGTCCCGTTTGATGAGGCCGTCCTGTTTGATGAGACCGTCCCGTTTGATGTGAACGTCCCGTTTGATGAGACCGTCCCGTTTGATGAGAGCGGCCCGTCGTTTGATGGGACCGTTCCGTCGTTTGATGAGACCGTCCCGTTTGATGAGACTGTCCCGTTCGATGGGACCGTCCCGTTCGATAAGACCGCCCCTTTTGATGGGATCGTCCTGTTTGATGAGACCGTCCCGTTCGATGGCTCTGTCGTGTTCGGTGGGACTGTTTATGACTCTTAAATGTGAGGCTCACAAAACCTTTCTATTGATCTCAGTTTCAAAGTAAAAACCGTGATGGTTTCCAATCTAAAAATTCATTTATAATTTTTATTGCCATACTAAAATAATAAAAACCTCATCCACAGCCTTGATAAATTCGCTTTTGTCCCTAGTCGCTTGTCCTACGCTTTGTTTCAAACAACAACAAATATTTCCCTTTAATGTGGGGGCGGTGTCGTGTATTCATCGGGGAGGTGGTACATGATGGGTGGTGGAACGACCTCAGGCAGCGACGCCAGCGCACCACAGCGGTCGTCCCGGCCAGTAAGAGTTCGCGAGCCAGTTCGGCCGCAGCGCCGGGTCCGGTCCCAACCCCCCGATAAGTGATCAAAGTGCAAGTGCAACAACAAACAAAACGCATTGGGAAAAAGTGCATTGTGCAGTGATCTTCATTTTGTTGAGTTCGCAATAATTTGATTTTCCAGGCGTAGACGAGTTTCAGAATTTCTTTCCTTCGGGCAGTAAGTTTTTTCAAATTTATGATACTCCTCTAATATTATATCGATGAACGATTATGAAAATTTATCATCAATTTTCCTCAAACCCGCAAACCAACCACAGAATGCAGTTGTTAAATTCATAATTAAAATTTTCGTGCGCCGGCCCGAGAAGGAGGAGGGGAAACAAATTATTGTTTAAATGATTGATTGCACGTGGATCTAGAGCTGCTGATATATATATCATGGCATAATATGTCATATGACATGATATAATATATATGGCATATTATGCCATAGTTTCCTGAGTCATTATGAATCATGCATTCTTCTAAATGCAAAGGAATGATGATTTTAAAAATTTATCTAGAGACATCAGGTCCTGAGGAAATTATCAATGAATTATTAAAAAAAAATTTTGAAATCTTCGATCTATAACTTTTGTACCTATATATAGACCTCATAGGTACCATAATTGAAAATGCAGTTTGAATGCCTAATTATCTGTATAAAAGCACTTCAAGAGTGCATTCATAATAATGCATTTTAAGTGCTCTGATGCATAGTATTGTTATTATATCCAAATAAGTTAGTAAAGTCTCTTTCAAATTATTTTTTGGCCATATTAGTTGATTAGAACATATGATAGCTACCTGCCAAATCATTATGCTAAGTTTCCTGATAATTTTCCTTTACCACCCTTACCTAATAATTAATTGGTACCATTAAAATAACTATTTTTTTAATTTTCGAAATGTTTTTGCCTACAGTGGCTGGGTAGAAAATCGACAAGACGAACCAAAAACTCATAAGTTGGAAAAGCTATATTTTTGCTCAAAATTGTGGAATTCGTAATTTTTCAAAAAATGTGTTATCTAAGCACCAATCGAATTTCTCGTTACTCTGTAATGATGCGTTTATGAAATTGGACGATTTGTGGGATGGAAATATAAAGGAATCATATGATACGAATGTCTACACCTGCTCAAACTGCATGTAGGTCAATAGGTCAACATAGCTCATCAGTCTGATTAATCAAATTCATCAACTCGGTGATTACCCGAAGCAATGGCAATAGAATACCACTTTATTCGAGAACTGTTTTCGACGATCTTTAGCCTCCTGGTTCAAAAAATAATGAAAAAGGTTCTTCTGTTTTTGAACTAAAAATTGGATTTTAGCCGTAAAAAATTGTATATTAAACTTCACCAATCTAAATTATTATGTGTTAAACGGACATCCGAGTCCCAACGTATTGGCGGGCAGGTAAAAATAAATTATATTTAATTTAACAATTAGGTAGTTCTCAATGTAGAACCATGCTAAAAACCAGTGGTGCGTAGATAACACACAATACTTCCATATTTTGAAACGTAAAATTGAGACACAATTTGTTCATATTTTGACTGCTTTTAAGGGTGTTTAGGCCAAAAATATCAAAAAATTCACTATTAAAATTTCAAAATTCGCCCAAAATAAAAATACAATACATTTTTGGAATGTAAAAAATATCCACATATTCTGCAAGGTAAAACAAAGATTTTAAGACCAAGAACGCTCAAATCGGTTGAGTTTTGTGGCCGGAAAAAAATAAAATAGAAAACACTAAAAATGCAAATATATCGGAAGTACTGTGCGTTATCTAAATTCCGATTAAAGAGGGTGTTAGGTCTTGCCGAGACAAACATTTCAGTTCAAGAAATTTGAAAAAAGGTTGAGAAATGAGGGAGTTATGGCCATTTTTGTAAATGACCACAGACGGACAGACGGACAGACGGACACACGGACAGACGGACACACGGACACACGGACACACAGACACTTGTTCAGGAAGTGATTCTGAGTAAATGTGTATAAGAAAAAGTTTTTTCTGAAGCTCCGTTCCGATTCTCGATTTTAGGACGATCACAATACTTCCATTTACTCTGTAAATATGGAAGTAATACTTGAATTACGTCGAATATTGATAAAAAATTTATACAAATGCTGTAATAATCTATCAATAATTGATTATTAACCAATATTTTAAACAAAACTCGCGAGTTCTTCAAATTTTATTAATAATATTGCTAACTTTTTTCAAATTGATATCCGTTCGTCTCACGCTTCGATCAGGAGTTCGCAGCCGGTCATTCATCTGATTCATTGATTCGTTATCGACGATATATCATTTTACTGGGGTATTAAACTTGCTCAGTCTCTTCACTAATACACCTCACGTGTCACCTTTTGCGTCATCGTTTTTTTTGTTTAGCCAAATCTGAGCTCAATCACGATTATCAGTTTTAATCCCGAGTATTGATCCGGTCAATTGTAAATTTCTCGCCGATCGCTTTAAAATCAGCGATAACGCACAGAACTTTGGCATATTTTAATAATTGATTTCAACAGACTGTGCTTAAAAAATTTCATTTTTCCTCTTAGGTAGCCTGAGGCGCCTAAGCCAATGAGGGAAATTTCATTTTTTCTTAACAGGTTAATTTATCAGTTAATCGGCTCGATCTTTATTCGGCCGCTTCCGGGTTATGTAATGGATTGAATTTCATTCTCTTTCACTCCATTGTTCGTGGAACTGATATCAGCGCAATGTGTAGTAAAAGATTGATTACAAGCCCACTCGAGATTAGCGATGGTGGCGTTGGTGCGTATTTTACACAGTTTTGCCACTTGGCGAGAAAGCACGAAATTACGCCGTTGCAGGAAAAGGTATACGTGAGTAGAAGAATGATAATCGGATGAGAAGTTCAGATGTGGATTTCCTATACACATTTCTAAATCAAAAGAAAAACCTCCCAGAAAATATTTCCTAATTATTTTGCCAAAAACATTTCCCTGAAAAATTTTTATTTTTTCGATTATTCCGTTCGGGAAAATGTACCTTTTCTTACTTTATAATATTTGCATACCACTTGTTCCGTCAGAAAGGTAATTTACTTAGAATGCGTTTGAAAAATTCAAAATACATTTTCCAGAAAACGAAAACATTTCCACAACGAAAAATCCAGAAAACGAATACCAAAAATATTTCTAAAACAAACAATCCAAATAAAAATTTCAAAAAGTCCAAAAAGATTTTTCAACATTTTTCAAAAACATTTCTTGAAAACAAAAAACCAAAAAAGCATTGCCAAAACAAAAATTTCAAAAAAAAATCCGGAAAATCAGAAACTATTTCCGGAACAGCTTTATAAAAACCATCTTCCAAAACAGTTCTCTATAAAACATTTTCCAAAACGGTTTTCAGAAAACATATCCATAAAACAGTTTCCCAGAAAACATACCACATTACAAAAAAATATATACCTCCCAATATAGGTAGGTACTTACTTTATGATTTTTGTGACCATTGGTCTCTGTAGCGAAGTAATTTACTGAGAATGGCTCTGGAAAAATCGCGCCCGCAATCATGACGAGCTTCGTCAATAAGTTTAATCAACCGGATTGGAAATGCGTCCGTATCCGGAGCTCAATCTCGACCGACACGATACGCTGATCAAGCCAATTTCTGGTATCGACTCAGGAACCGCCAAAGCCAAAGTTGACACCGACCTTGTTCAACTGTCAATCCCTGACGCTCCTTGGTTTTCTCTGGAACAGAAATGCGGTTTCCTCTCAGGCGGAACCCAAACCGCGGTCGGACGTGTTTGGTTCGGACAACAAAAACAACAGCTCGCCGACATGGAACTGTCGATTTAGTTTAGATCGATGTTTTTTCCACAATTCGAGCGAATGTTTGACTTTTGATTGATTTCAAAGGGGAACAAAGGGATCGAGAAAAATGCTTGATTCCCTCACAGATTTACTGAATATTCACCCGCGAACGAAAAGTTCATTAAAAAAATTCAAGCGAGTTCGAAAATATAATTAAAATATATAAATTTAATTCTGAATTTTATTCTGATAAGTCCTCTCCTAACCCTATTTTCATTCTTCAGATCAGGTATCACTCCAGTAAACGTTTGCTCAAATGGGGCGATTTGGGTATTTTGAGTTTCCGAGCATTTTCACGCTAAATCCCCAAGTTTGAAGGAAACATAACGTGCTTTCCTACGGTACCTTCGTTTTTGAGATGACTCCGATAATCAACGGACTTATAAGTCCATAAATGGCCATTTTACTGAGACTAAGTCGAAAAAATTATAAGTCCATAAATGGCCATTTTACTGACAAGTCGAATACCCGTACTTCAAAGCAAAAAATGTGTACTTTTTCCAGGGCTCACAAAAAAATTTATGGGACAAAAATTGTAGCGAATGAGCTAAAGAATTGACCCCTCAAGGAAAGCAACCTTAAGTGGGGATACCCTTTATACCAACTTTATACGCTCCCATCAACTTTTTAAATATGGAAGTGCTCCAGGAATCCTAATTCAGGAATATTCCACTTGATGGAATCAATGACCATTTCGGCTATGATTTGGCCGCTGAATTGGTGCCCGGGGAGGTGTTCCATGATGTATCCATTAAATTTAACCCGGCGTACAGCCAATGCAATTGCATTCCTGATTGGTCGGTTCCATGTCCCAAACGCCCCCCATCAAACGCGCCCTCCGGTTTACCATTGCTCATGAGTCAAACGCTTGTCCCATTAATGTTAACGCGTCGTCGAATAATTCCGTATTCTCTCGAAAATGTTCAACGTCTCTTTGGGCATAATGATTCCGCCGGTTTATGTTCTCGAAGTGCCTCCCCCGACTGTATTGATGTTGCCATCCTTTTGCGCCCGAGTTTCAAGCGAAATGGCTCTGCTCGACCACTTGGAAAATCATCCATCCACTTCCACGGCGACACCCGGAGTCGTGTTCATCCGTTCGGCTCGGCCCTTTGTCCACGGGAAGAGCGTTTTATTTTGATGCGAAATTTCCAGCTACTAACCGGCATCGTGGGTTGGAAGTTAACCGAGTTGTGTTTCAGCAAGGAGTCGCCATAATCTGTTTTGTTAAGTGAGTTAGCGCAGAGCCGCTAACTAGGGCGGATTGGATGCTGACTTGTTCAAGGCTTCATGCCTCCATAGGACACCGGGGTGAATTGTAGTTTCTATGCCGTAAAATGTCTCTTTTTCAAACGAAAGAGTTTTTTTCTAAATAAAAATATTTTGTTTATAAATGAAGAGTTTTTCTTCAAAACTGCATATATGTATGCACTTTCGAGTTTTGTCGATATCGATTTCGTTTTCTCGATTTTCGATTGCTTATAGGTACCAAAACTGCTATGAATCGAAATCGAAAATCAAAAAACGAAATCGATACCGACAAAAAAAGTGGATATATGCCGTTTTGAAGGAAAACTCTTCAAATGACCTATTTTTATTTTTTCAATTTTTGACAAAAAGTGGCATGGGAATGTTTTACTATAGGCGGGCTTAAAGAGTCGCTCTCAGCACGGTACGTAATGGACGCACATTCTCAGTCAACCCTTGTACTCATCGATTATTCAGGAACGACCGGCGGCGCCGCCATCAAGAACATCCAATCGAAAATCGAATTCTGCCACTTCATTCATCACTCCGTAGAGTTGAAACATTGCTACAAAATCTGTCGAGTACCTGCACTCGAAACTGTTCTGTGAAGAGTCATCGAAGTTCATGCGTCAATCTGCAGAATTTGGGAGCAGTGGAACGTCCATGAGCTGAGTGATTTTACAAATTTGCCCATGGCTCAGGAGTTGGGTTTTCAGTTTGTGACGTGACAATATTCGTGCGATTTTCAGTGTTCGTCCATGGCTGATGAAGTAAAACTGAATGTGAAACTGAAGATGGAAGTGATACAAAAGTTGAAAGTGAAACAGAAGTTGAAATAGAATCTTGAATGTGAAACATAAAGTAAAACTTGAAAAATGAAACTCGAAGGTGAAACAAAAGTGAAAGTTGAAGGTGGGACGAAATGAAGTTAAAAGTGAAGCTGAATCTGGAACTGAACCTTGGAGTAAAACTGAAACTAAAAGTGAAACTGAAGATGGAAGTTGAACTGATGTTGGGAGTAAAACTAAAGTTGCCAGTGAAACTGAAGTCACAAGTGAAGCAGAAGGCGAAAGAAAACTAAAATTGCAAGTGAAATCGAAGTTAAAATAGAAACTTTGATGTGAAACATAAAGTGATAGGTACTTGAAGGTGAAACGAAAAGTGAAACTTGAAGGTGAAACGAAAAGTGAAACTTGAAGGTGAAACGAAAAGTGAAATTTGAAGGTGAAACGAAAAGTGAAACTTGAAGGTGAAACGAAAAGTGAAAGTTGAAGGTGAAACAAAAAGTGAAAGTTGAAGGTGAAACGAAAAGTGAAAGTTGACGTTGAAACGAAAAGTGAAAGTTGACGTTGAAACGAAAAGTGAAAGTTGAAGGTGAAACGAAAAGTGAAAAATGAACGTGATACGAAAAGTGAAAATTGAAGGTGAAACGAAAAGTGAAACTTGAAGGTGAAACGAAAAGTGAAACTTAAAGGTGAAACAAAAAGTGAAAATCGAAGGTAAAAAAAAGTGAAACTTGAAGGTGAAACAAAAAGTGAAAATCGAAGGTGAAACAAAAGCGAAACTCGATTGTGAAAAGAAAAGTGAAACTTGAAGGTGAAACAAAAAGTGAAACATGAAGGTGAAACTAAAAGTGAAACTTGAAGGTGAAACGAAAAGTGAAACTTAAAGGTGAAACAAAAAGTGATAGTTGAAGGTGAAACGGAAAGTGAAATTTGAAGGTGAAACGAAAAGTGAAACTTGAAGGTGATACAAAAAGTGAAACTCTGAGGTCAAACGAAATGCGAAATTTGATGGTAGAATGAAAATTGAAACTTGAGGGTGAAACGAAAAGTGAAAATCGAAGGTGAAACAAAAAGTGAAAATCGAAGGTGAAACGAAAAGCGAAACTTGAAGGTGAAACGTAAAGCGAAACTCGAAGGTGAAAAGAAAAGCAAACTCGGAGGTGAATAGAAAAGTAAAACTTGAAGGTGAAAAAAAGTGAAACTTGAAGATGAAAAAGTGAAACTTGAAGGTGAAACGAAAAGTGAAACTTGAAGGTGAAACGAAAAGTGAAACTTGAAGGTGAAACAAAAAGTGAAAATCGAAGGTGAAACGAAAAGCGAAACTCGATTGTGAAAAGAAAAGTGAAACTTGAAGGTGAAACAAAAAGTGAAACTTGAAGGTGAAACGAAAAGTGAAACTTGAAGGTGAAACGAAAAGTGAAACTCGGGGATGAAACGAAATGCGAAATTTGATGGTAAAATGAAAATTTAATGTTCTGCGTGGTTGGCTGGTTGGCCCTTGGCTGTACCACTGCTGGACAGTCTTCGATTGTCCATCTCGCTTTTTCCATTTCTGGATCGGTATCAAACTTCGTCGCTCAATTCCAATCAATTTGAGGCACAATTCGATTACAGCCGTGACAGTCGGTTAAAGTGTACGAAAAGGAAATGCAAATGGACGACAGGACCTGTTGGCAGGAGTCGCTTGGGTAATTTCCGCCTTTCGCTCCCCAGACAGTAAAGGTAATAGAAAGCTTTTGACAGTTTGGATCAGAGCGATTCGAGAAGCCCTTTGATGTTTTCAGGCCCTTCAGTCGAACGTGTCCTTCTTTCGTCTGCTTTTCTTCTATTCAACCAAAAGTGCTCCTTCCTTGAGACGAGCACAGGTTTACTCAAGTGGCCTCCACTCGGAGTTTCTTCCTCGGTTTAATTTCCAAGAGTTCCGGCGATTATTTTACTTCCACTTTATAAGGTTTAGCAATTTTCCCGCACAATTACTGGTAGGTAAGTTGAGTTTTGCGAAAGTGTTTATGTTTCGAAGCTTCAATTTCCACTGGGAGAATTCTTGCTATTCTTACAGCCCACGCTACTATCTTGGGAATTAATTCTAACAAAGTCGTAGAATAGGAGCGAAAAATTACTATTGGGAACATAAGGTCCGCTAATGGCGATTTTTCGATTTGAAATCGAAGGCTACGGGCTGGTTTTTCAATTTTTGGTTCATTTTTCTTAAGAAATGAACCTTTGTAATCGGTCGGGAAAAATTTTTTTTTAACACCCCCTGAAAATTTGTTGGTTTACGTTTCAAGGGGTGTAGAATCCGAATTTGCAATAAAATTTTTTTGTCCGTCCGCCGTACGCCGTACGCCGTCCGCCGTCCGGGGTTTTTCAGGGGGAAGGAGTTATCGGAAAATTTTGAAATTTTTACCAAAAATCAAGTTCCGTATCTAGTTGGTCCTAACGTCTCGGCAGAACCCTACCTTAATTTTAAGGCCACTAAAACAGCTGTTGAAGTGGTAAAAAATTCGTCTTTTTAAGGAAATTTGCAACATAGGCATGTGAGGCATCATTTTCTATAGATTTTTCTATGCTGAATCGAATGAGACCATCGCCACGCCGGTAGCTCTAACCGTTTAGGAGTTATTGCAGTTTTAGTGAGACATTTTTGAGTTTTTCAAAATTTCTACAATTCTGAATAACTCGAAAACGACTAGAGCCACAAAAATCGTTTTCCACTCGTTGGAATCCCCACAAAAACTTCTGTCCTCCCGGTATCTTCAATTTAAAGAATTTGGTCGCATTACATAAATCAGCAAAACAAAAATTGGAAAAACTTGAGAATTTGGCCTCGGCTCTTAGATACGGTTGATTGATCTACTTACGACCACTAGCCTATTACACCAACAAGGTGACGCACTCACACTACGACCAGTTGCGCTTGGCAACATGAGAGCGAGTCAGGATTCAACAAAGGTTCTGAAGCATTCTTGAGGCATTTTTAATTTCATTATTCAGAAAATTTAGTCATTATTATTATTCTGTTAATTATGAAGGTGATTAATAATAGATTAAATGGTCAATTTAACGGAATTAATTGATCTGCTGCTTTGAAAAGATGGATAGGTACCTATTTATCAAGCGAGGAGGATGATTATTTTTTGTCTGGTTGAAAAAATGTTTTTCTAAATAACCCATCTAAAATACAAATTGATACTGAAATTATAGAATAATAACAGCTAAATTCTGTGTTTAAGGAGTACCGATATATCGTAAGGTTTGTCTTTGCAATCGAAAAATGAACCCCTGTGCAAAATTTGCAGAGTTCTTCGGACATACCGAAAACTAATCTGCACATGCCACTGATCTACTTAGCAGCGTTTTTTAAAGCTAGATTTATCCAAGGACGCTTGCATGAACTTATTTTCCAAGAAATTTTCAGTATGACGATTAATGAAAGTAGGTGAAATGTAGTGCAAGCGTCCTTGGATAAATCTGGCTTTAAATTAATTGAAAAACCGGCCCTCAATTTATTGTAATAATGGAGTCGGTTAAGAAGAAAAATAAAATCTGACGGGCTGTTTGCAAAATTAACCTCTTACGTTGAGATATTGATAACTCAAACCTCAAAGTTTACGTCTTAAACCTCAAAACCTCAAAGTATACGTCTGAAACTATTGCTTCGAAAAAAAAAGAAAAAACTCTAGTTTTTGATCAATAAACTATTATATTGCTGACAATAAGCAAAAATTGAACCAATTCATTGATAATGAACAACAAAATTATCCGAGTAAAAAATGTTCGCAGTGCGTTGATAGTACTCAATGCGTGATTCAAAAATCAACGCTTTTGCCAGATAATTTCAACTTAAACTAGCACTGTAATATTCAATTTTCCATATTTACAATTTTTTTTTCAATTTCTGAGTTATATTTTTCTAGTATGGATGTAAACCTAGCGGGTGTTTGTTTCCTGGGTCGGTTGTTACGTTGTTATGGATCAAGCGGCAAATAGGCCTAAGGGTGGGCGTAGGCTAACCCTCTTACCGAAGGGTTAACCATATCAGACTGAACAATCAAAGTTCGCCTTCGGTTCATCAACAAGTTCACCAGCCCCGATAACAGTCCTTGGCTTTGATTCCTTGAAATGCTCCCTGTTATTGCCTCGAATTAATCGTCCCTTCGAAACCTGAGTTCTCAATGAACTACTTCACAACGTTGACTATTCTTGAAACATATTCAGGTTTCTTCAAAATCGAGGGGGGAGGGTTTAGCTTTTTTTATGATTTATCTGACGTTTTTAACCGAAAAAAGCCTTTGAATTTTTAAAATTTTGTTGGCTCCTTAAACGTCAAAATCGACTCAGCCGTTTGTCCTTAATTAATCATTATACACTAAAAATTCCTAAAATCTGCTAAGAAATAGATGGTTAAGAGCAAGCCCCTGCTTCTAAAACGGCGTTCTCTTTTAAAAAAAATTCGAATTAAATTTTACGTCAACACTGCCCCTCCTCCTCCTCTCCTCTCCTGCACTCCTCACACCTCCTCCTCCTCCTCTCGTCGTCTCACCACTCCTGCTCTCCCCTCCTCACCACTCCTGCTATCCTCTCCTCGCCGCTCCACCACCCTCCTCAGCCATCCTCCTCCTCCCCTCCTCAGGCCTCCCCCACGCCCTTCACACCTCCCCCTGCTCTCCTCTCCTCACCACTCCTGCTCTCCCCTCCTCCTCACCACTCCTGCTCTCCCCTCCTCCTCTTCACTCCTCCACACCCCTCACCACTCCACCACTCCCTCTCCGCTCCTCCTGCCGCTCCTTATGCCGCTCCTCCTCTCTTCTTCTGCTCCTCCTCTCTTCTGCTCCTCCTCATCACATTTAAAGCTCTTCAGCTCCTGCTCACCTTTTCGCTCCTCCTCTTAGCTCCTCCCCTTCGCTCCTCCTCTCCTGATTTCCTCTCCACCTCCCCCAGTCCTCGTCTGCTCCTCCTCTTTCTCTCATCTTTTTTTGGCTTCTAGAATACTAGAACTTTTTCATTCTAGCAACTCTACGGGTTTTCATTAAACCAAGCTTTAAAATTTTCTATATATTTTTTCAGCAATTTTTGTTTAATGACATCAATTGGATCGTAGGTTCAGACGGAATTTGCGGATAAACATGCTCTCTAAATTAAAATTTGAAATAAACTTATAAAACAATTCCAACAAAATCCCTCGGATCATACTAACCTAATAGCTATCATAATACCTCGGTGTGACGGCCCAGTCGATGATTTGCAGTCTAATCAATGGCCCCTGCCATTAGATTGTAATTACGGCCAATTTCTGCCGCTTCTTTTCGACGAGCTGCTTAAAAAGCGGCCGCTTCGTTATTCTCAACTTATACCTTCGGTTAATGCCAAAAACAACAACGACCACTCGCATTAGGAGTGGGAAAGTTTAAAACGACTCCAAACACTTGGCATCCAGTCAACCGTGTCTTTGTATAGAAACCACGTGATTCTGTTGTTCTCTTTCGCGTTTGTTGAAAAATTGTTTATTCAAAGGCCGTTTGAAAAATCGCCTTTCGACCCCTTCGGGTTATTTATTTGGGCCCGTAATATGCAGAAAATCCTCGCTGTAAACGAACCTTACTTTCTGCGATTTTACCCCCAATTAACCATAGTTTTTTGAGATCAATTTTTTTTTGGGAAAATTGAAAGTGAAATAGTGAAGAAGCTATTGGGATTTTGGAACGTGGCGTCGAGTGACACTGTTCTACTCCAAATGGCAAGGGAAGTCGTGTCACATTTTATGATTCACTCGCAATTACCCGTAGGTGAGTGAAGTGTTTGCCCGAAGTTAAACTCGGCTCCGAGAAACTGCTAATTGTGCCGGCGTCGCAGTCGAATGCAGCACATCTCGGAAAAGGAATTCGAAAACACCTTGGAAACAAACTCGCCCGACGACTCAACAGTGACAATCCCAGTGCGTCTAAAAGTCACGCGTTTTGCGCCCCATGAATATTCAAATTGCGGATCGTCATCCTTCCTATTGTCTGCGGCTTTTAAATTACGCCCGTGTAAACCTATTTGTGTCGTATTGGCTGTCGAGTGAGTACCGTCCGTTTCGCGAGAGCATTTTGCCGAATTAAACTAGCCGATGTAAGGTAAGGGATTGTGAAAATTTGATGTTAAAACTCAATTCTCGGGCAAATTTTGCCATCAAATCGTCCTGAAATCGAGAATCGGAACGGAGCTTCGGGAAAAACTTTTACTCAGAATCACTTCCTGAACAAGTGTCTGTGTGTATGTTAGTCCGCGTGTCTATCTGTCCGTCTGTGGTCATTTACAAAAATGCCCATAGCTCCCTCAATTCTCAACCTTTTTTCAAATTTCTTGAACTGAAATGTTTGTCTTGGCAAGACCCAACAGCCTGTTCAATCGGAATTTGAATAACTCGCAGTAATTCCGATATATTTGCATTTTTAGTGTTTTCCATTTTATTTTTTTCCGGCCACAAAAATGAACCGATTTGAGCGTTCTTGGTCTTAAAATCTTCGTTCTACCTTGCAGAATATGTGAATATTTTTTATGTTCCAAAAATGTAGTGAATTTTTTTTGGCAAATTTTAAAATTTGCATAGCGAATTTTTTAACATTTTTGACCTAAACACCCTAAAAACAGTCAAAATATGATCAAATTGTGTCACAATTTTACGTTTCAAAATATGGAAGTATTGTGTGTTATCTACGCACAACTGGTTTTAGTTTGTGAAGTAATGTGAGTAATTCTTGGTCCCAAAATCTTTGTTCTACCTTGCAGAATATGTGAATATTTTTTATATACCGATAACTTGACGTATTTTTATTTTAGGAAGGTTTTAAAATTTGCGTAGTCAGTTTTTTGATACTTTTGACCTAAAAACCCTCAAAAGCAGTCAAAATATGATCAAATTGCGTCACACTTTCACGTTTCAAAATATGGAAGTATTGTGTGTTATCTACGCACCATTGGTTTACTTCCTTGTTACGCTAGTGTCAAAAATGCAATAAAAATTTTTGAAAAAAATTAAAATTTTATTTTGGAATTCGATTTTTGCATTTTATAAGTTAGTGCCTATTGCAACTGTTGTTTTTTCTGTAGGTAGGAACAAAACGAAAATCTTGTCACGTATTAATTTGCCTTGTTCTCCTTTGATTTTCCGACTTGCCGTGGGAGGCCCGCGCCTTTTGACGTCATGAAACGCGGAGCAATTTATTTGCCTGGCTCCTCTTCAACTTAGTTAACTTGCAATTTGAGATGGCAATTCGCGTAGGTGGAAATCCCTGTTCAGCTACCGATCAGGTGTTCCCGACTACACAGGAAATCGAGAGATATTGCGTAACTCATCGTCATCCAAGGTCGTCGTAAATCATATCGGCTGCTGCAAATCGTCGAACAATCGATTCTCTCTCGACCCCTGAATATTCATTGTGGAACTATTTCGAAAAATCGAATTTTAACCGTAGACCATATATTTCAATAGCTTATTGCCTAACACGTTTTTAGAAACCGTAAATCCGTCAAATCGGTTTCGTGACATTTTCGGGATAACTCAAATTATATTTGAATAATAATTTTAACACAATAAAAATTTTTTTTTAAATAAAATTTGAACAAAAATGTTTTTTAATAAAAAATTAAACATATTTTTATGATAAAACATTTTTTAAATTTGTTCTATAGTGAAAAACATTTTTATTGCCTATATTTTATTTTTATTTATACTTTTTAGGGATGATTTAACTTTTTTGGGATTTTAACTAGAATAAATTTCTTGTTTTGTATTCAAGTATACATTTTTATTTTGTTTTAGCTTAATTTTGAATTTTGATAAAAGATTTTAACAATCGTCTCGAGCCATTCGTCAGGTTAGTTCTGATACAATTAATTTGATCCGCTTGAAATTCCTGATTTTTTCATTCCCAGAAATTTAATCATTTTCGATTTGGGAAAAAAGTTTTAATTTTTTTATTTTTTATTTATTCGTATCAACTTTATTCTTCGCAGAGTATTAATTTACCTAGATCAAATTTTTATTCCCGTTCGAAACTGTATTTTGCATTTTCAAAAATTTTAGTTTTTAACTACTACTTTTTTAATTTTGCTTCAAAAATGATTAAGTTTTGAATTTTTAGACTACGAAAATTCTCTATTAGTGCCATTTTATTCAAATAACAATTTATTTAAACATTAAATGTTAACAATTAAATTTTAATTATTTTTTATAGCTAAGTTATTTATTTATTCTTTATTATCAGTTCTCTTTAATTTAGAATTGATCGTGTAAAAATAATCGTTCCTCTACAGCCTTGAACGTGAGTTTTTTTCTTCTCTAGACTATTTGAACCGCAGCTCGGTTCTAATTTCAACGATTTTTGACAAATTGCCAAACCTTTTGGCCCAGTCTTTGAGTGCCTGTTGGACTAAATATCAGTGTCAGGCGTTTGTGTTGCCATTCCTTGGCCCGTAGCCCGATTTGGGAAATCTTGTCAATTTCAAACTAAATAATTCGAAAATGGCGGTTTTAAATTAGAAAGCCAGAAATGACCTCGTGTGAATTGATTGAATGGAACTATCCAACTCAAGTGTCTACCGAATTTGCCGAAATTTGATGTTTGACCCGAGCCTCCGAGTTCTTTTTGACCGAACCCCAAATTTTCTCTGAAAATAAACAGGCAGATTTTATTTAAATTAAAAATCGGGGATCTCAATTTTCAAAAAAAAAATGACTGTCTAAATGTACAAGGAATTTTAAAGACGTCACTGCGTTTTTAACGTTTTTGCTTTTACCGCAACATTTGAAAATAACTAAAATGTAAAAAATATTTAAATACCCACCAAACATGAAGTACCTACCAAAACTTTGTCGAGTGACGTGATAAAAAAAATTGAATTTTATAAAAAGCTCAAGTAAATGTTAGTTTTTCGGGAAAAAATAAAAATCCTGAAAATTTGAAATCACTTACCTACTACTAATTTCAAATTTTCAGGAAGTTTATCGTAATTTTCTCAAAAGACACAACAGAATTTAAAAGCCAAATATTTCAATTTGAGATAAATTGACGAGAAAATTGTCAGAGATAATAATTATCTCCATTTATTGCGGTGACGATTCGGGAGGCGGATGGACTCGTCACGGAGTTGACAAATCGAGTTTGCGGCCCGTCTACTCGGTGAGATCTCCCTTGCTATCATGCCTTGCTATCTTGAGGGCCGCACGAATTTCGGCGCCCGCCCCGTTGCATCCGGATCGGGGGCGGCGACGGGCCGCCCGTTCCCGCCTGGATGCGCCCGACCGCCGTGAGGAATGCGGGTCGCGTGTTCGCCAGATGCCCCCATCGATCGGCTCCTTCAGCCGCCCCAGCCGCCGTGAGCCGCTCATGAAAAATGCCCACCTGTTGATAATTTATCGCACC
The DNA here is from genome assembly GCA_036186465.1 of Nesidiocoris tenuis. NCBI lineage: Eukaryota > Metazoa > Arthropoda > Insecta > Hemiptera > Miridae > Nesidiocoris > Nesidiocoris tenuis. The sequence goes on from AP028919.1 coordinate 8,134,850, forward strand.
CCCTAACGGGATACATATTTCATTTATTTCGAATTTCGGACCGCTTAGCTTCTGTATGTTACACAGCACGAACGGAGAATAATATGTCGGACAGAAATATTGGCGTGTATTCTTCGCGACTTTCCATTTCCCGAAACTTTTGCGAGAATCGTCGGAAAAATAATATGAGAATAATTTGTCGAATACATATAGTTGTGTAAAATCTTTGTAACTTTAATTTTTCCTAAAAACCAGTGGTGCGTAGATAACACACAATACTTCCATATTTTGAAACGTAAAATTGTGACACAATTTGATCATATTTTGACTGCTTTCAAGGGTGTTTAGGTCAAAAATATCAAAATATTCAGTATTAAAATTTTAAAATTCGCCCAAAATGAAAAAACGCTACATTTTCGGAATGTAAAAAATATCCACATATTCTGCAAGGTAAAACGAAGATTTTGAGACCAAGAACGCTCAAATCGGTTCATTTTTGCGGCCGGAAAAAAATAAAATAGAAAACACTAAAAATGCAAATATCTCGGAAGTACTGTGCGTTATCCAAATTCCGATTAAACAGGGTGTTAGGTCTTGCCGAGACAAACATTTCAGTTCAAGAAATTTGAAAAAAGGTTGAGAAATGAGGGAGTTATGGCCATTTTTGTAAATGACCACAGACGGACTAACGGACTAACGGACTAACGGACTAACGGACTAACGGACTAACGGACTAACGGACTAACGGACACACGGACACACAGACACTTGTTCAGGAAGTGATTCTGAGTAAATGTGTATAAGAAAAAGTTTTTTCTGAAGCTCCGTTCCGATTCTCGATTTTAGGACGATCACAATACTTCCATTTACTCTGTAAATATGGAAGTAAAAAACGAGAAAATCGCACGATCGGCTCAACCCGCAACCGCCAACCGTCGCGTCCATGGAACCGCCCTGTTGTGCGGCATTCAGCCGAGCGGAGGGCCCATTGTGCGGAACTCGGCCGGGCGGAGAACACGTTGTGCGGAACTCAGCCGCCTCGGCGGTTCCGTCGTCCCGGGACGTGCGGCACTCAGCCTATCAGCCGATAGGCCTGGATGCTGGAGGCTGGACCCGCCCACCGACGGCTCAAACCGCCGGCCGTAGAAGATTCGATTGTCGATAGTGCCGAGACCGCCTCGCCGGACCGTTACGGATTGAGCCGTTCGTCTGATACACGAAAAAATCAGCCAATAATGAATTAATGCCCAAATTCCCTAAAGTTCCCTGCATGTTTTTCATTCCTGAATTCGGTGATAAATTTCTGACGAGAAATTTCGCAACAAATCGAAGAACAGATGCGCCAAAAAAGGCAAAAGAGTAATATACAGAAAGGTATACAGGGAGTTATCTGAGCATCGTGGCACCTCAAAATTGCCACGGGCTGGTGTTTGGAAATTGTCCAAATTTCATAGTCGAGACTCCGCCGTGAAATATGGTCGCCATATGTTCCGTATCTAATCTCCACCATCGACGGCATTAAGGAGAGAACTAATCCCAAAAATAAATTCCGCCGTTGTGACTAGAGTTGCTGAAAAAACGTCTCGCAATGACTCGAGAAACTCGGTCAGACAGACGTAGAATTGATAATCGCTTCTCATTGTTTTGCCAATTTAACTGATAAGACAGATTCTAAATTCCAGTTGTTCTCGATTTAATGATTAAAATTCTAGTATTTTATTATATTTTCTTTTTCACCTTTTTGTCTTTTTTTTTGCTCCTGGGCGATGATTATAAAATATTGAGTTATACCTACAATTTTCAAAATTAGTTTTCACTGAACAGCCGCCAAATGGTTCAAATAATTCTCAATTTGCTTACCATTCCGCTAAATATGGATTCTCCGATCGGAAAATAACCCTTTAAAGAACAAACTGCCTCGCACTGGATACATGTTGGTGACTGCGAAATAAATTTTCTCCTCCTTTGCCAATCCGTTTGCCAGTCACCGGTGGAAGCCGTAAATTGGATTTTCCTATTGAGCCGCCTCTCGCTATTTCTACCCCCCCCCCCCCACTGGGGGAGAATTTTCACTCAGCCGTTGATTATGGAATATTTACTTACCCATTCGATGCGAAAGATTCGGGTCAACATCGTGAATATGGATTCGCAATTACCGGCGATAAGGTTTACGGGAAGTTATTTTTACATGCAGTATTGACAGATTTTACGGCGATTTACCAACGCGTGCACCGTTTAGAACTGTTTCGAATGTATTTGTACGTGAATTTACTCATTGTTAAACATGGTTTGCTAACCAATAAAGGCTTCATACCCTAGAGTGCCTCTGAAGCGTAAATAAGGTAAATTACTTTTTCATTACCTAATTCACTTTCAATTAATTTTTCTCGGTCCAGGAGAAGTGAAAGTCTCCATTTCTTTTCTGTTATTTACCTTATTTAAAGACTGCCTTTTTCAAGTTTAAAAGTTTTTACGAATTTTTGAAAAATTAGATTTTTTGAATTGTTAAAAATTGCATCCACCAAGTTAGGATTTTTGTTCACTAACAGTTTATCGATTTTGACGTTCAGGGGATGAAAAATGTGCGAACACCTTCAAAAAATCCAACGATAAAAAAAATATTAATTCCCTTAAATTGGCATGAACTATAACAAGGGCAACCTTGAAAAAATTTGCAGGCCGAAAAAATATTTTCCGAAAAACGCTCCTTGGCATGTGGTAAGTTAAGCGCGAAAACTTGGGAAAATACTCAAACAAATCAATTTACGACATCGTTTTACAAAAACAGGCAATACCAATGTGTGCCTCATTTCGACCCTCAGAGGCGCAAGACCATTTTCCACTAATAGTTTAAATTGTTTGACTAAATGAACAACTTCGTCGCCATGGTTACCAAAAGGCGATTCTACCATAAGAAAAACTAGGAAACTAGGAAGTTAGACCGTCTGAGCAATTCAACTCATAACCTTGTAGAGTAGTGTCTACAATCTAATTTCCAGAGCTTTTCGAAGTTTTCGCTAAAAAAGCTGAAACTAACACTATCTTCCAAACAAGGCCGAACTCAATTAAGCGTCGAATTCACTCGCGAACTTTCCTCATCAAATTTGACACCGTCCGATAATTAAATTAGCAATTTTCCATTAGTGATAAACGATGGAAGACGATATTTGATTGCGAAGCGAGTTCAAGAGGCGAACAGTTTGCGACGAGGTAACTTATACCTTATCCTATCCCCTGGGGGTGCAGCTTGTGCTATACGACCCGTGAAAATTCAACCTCCGAAGTTAACACAAGGCGATTTCAACATTTTACCTCAATCGCCTCGGTTATATTTACAATTATTTTTATAATATTCGCTTCTATTTCGTTAATGTTTCTAATTAGCGGCCAGATCTCTGAAAATCGGATAAACAATATTCACTAATAAACATTAATGTAGGAACAAGACATTTATTTTCCGATGTTCTCGCCTTATTGAGTGAAAGGCGCAAACGCCCTTAGTCCTAGAGACGTTTCCTTACGGTCCGGTTTCGGAGTAGCTCAGTAGCAGTTCTGGCTGATTCGAGGCTCGTGGATAAAGACTAGTGAAAATGTATTCGTCTAAAACTATTCGAATGATTTTGAACATCCGGTTAAATATATTCGAGTACCTATTACGCGATACGCCGGACAAACCCGTGAATGATATTCAACCTAATTCCAGCATTTCAAGACCTAAATCAGTAAGTATTTTAGGCCTTTTATAAAATATTGAAAAATGTGGTAGAAGTTTTAATTTTTGAATATTGACCGAAAAATTATTTTACCTTTCTCTCGAAATGACATTTTCGGACTTATTCAGTGTTTGGGTCAAAAAAACTCACTATGCAAATTTTAAATTTCGCCCAAAATGAAAATATGCCAAGTTATAGGAATATAAAAAATATCCACATGTTCTGCAAGGTAAAACAACGATTTTAAGACCAAGAACGCTCAAATCGGTTCATTTTTGTGGCCGGAAAAAAATAGAAAACACTAAAAATGCAAATATATCGGAAGTACTGTGAGTTATTAAAATTCCGATTAAACAGGCTGTTAGGTCTTGCCAAGACAAACATTTCAGTTCAAGAAATTTGAAAAAAGGTTGAGAATTGAGGGAGATATGGCCATTTTTGTAAATGGCCACAGACGGAAACACAGTGATTCTGAGTAAACGTGTATAATAAACGTTTTTTCTGAAGCTCCGTTCCAATTCTCGATTTTAGGACGATTCTAATACTTCCATTTACTCTGTACATATTCTATATACTTGTATAGAAGCAAAACCAGTGAAAAAAAAAATTGAAAGAAAAATTAGGAATAAAGGGACATGATAACACGTCCCCTCAGACTCCACAGACTGACCCGACGGACAGTGTGGAACTCCAGTTGTGAACATTAGCTTTGAACTTAAACCTTTTCTCGCCTCAGAGAGAATCCTTTTCTCAAGGACCTGCCTCCGGGAAAAACTATCTAGGGATACGACGCCTCGTTTTTTCTTGGAGGTATCGAAAATGACGTTTTCCCCGAGATAAAATACTTCTCGCTTTTGAATGTCAAGCGATGCAAAGCTATATCTGATACGGGCAAACATTTATACAGTCGTCCCCATATAGATAGCGGGGGCTCCGAGATTACGTGAGGGATGGGGCGGCAAGTCACAGTTCCAGGGGTTGGCCTACTTCGTATATCGAACCGAAGGGCCACCTTTACCTGGCCAACGGTTTGCATGCAAGGCAAATTTCTATACGGCGAAGCGGAATTTGTAATCGAGATCCAACGCGGGTCGTAGAAGAGAAAACACGCGAAAGATGTTACAACAAAAAACGTTGTTGTAACGAAGAAATAACTTTCGGCGAGGAACAGATCTTTTTGCAGACCCTGCGGGAATCGCAACAAAAAGTAAGAGAAAACATTGGAACTAATGGTGCGTAGATAACGTCCGAAACAGGAGAGAGGGAGAGAGACCAAACTCGAACAAAAACTCAAACTCGAATTGAAACCTGAAACTTAAACTCAAACTCACACTGGAACTGAAACTGAGACTATCAGCAACAACCAAACATAAGTCAAGCTCGAACAGAAAGTCAAACTTAATGTCAAACTGAAATTCAAAGTCTAACTGAACTGAAATTCAAACTCAAACTATAACTGAAACTCACACTTGAAGTAAAACAGAAACTCAAACTCGAACTGACACTCAATCGTGGAGCCAAACTCAAACTTGAACCCACACTCGAACTCTATTTGAAACACAAACTCAAACGTGAAGTCAAACTGAAATTGATACTTGAAGTCAAATTGAAACTCGAACTGACACTCAAATTAGAGTCTATTCAAATTCGAAGTGAACTAAAACGTGGAGCCAAACTCAAATTGAAACTCAAACTTGAAGTCAAACTGAAACTAGAACTTGAACTCAAACTTACACTCAAAGTCAAACTGAAACTTGAACTTGAACTCAAACGTGAAGCCAAACCCGAACTCGAACTGAAACTCAAACTTAACTTGAAGTCAAATTCCAACTCGAACTGAAACTCAAACTTGAAGTCAAACTCAAACCCCAACTGAAACTTAAACTTAAACTTGAAGTCAAATACAAACTCGAAAATAAACTGGAAGTCAAACTGAAACTCAAACTCATACTCGAACTGAAACTCAAACATAAACTTGAAGTAAAACTGAAACTCGAATTGAAACTCAAACTTGAAGTCGAACTCACACTCGAACTGAAACTCAAACTCAAACTTGAAGTCAAACTCAAACTCCAACTGAAACTCAAACTTAAACTTGAAGTCAAATTGAAACTCGAACCGAAACTCAAAGTCGAATTGAAACTCGAACTCAAACTCAAACATAAACTTGAAGTAAAACTGAAAATCGAACTGAAACTCAAACTTAAACTTGAAGTCAAACTCATAATTGAAGTTACACTGAAACTCGAACTGAAACTCAAAGTTAGAGTTGAACTAAAACCCAACTGAGTTCGACTTGCGAGTTATAGTTTCATCGCAAGTTTGACTTTGACTTTAAGTTTCAGTTTGAGTTTCGGTTCGAGTTTGACTTTGACTTTCAGTTTCCGTTCGAGTTTCAATTTAACTTCAAGTTTGATTTTCAGTTCAAGTTTCAGTTTGACTTAAAGTTTGTGTTTGCGTTTCAGTTCTAGTTTCAGTTTGATTTCAAGTCTGAGTTCAGTTCGAGTTTAAGTTTGGCCTAAGTTTCAGTTTCGGTTCGAGTTGGTCTTTGAATTTCAGTTTGACTTCAAGTTTGAGTTTGAGTTCCGGTTTCGTGTTTGACTTTAACTAGTTAGAGTTTGAGTTCAATTGGGAGTTTGAGTTTGACTTCAAGGATGAGTTTTTTGTTTCAGTTCAATTTTGAATCTGTTGCCTCAATTCACTTTCGTCTCTTGTTGGTAAAAATGTATTTGCCAACAATGAATTTCTGGTTTCTGATTTCGCTGACATTACCTATGCAGCCAAAATCATTGGTCACACCAATTTTCGTCAAAATTACCAATTTTTGTCAAGATTACCAATTTTCGTCAAAATTACCATTTTTTGTCAAAATTACCAATTTTTGTCAAAATTACCAATTTTTGTCAAAATTACCAATTTTTGTCAAAATTACCAATTTTTGTCAATATTACCAATTTGGGTCAAAATTACCAATTTTTGTCAAAATTACCAATTTTTGTCAAAATTACCAACTTTTGTCAAAATTACCAATTTTTGTCAAAATTACCGATTTTTTCAAAATCACCAATTTTGTCGAAATTACCAATTTTTGTCAAAATTACCAATTTTTGTCAATATTACCAATTTTTGTCAAAATTACCAATTTTTGTCAAAATTACCAATTTTTGTCAAAATTACCAATTTTTGTCAAAATTACCAATTTTTGTCAAAATCACCAATTTTTGTCAAAATTACCAATTTTTGTCAAAATTACCAATTTTTGTCAAAATTACCAATTTGGGTCAAAATCAACAATTTTTGTCAAAATTACCAATTTTTGTCAAAATTAACAAATTTTTGTCAAAATTACCAATTTTTGTCAAAATTACCAATTTTTGTCAAAATTACCAATTTTTGTCAAAATTACCAATTTTTGTCAAAATTACCAATTTTTGTCAAAATTACCAATTTTTGTCAAAATTACCAATTTTTGTCAAAATTACCAATTTTTGTCAATATTACCAATTTTTGTCAAAATTACCAATTTGAGTCAAAATTACCAATTTGAGTCAAAATTACCAATTTTTGTCAAAATCACCAATTTTGGTCAAAATTACCCATTTTGGTCAAAATTACCAATTTTGGTCAAAATTACCAATTTTGGTCAAAATTACCAATTTTGGTCAAAATTACCAATTTTTGTCAAAATTACCGATTTTGCTTTAAAACTAAACAAATCATACCGGAGAAATATTTCAATTTGTAGGTATTTCTATTGTCTCGCTATTTGGTACATTATTTCCAGAAATAATGTACCTATGTAATTTTATAGTAGGTATTCATGTGTTTCATATCATGCTATAAAATGCATCAATATTTTGAAATGTTTTATTGGTATATCTATTTTATTTACATAAATTTGCAGGTCTATTTATATCCATCTTTATAGTAATTCGGATTTAATAATTTCAAAACGTCGTAAGCTGCATAACGAGTCAAGCCACAAAATTCGTGGTACTTGTAAAATATTCAGAGTATTGAAAAACTTGGAAATGATTCTCAATACTCCGTCGATTTTGGCAATTGCATCATTACGTCTAGCGCATATGTGATGAAATCCCGTCATAAAATCGTCAAACTTCCCAACAGCCATCTATTTACAGCCTATCAGAATTGACGATTGACCTGGCCATCAAGATAAACAACGCAATCAATACATCGTTAACTGACTTCAACACGAAAGCCCAACACGGCTTCAAGTTACAACCAACTGTATGAAGACGATTCTCAGCTCTTGTACAGCATAAACAGCTCGAAAAATAATATTTTTGGAACATTATGGCCACAAAAGCTTTGGTTTTGTTGACATTTTTAACCGTATCAGCTTGAATATTATAATGTTCATGACAAACGATGTAATGTTCATGTAAATGATATTGTTAGTTCTTTGGGAATTTTTCGACAATTTTGGAAATTTAACTTTTTTCGACTTTTTGCGTAAAAATGATTTTTTCAAGATACTTCTATGGGGTCTGTTTTTTTAAATAATTTTTTAGGATCATCATCTCAGAATATGAGATACTCTATACTATTATATTATACTCTATGCTATACTCTGTACTATACTACTCTATACTCTATATTATAGAGTAAAAATTTCTGATCGATTGATTGAATTTATCGAAATATTGATAGGCACCTACATTCAAAACAGTACTTGAGGTTATTCGTACTCCTCCAATTTATTTTTGAATTATTTAAATACAAATTTTCGTTATTCGAATTTAACCAGATATATTCAAACAAAGTAGGTACATCGTGGTTTAAAATCCGCAAGGTAGGTATTTTTTTGGGATTTTGTGGCTAATCATGAGATAGTGAAACTAACATGATCTTCAAAAATGTATGCAATGAAATAATGGCTGCAAAAACAAGAGGCTTTTTTGTTATCTGAATTTAATTTTCATGATATTGTTGGTTCTTCAGGAATATAATTACCAATTTTTGGCAATTTTGGGAATTATTTTGATAATTTTTAGTTTATGTTTATTTAAAAAAATTTTGCATAAAAATGATTTTTTGTTTCAAAATAATTTTTAGGTTTTGTTTTTGATTTTTTAATAAGTTCTTAGGATCATCTCATGTAGAGCAATAATTTTTGATCGAATATTTCAATTTATCCATTAGTAGATATGTTTAAATTATCCATTAGGATGCCTGGGTACCTAATTCAATACGATAATTGAACTTATTCGTACGCGTCCAATCCATGTTTAAATTAGTTGAATAGAAATTGACGATATTCGAATTTAAGATAGATTCAGAGTAGGTTTATGATGTTTAAAATTCGAAAGGTATTTCTTAGGATTTTGTGGCTAATCGTGGGATATAGACATGATCTTCGGGAATGCCGTGTGCGTGAAACACTGTCCGCAAAACCAGGTTTAACACAAAAGGCTTTTATCTGAATTTACGCTCGAAACCAGACAATTCGAAAGTGATGCGAATATTCGGCCCCGAGACTCCGTATCTCTTTCGACTCTCTTGACTCTGAAGAATATTTACTGGAAAGTTTCAGTTCAGCGGAGCGATCTGAAGGCGTGAGAGAGAAGCATTGAGCGTACGCGCGAGGGGGAAGGATGGAAAATGTAAAAAGCACCTCGTACCCGCTGATACAGGGATAAGAGTTTTGTCAACAGCTTGGAAAGCAAGTGTTTCAATGCTCTTATGGCCGAGCAGGACCGCAACTCTAAAAGACGCCAGTTAAATATGTATTCTCTAAATTTCTTAAGGTTTTTTCGACTTGAGGAAAAATACGATTTTTTGGAATTTCGATTCGGTGATGAAAGACGGTGTCTAAATCTTCGATTGTCTTGAATTAGTGTTCTACTAGTGATTTCGAACATTACTCTGAGACATTTTTTCCTAGTCCGCTAGAAAAATGTTTTGCCATTTTCGACAATATACTCACTGAAATGTCTGTACCTCCCTCGATTTTTGAGTAAACTCAAATCCGGGGACACCGTTGGAAAGCTCGTCAATTTTCCTATAAGAAAAGCACCACCTCCAATTTTTTTGCAGATAAATACGGAAAAAATGAGACTGAAGAGAAAACTAGTAAAACACCACTATTTTCATTCGAAGCTTTGCCAAAATTTTTATTTTTGTTTCAGGACTCTTCGGGTAACCAACCGGGTCTTGTCCCAAGACTCATTTTTTTAGCTCCACTGTTAAGGGGAGAACTTCACGTTAAATGTTAAATTCAAATTTTGAATGTCAAAAAACGAGGTTTTCGCTGAAAATCGTCTTTTACACCGGTAGTAACTTACCAAATACGTATTGCACACTTTAAAATGGGTGGTAGTTGGAACAAAATTATGATGGGTTTATAAACCTTATTGGTTTATACTATAAGAAGAATAACCATTATCATGTTTCAATGTTGACATTATTTCATAATGAAATGCTCTCTAAAATTTGCACAGTTTTGTTTCACCATAAAAAATTCTCCAAGTAAAACCAACATTTATGTTATTTTTATGTTAGTTATGTTTATGTTATTTATAAATAATAAGTCGATTTTAAGCTGAGTTTTTCTCTTTTTCTTTTTTTTGGGCATTTTTTCTGGTGAATTGATTTTAACCCACATAGAAAATGTTCGGTTACTATTAGAACATTGTCTCTCATTTACCCTTGAGCTAACTGGCTGAAAATTTTTCAGTGGAAATGAAAATTCGTGGAATGAAAATTTATGACTTGACATCTGAGCGGTTATCGAAAATTCGACTATTTAATTCCGGTGCGGCTAAATCCTCTGTTACTTCTCGAGTTTAAATTTAGCGTTACGGAAAAGAGAAGAAGCTTTTCGGCCGTTCATCTGTTGTGAAACTCGAGACGAAAGCGGAACTGAACAACGAGCTCGTCCGAATTGAGACGTTTCCGTGTAAACTGTCAAATACCGACGAGAACCGTCGATTTTTGCGCCGCTGAGTTGGAACAAAGCCGAATACTTTCTAGGGCTTCCCGACCATTTTAACGAGCCGATAAAAACACGTAGAAAATTTTTAATTCGAAATAATTTTTTAAAAATGCTGTTTTGTACGTTAAACTGATTTACGAAACTGTGGCCTACTTGAAAATTCAGTTTGAGACCAACTCATCCTCCTATAATTGGTTCATAGCATCTTCGGGCCTATACTGTCCCTATACTCAATTTTTCTGCTCATTTGCTACAATTTTTGTTCCATAAGATTTTTTGTGAGCCCAACAGAAAGTGCACTTTTTTCGTCTCGAAGATTTTTTTCGCGATATCGGCTTCGTCTCAGTAAAACCGCCTTAAGTCCCTCAAATTTTGGATTAATTGCAAAAACGAATATACCGTTGGAAAGCCCGTTAAATTTCCTATAGTTTCACGGTATTTACAGCTTTTCAATTTCAAGTTAAAACAATGGAAAATTGGGTCAAAATCGAGAAATGCTAGATTTTCAAAAATTATCGTTTTTTCTTCGTTTGTTCGTGACTAGAAAAAAATGGAAACTCTGGCTCACGTTTCAGAAAAAACTTGCTCAAAATGTCAGCTTTCCAACGGCATAGTCAATTTTTAGTTTATCCCTCATTTTTGAGGAGAAATTGACGTTTTAACAACTCGCGATGTCCGGAAATTTGCAGAAAAATTGATATTTAAAGTTGAACTTCGATTTTTCTTTCAAAAAGCGGGATTAATTATAAAAATGACTATGTAGTTAGAAAGCTGACATTTCGGGCCATCGTTTCCTGGAAAGTGCGCGGGAGTTTTCCTTTTTTTTTTCCAGTCGTAAACAGACGTTGAAAAAATTTTTGTTTGAAAATTGGCCATTTCTCGGCTTCGTCTTTGGTCTCTTGACTTAACGTTAGATATTTGCAAATACTGAAAAATGATGGAAATTAAACGCTCTTTTCAACGGTATCCTCATTTTTGTGATTACTCCAATATATGAGGGATTTATGGCCATTTTTTTGAGACAAAGCCGATATCGCGAAACAAATCTTTGAGGCGAAAAAAGTGCACTTTCTCTTGGGCTCACAAAAAATCGTATGGAACAAAAATTGTAGCAAATGAGCAGAAAAATTGAGTATCATCAAACAGAGAACATCAAACTGGGGGGGGGGGGCGTAGTTTTGTTATCTGGGAGTTGCTGCATGGGTCAGTAATCGCAATCGTGTTTCCAACCTGCTCGCCTACAGGGATGCCCTCGGGTACGAAGCTCATATAACCCAAATTTATCCTCCGAAGTTCACTTCCCTAATAGGCCGATATGATAATAGCAGATTTATCGCCGTACCCGAATTTATTTATCCCCCGGGCAATCAGAACCTTTAATTTATTGCGATTGATCTCGAGATACGCAAGACCCACCGGTCATGCGGGTACTGTATACGCGTAATATTCACGGTCTCTGTTATCATGTGACGGTCGAAGCCTCCGGCGAGTCAAAACCTATAGAACGTTGAATGGAATTAATTTAAATTTTAAATAGAACACCGGCATTGATATACATATGGTTGATTCCCAAAAACTGTCAATTTCTTGTCCCTATGCAATAACACCCTACTCAGACATGTTTGATTTTTTTTTCCAATTTTTTCCAGTAAATAGTAGGTGTGTTCTGTTAGTTTACCATGAAATAAGAACGCTACCTGTCGGTTCAGAGGTGAAACCCAACGCAAACATACTAATTGGGTAACGCTCCAAGGCTGTCCCCATTCTAACCTGGAAATGTCCTATGACAAGCTAGAAACAAAAAGGCGACTGTTTTGTGGTAAGAGATTGTGATGGAGTGTGTGATGAAGATTCCAGCTCAAAAACCCGCGCAGTGTGCTGTCAGTGATCTCACAAAGTCAGTGTTTCATATCTGTGTAACAACCGTGGACTTTTTAGAAAGAACGGTACACATTTCCCATGTCGGGATATTTCGATGGGAGCAATGGAGAAAGGAGGTGGCAACCCTGGTCGACCTCATCCCCTTTCCACTTCAAGTCAGCTGATTCGTGGCTTTGGATGAAGAAGGTGTGGTTCGCGCGAATGCTTTCGAGTGTATCATCCATGGAGTATCTCATAATTTTTTTCAATCAACTCAAAGTTCTCTGTCAACCTAACGTCCCATAACCCTTTTCGGACCAAAAATGGATTGCGTTGGAATTTTTCAAAATCCTTCAAGAACCTTGAAGTTTATCCTTCAAATATGACGTAATAACAATTTTTATCAAAATATTTCAAGAATTTCGAGAAATACGGCCTCATAAAAATTCGGTGTCCAAATGGACACCTTGGTACAGGCTCACACTATTCATGGACAACTTGGTGTCCAAATGGACACCTTGGTCCAGGCTCTCACTGTTTGTAGGGAATTCGGTGTCCGAATTCGGTGTCCAAATGGACACTATGGGCAGGGTATGAGATCAAAGCAACTTTTTTTCGTAATAAGTAGATTTATTTATAAAAAAAAATCTATAAAATATTTATAAATGTTTTTATATAACTTCTTTTGTTCAAGTGATACACCTAATTTTTTTTCTGTCATTGTTTGATGGTGAAGGGGGGTTATTGTTGAGGTGAGGGAGAGGCCCCCATCGTACTCTCATATTCTTTTATTCTCCAAGCGCTTTCGCCCCGCTGGGCCTCTTCAGGGAACGACATTTTTATATATACACACACAGGGGGCCACCTTTTTCCTACAAGTATCACCCTGAGGGGGGTACTGTACTAGATAACTGACAACCCCTCACCTCAACAATTATTTTTTTTTTAGCAGGCAGAAGTACAGCAGTAAAAGTAGTTTACATAATTTATTCCTAGCTTTTTATTATCAGTCTTGAGTTCAGGTACCTGAGGTTAGGATGTTTTCAATTTGTAGGTAACTCAACAAACATCGTTGTTGCTATCGTTGAAGAACTATCATTGGATATTCTATGGCAATAACAATGTTTTTCGGTTGCAAACCTATTGTGTACAATCTCAGAATCTTGCCACTGAACTGACTGAGTTACCACTGAATGATTGAGTAGCCGTCAATGTCGTTTTGGTCAACTGCCTCGAGTTCCATTGGCTCTTCATTTGCAAGCTGGCAGTTTTTGTTTACAGTCCGGAAAAAACTGTCAATTTTCTTCGATAGCTCCTCTTCAGATATTGTTTCGTCAATGCCGTCTTCGTCCCCTGAATCGTTCGGGTGCTTCGGCACAAGGGAAACGAGATACGCCCCTCTCGAAGTATGTAGCGGCATAGTGCTTGACAGGGCAAAAGAATCAGGAAAAAATCACTACAAACTAGTTGTAACTACTTCAGCTTGACGTGAAACCATATACCAAGGTGTACAAACGGACACTCTTTTGTAAAACATACCTGTACCAAGGGTTCCAAATGTACACCTGTATGCATACCTATACCAAGGTGTCCAAATGGACACCAATTGAAAAATGAGATTCAGCCTATTCGAATACGGATTTTTTCAAAAACAACTACTGAAATATCAAGAATAGAGTTTATTCTATTCGATTTCAGTAATAGAATTAACCAAATTCAAAAAAACACTTCGTGAGAGTGAGTCAAACTTACCGTTTTCGCGGGAGTGCGTCTTCGTTGAGGTGACAGGGACGTAATTCGAGAAAAACATGACCCGGGAGGTCTGTGATAAGATTATAATCAAAAAAACTTCCTTTTCGTGTTCACTAGTCTCCACTTATGTCAAAAGAACCTTGGAGGAGGCCAAATCAATGTTCTAGTTAAGAGAAAACGCTTTCAAAAATTGGTGTCCATTTGGACACCTTGGTCCGAAAAGGGATAACAATTTCATTCAGTAATCTTTCAATCCTGATTAAGGAGCAAAGTTGAAATGTAACCCTCCCTGCTGCAAAACCTGTAACCTCCACATTTTAGTTTATACCCATGGAGGGTTACAGTTGACCATAAACCGACCACGGAACGTTACTAGCTTTCCATGGAGGGTTACAAAGAGATTAATTTTGATCCCTTCGACCTGAAATTTTGAGGGTAGACTCTTTTGAAGTTTAGGATTATTACATTTACTGCTTATTTCTCGGTAGCAATGCCAACAATTCTGCACACGCCAATGGTGTAACCCTCCATGGATTTTAAATTTTCAAATTCAATTAAAAACTCAAAGATTGTGATTCCGATCTTTTTCATGATTTTTTTTCAATCTTAGGAAGGTCCTGGGAGCATGCAGGAATTTTTTCAAGATTTTTCAAAGAGGTGAAATTTCAATTTTTTTCCAAATCGAAAATTGACAGTTATTTGGGAATCAACCATATCAAACAATGCTTTCGGACCCCAAAAAATGTTCGCTCGAAATTTGTCAAGCTTACAATACAAATTATGCCGAAAATTGAGTATTTCCACGAGGGGTGCGATATCTATATTAATTTTTGTTTCCATTTTCATTATTTCACCGCCTTTCAACTTCCATGCAACGTATTCCTCGAACTTGACATATTTTGATTTTTGACAAGTTTTAAAATTTGCATAGTTTTGTGAGCAGTTGTGAGTTTTTCATATTTTCAACCAATACCCTCAAAATTGGTCAAAATATAATCGAATTATGTCAAAAATGTACGAATCGAAATATGGGAGTATTGTGTGCACTATTGGCTTCGGTTTGTAGTGCAAATGGAATTAATTCCACACCCACGGGTTTCTTGATAAAACAAGCTTACTATTCAAAACGTATACCTATTACGTATATTTCAAAAGTGATGAAATCGATGCAATCCAAAAAGTGTTCTATGCACATTTTAAAAATCGATGCAATACGTGCAAGAATTTCGACGAAGTTTTGTATGGGAAAATCCTTCATGGGTTGAATATCTGAAGTGTAAAACATTGTTCTGGGTCGGTTTTGATTGCAATAGGTTTCCGGGTATTGTACACGACGATGTTTTACCTTTCAGGAAAGTAATTCGTTCCGACCCGTGCAAGATGTGCGTCGCAGAATTTAATTGTTACTGCGCGTAGCCGTCCGACAACATTTTCCATCCGACCTTTGTATCTTGTTTCTCTCTTTGTGCACATGATACGATTACGGGATTCACCAACAACTCGATTCCAGCAGGGAAAATAACTGGAGGAACCGGTTATTTGTGTTCCGAAGGTCGGTTTCGGCGAAGAAAAATGGGAAAATTCGAAATACTAAACTAAAAACTCGAAAAAAACACTAGACAGCCCTGACTTAAAAATCAATTTAACCAAAAAAAGGATAAAAAATAAAAAAATATATATAAATGTATTTTGAAAGGTAAAACGAAGATTTTGAGACCAAGAACGCCCAAATCGTTTCTTTATTTTGTGAAGTACTGTGAGTAATTCGAAGTCCGGTTAAACAGGGCGAGGGGTGAGCTGAGGTAAACATCCCAGTTCAAGAAATTTGAAAAAGGTTAAGATTCGAGGGAGCTATGGTCATTTTTGAAAAATTTTCATTTAATGACGCTTGTTCAGGAAGAGATTCTACGTAAAAATGTATAAGTGAAAACTTTTTCTGAAGCTCCGATCCGATTTTCAATTTTAGGACGATTAAAATGCTTGCATAACCGTTGCATGCAATTAAAGTCAAAAGATTAACACGTACAAAACTTTAAAAAGAGTTTTTGACCCAATTCGGTTCAGAATGTTAGCATGGCCACCTTGCCTCAGAAGCCATACTGCCCGAAAATGAGGCAAACCATAAACCAGTGGTGCGTAGATAACACACAATACTTCCATATTTTGAAACGTAGAATTGTGACACAATTTGAACATATTTTGACTGCTTTTAAGGGTGTTTAGGCCAAAAATACCAAAAAATTCACTATTCAAATTTTAAAATTCGCCCAAATTAAAAATACAATACATTTTTGGAATGTAAAAAATATCCACATATTCTGCAAGGTAAAACAAAGATTTTAAGACCAAGAACGCTCAAATCGGTTCATTTTTGTGGCCGGAAAAAAAATAAAATAGAAAACACTAAAAATGCAAATATATTGGAAGTACTGTGAGTTATCCAAATTTCGATTAAACAGGGTGTTAGGTCTTGCCGAGACAAACATTTCAGTTCAAGAAATTTGAAAAAAGGTTGAGAAATGAGGGAGTTATGGCCATTTTTGTAAATGACCACAGACGGACAGACGGACACACGGACACACAGACACTTGTTCAGGAAGTGATTCTGAGTAAATGTGTATAAGAAAAAGTTTTTTCTGAAGCTCCGTTCCGATTCTCGATTTTAGGACGATCACAATACTTCCATTTACTCTGTAAATATGGAAGTAAAAATTAAATGTTGGAAGAATACGAAAGGAATTTTTTCATGTCTGCCTGGTTTTTTCAGCGATTTTACATTATTTACAACAACAAACAATTTCAGCTCAGCGTAGAATTTTTTTCAAATTATTTTGCACGCCTGAAAAACTATAAAAGTCGAAATTTCGAATTTTGACAAATTGGTTGGTTTGCGGGTCCGGTATCGTTGGTCCGAATTCGTCGTAAATTCATCATCACGTTGGTCCAGATGGCGATGGACGACGAGGAGGACGAGAAAGGGCAGAAAACGACGACGAGCGGCCGCCTGACGGTTTCGTCGTCGTCGTCCCAATTCGTCCGCCAGAGCTCGATGACGACGTCGTCCGTCCGCTCGGTGACATCATCGTCTTTCACGTCGTTTGACGAATCCGTCCTTTCAGAAGATGGTTCAACGAAAACCAGGTAAATCATTACGAGAATCATCATTCGTGCCAAAATAATGAATTTGGGAAATTCGACGTATTTTTATCTATTGGAAAAATTGATTTGATGATAAAAATTAGAAAAGATTCAAGACCATTAAAAATACCGAATATGACAAATTCGTAAATTAATTCAAAATTCAAATAAAAACATTGATACGTTAATTTTTCAAGAAATTTAATCGAAATTTCTCCTGCGGATAATCTTTTTAACGCTTTTTGTCGTATTTTCCCTTTCAGTCCCATCCCCGGCCCGTTTCCGCGCCTCCGGAAAACCGGCTCCGATTCGGACGAGACGGCGAGCTATTTGCTGAAAGCCGACCACGCCTCGTCGTCAGCTGCTTCCCGCAGCATGGAATCCCTCCGCCAGGAACACCAGCACCAGCATCATCGAAGCTTCTTGGAGCGCGGCGAAACGCGGCGGCTCGGGTCGTCAGAGATGCGCCACAGGTCGCAAGAGTCGTCGCTGTCGTTCGAAGAGAAACAGCACGTGACCGTCGTCAGGTCGGCGTCGGCGGTCGGGCGGACCCCGCCGCCGAGCCATTTGTCGCTGGCGCCGCCATCGTTCGAGAGGAAGCTGACGATATTGAGCCCCGGTTGGGGGCCGGACAAGAAGCTGAAGCGGCCGCAAATGGCTTCGCTTCCGAGGCTCATTTTGCCGACGCCGGATCAGCAAGCTTGGTCAAGGTATTGTCGACAATTTTCAACCGGAATGTCAAAAGTTTGCGATATTTAGACTACGCGGGCGCTTTTTGAGCAAAAGTCTAAAACCAGCGTAATATTGTATAGGTAGCTGTTTTTCAAAATTGATATTTTTTGGCCTATCGGTATCATTGGGCGAAGTTTTGGAATGTCCGCTGCGATTCTTGCCGAATCATTGGACGCAAATCGACCATTCAAAACATAAAAATTGTTTACACGATTTTTTGCAAAAATTTGAAAAAGTGATTTTTTGCAAAAATTTGAAAAAGTGATTTTTGTATTGTGACTTTTCATGAGAATTCCGCCGCAAGAATTATGAACTAATATTAAATTCTCTATCAGATTGAACCCGATTCCACGTTAGATCGGTCCATTTCGCATTCGTAGGCCAATGGATTTTACATATTCGGTCCATCGGCTTTGTGTAAATTTACCTATCGAGGGGGTGCCCATTAAACGCCCACCCCCGCAGACTTGCAACAATGCGCTTTGTGCGATGGCCGACTTCGTACAAAGCCCAACTTCGTACAATGGCTAGTTATGGAAAATTAGAGGAGGTAAATTAACCGCGTGACGTCACCGGCATATCTTTCTGTCTCATAGCGAGAGAGCGAGAAATAGTATGGGCTATAGTTCTCATGGGAAATCACGAAACCGGTAGTGACCCGTGTAGGGCCTTCTAACCCTTCTTAGACAGCCGCAATTGCCAACCCTTCCTTCAATGTAAATCTACCGAATTGGTCCCCAGCTGGTTCGGGAAGGAAATCAAACGTTGTTCGATCCTCATTTGCTGCCAGTACTGTTATTTATATATTTGATCAATTCCACATTATTTCGACCGAATATCCGCTCGCTGGAATGAAGAAATGCTCATTTTTAAGTGTTAACGTTTTCAAAAATAATTGCAATAAATGTTCAAACTGACGAAATTAACGAAAATCTCTTTTTCTGAAAGTCCAGGCATTAACTTCATCGTCTATTCCTCGAAGAAACCAAAATTCAGTCAAAATAGCGACACCTGATCGGCCAAACGGCCAAACTGCATTTGTAAAGCTTGCAGATTGACAGCTTTGACAGCTGCTTTGTGCTAATGTGTAGCTAATTTTTCTGAATTTTCGATTTTTGGGGTAAAAACCCAACAAGTGTCTAATTTTACGAGCTTTACCAAAAAGAACCTTTTTTCGAAATAATACCTTGAGCTTACAGCTTTCTTCGAATTTTTGCCGGTTTTCTCGCTCAATTTACAATAGGATTTTTTCCGGAATTTTAGTGATCTCTATAACTATACTGCATGTTCACCCTCAAATAATAGGACCAACCGCTGATCCGATTTTGATGGAACTAGTCCTAAAAGTTGTGGTTTGCTTCCACTTGATGCAGATTGTCCGGGGAATCCGATCGGAAAAGGTTAAGGGGTCCAAATCGGCATTAGTGCGGTTCATTTTCGACAAAAACTCAATTTTGAAGGTGATGTCGTGGGTTTAGAATTTTTCGAGTATTTTTCCCGGGTTTCTCGCTTAATTTACCATAGGATAGGGTTTTTTTTTTTTTTTTTTAATCTTTGTCTTTAAACTTTTTTGGCTCGAATTTCTCAATGCGATTTCTCCATTTTCGCGTTTTTGCCGATTTGAGGAAGTCCTACTGAACCGATTTAGGATTTTCCGAGCTCGTTCGATTCCTCGAAGGTTTCTACACCGTTTTCAACCCAAAATTAAAACCAGTGGTGCGTAGATAACACACCATACTTCCATATTTTGAAACGTAAAATTGTGACAGAAATTGATCATATTTTGACTACTTTTAAGGGTGTTTAGGCCAAAAATATCGAAAAATTCAATATTAAAATTTTAAAATTCGCCCAAAATGAAAAAACGCCACATTTTCGGAATTTTTTTAGCTCTTGACACTTCTAAGATAAGCGCTCTTTAAATATATGTCGTTTTTCTAGTATATCATTTTTTGACTCCGAAAATCGATAAAAGGGTCATGATTCTTGGAGCGATGTATAGGTCCTGATGAGTAGATTTTTTCGGTAGGTACCGAAATCTCAAAATCGATATTAGATATCCAAAATTGGTACCAAAATCTCAAAATCGATATTAAATATCCAAAATTGGTACCAAAATCTCAAAATCGATATTAAATATCCAAAATTTTTGGGACATACGCCATTTGTGCTTTAAGGTATCGATGTAAACAAATACGGATCCGATCCCTAGATGTTGGTAATTTTCAAAGGAGGAAAGTCGATCCACAGCCACAAAGAAACTGTGGGGGGTGTAGGGCAACATAAAATTGCAGGTCTGGTCTGGAACACTCATTTTTCTACTAAAGGAGGTTCGAAATGGCGGAATTACAAGCTCCAAGAACAACTGTCGAACCGAGTCGTTATTCAAAATACCGCACGCTATAAAGCCCGAAATTATGAACTCTCGAAAAATCTCCGCTGCCGAAAACAGGGAAAATCAATCGGCCCGAGCAACTCGATTGATGGGATGTTGTTTTTTTCCTGTAAATTACAAAACGTCGGACAAAAAGCGTCTAATTTCAGACTTTTTCGCCGTCGCGAAGGCTAATGAGAAAGCGAGTCAAAGGTTCACGAGACGATGGATGAAGTCTGAACGACAGATGATGTGGAGAGGGTCAAAGGGAAACAGACCGTAAAAACAAGTCGAAACACGAGAGCACAACAACGGGGCAAATTGAATTTATTTCCACCCCCTTACGCCCCCAGGCAGACAGGACTCGACAAAAGGGAAGACTTCGGCACAAAAGAGGGGCCCTCCAACCCCCAAGAGTTAATGGCCAGGGTTCAGTTTCAACGGTGCAATAAAAGTTTCAATAGTCTAATAAAAGTTTCCACCGGCTGTCGTGAAACTCGAGTCGAATCTAAGTCCGAGGGAGGAATTTTTTATAACGATCGGCCAACTTCGGAGAAGATTATTGGCGCGTTTTCGAAAAATATCAGCTTCCAAGCTTGGGGAATTGTATTGTTGAGTTTACGAAAGATTGTCGAAGACCGGCGAAGGATATTTCCATGATTACGAGGCGTGGAAAAGCGAATTCGGATAATAAACTATATAAGTTTAACATTGGGACTTTCTCATAGAAGAACATGTCCCAAAACCCATAAACATCGAAAATGCGTCCAAAAATCAGATGCGTCGAAGTTTTGAACTCAAACTCGCACTTGATGTCAAACTCAAACTTGAACTTGAAGTCAAACTTGAGCATGAAGTTAACTGAAACTCGAGCTCAAACTCAAAGTCAAACTCGAACTTGAAGTTGAACTGAAACTGTAATTGAAACCCAAAGTCAATCTGAAACTCGAACTAGAAGTTAAACTCAAACTCAAATTTGAACTAAAACTCAAATTTGAACTGAAACTCGAACTTGAAGTTGACCTGAAAGTCGAACTGAAACTCAAACTCAAACTTGAAGTTTAACTGAAATTCGAATTGAAACTCAAAGTCGAACTGAAACTCGAACTTGAAGTTGAACCGAAAGTCGAACTGAAACTCGACCTCAAACTTGAAGTCAAACTCAAACTTGAAGTCAAACTCAAACTTGAAGTCAAACTCAAACTTGAAGCCAAACTCAAACTTGAAGTCAAACTCAAACTTGAAGTTAAACTGAAATTCGAACTGAAACTCAAACTCAAACTTGAAGTCAAACTCAAACTTGAAGCCAAACTCAAAATAGAAGTTAAACTCAAACTTGAAGTCAAACTCAAACTTGAAGTTAAACTGAAATTCGAACTGAAACTCAAACTCAAACTTGAAGTCAAACTCAAACTTGAAGTCAAACTCAAACTTGAGGTTAAACTGAAATTTTAACTGAAACTCAAGTCTAAAACTGAAGTCAAACTGAAGTCTAACTTGAACATGAAGGTAAACTGAAACTCTAATTGAAACCCAAAGTCAATCTGAAACTCGAACTAGAAGTTAAACTGAAACTCTAATTGAAACCCAAAGTCAATCTGAAACTCGAACTTGAAGTTCAACTGAAAGTCGAACTGAAACTCAAAGTCGAACTGAAACTCGAACTTGAAGTTGAACTGAAAGTCAAACTGAAACTCAAACTCAAACTTGATGTCAAACTCAAACTCGAACTGGAACTCAAAGTCGAACTAAAACCTTAACTTGAAGACTTCAAGTTGAAGTCAAACTCAAATTTGAAGTTGATCTGATATTCGAATTGAAACTCAAACTCGAATTGAAACTCACAATCAAACTGAAGTCAAACTTGAACTTGAAGGTAAACTGAAATTGGAACTGAACCTCGAACTCAAACTTGAAGTTGAACTGATATTCGAATTGAAACTCAAAGTCGAACTGATAGTCGAGTCGAGTCTGAGCACTGAGAGATGTCCAGCAGTCGGGAGACGGTTCTTTTCCAGTGCTCGTGTACGATGGAGATGGAGCAAGCTTTCGCTTTGATAGTGGCGTTGAAGTTGGCGAAAAAGCAAAAATCCAGAAAAAGGGAGTGTTGGGCGAGGAAGTGGGTGGATCGAATTTGGCGCTTGTTCCACACTCGTGAGTGAGTTGAAATTGCACGATGCCCAACAGTTTCGAAATTTTATCAGGATGTCTGCAGTGCAATTTGAAAGCCTTCTCGATTTGGTGAAACACCAGATCGTGAAGAAAGACACCAAATTTCGAGCTGCAATTCCTCCTCACTTCCTCGTCCGACCATTCCCTACTTTTACTATGCCCACTAGCCATATTGAGAACGCAAAGACACAAACACAACACGGAGAAAATCGGAAACGCTCAAAAGTCTGAGGGCCGCTTTATCAATTCACTTAATCAACTGATTATCCAAGGACGCACCGACTAACTGATTTCGTGGAAACGTGTAGTATGATTTTTCAACATGGAGTCACCTAGAAAATAGTTAGTCGGTGCGTCCTTGGATAATCAGTTGATTAAGTGAATTGATAAAACGGCCCTGAGACTCAAAAGTCTTCCGGCACTGACGGAAGACTGGAGACCGAGTTCCACTTGTGACCGCTGGGCTCTCGGAGACATGTTCGGACTTGTCTCCGATACTGATCTCAGAGCCTTTTCCACTAGCGACTCGAGTCTCATGACCACTCTCGAGTCTGTTTTGTCTCGAGTGTCCACTAGCCTTTAAAGTTTCACTTTTACTTCGAGTTCAAGTTTCAGTTTCAGTTCGAGTTTGAGTTTGACTCCGAGTTTGAGTTCCATTTCAAGTTTACGTTAACTTCAGTGTGACATTGAGTTTCAGTTTAACTTCATGTTTAAGTTTCAGTTCAACTTCATGTTTGAGTTCGTGTTGCAAATCGAGTTTGACTTCAAGTCTGATTTTCAGTTTGAGTTGAAGTTTGTGTATCAGTTTGAATGTCAGTTTGGGTTTCAGTTTCGGTTTGAGTTTTAGTTTGGCTCTCAGTTTGAGTTTATCTCGAGCGAGAGTAACAGTTGGTGTTTCTGTTTGATTTTCAGCTTGTGTTTCAGTTTGAGTCTCCTTTTTTTCGACCTTCAAGTTTGAGTATCTGTTTGATTTTGTTTATCAGTAACGCTAGGAGTTTTAGCTGCAGTTTGAGCTTCAGTTTCAGCATTTTCTGTTTGAGTTTCAGCCTGAGGTTTACTTTTGGTTTATTCAGGTCTAACAACACACACTTGGCACTAGGTACCTTCCAGGATCCTTCACCTTTTTTGATCTGCATGTATCATAAATTGTATGTAAATTGTGAATTCTGCTGTGTCTTACCTGAGATACCTAACGCTGAGATACGTGGTGTTAACAGTTTATCGACGATATGCCGAGCGTCCTGTAATAATTGTGTCGTGTAGTTGCAAAGCCGGCCATCTCCAAAATGCCAGATTTTTCAAAAAAGGTGATTTTTTGCCACGCTGAACTAGATAGACTGTAAAACCATTCTTTTTGCCTTCAAGGGCACAGTAGGGCTGAGTGTTTGGAAACATAATATGTTAATATTATGTTTATGATTTTATTAATGAATATTATTCTTGAATGGCTTGGGCATGTAGAGGGGGGAGTTATCCACAATCTTATCTTGGATTTGTCCGTTTTTGAAACTCATTCTGGAGTTGGCCGTTTTTGCAGCAAAATCGAACTGAGGTTTTGCTGAATTGGATGTTTCAAAAACGGCCAAATCCGAGATAATATGTTTTCAAACACTCAGCCCTAATGTGACCTTAAAGGCAAAAAGAATGGTTTTACAGTCTATGTAGTTCAGCGTGACAAAAAATCACCTTTTTTGAAAAATTTGGCATTTTGGAGATGGCCGGGTTCGCAACTACACGACACAATTCTGCAACTCTCTCGGGTTTGGAGATGGCCGGCTATGAAACTCATGAAAAAGAGGATTTGGCCGTTTCTGCAGCACATCGTGATTTTCAAACGTTTGTCCAACAGGGATTCGGCTGGTTTTAACATGGTTTCTTAGTTCCGATCCATGGATCATGTGTATTAGGACTCAGGAAGCAGAAAAAACGCATTTCCGAAAATTAAGGAGTTGGCCGGTTTTGCAACTACACGACACAATCGAAATCACATTTCTCCGCTTCCGAGGCGTTATAAGTTCAAAGGAAACTGATTTTACCCCCGAAAAATGTTCAGGAAAGTGTTGATGTGCACACACTTGATATGTCCCGATCAAGATAAATTCCTGCCGAGGGTTTTCGAGCTCCAAGACGAATCCGGTTTCTCATTCCTCGGCGTATCGTATACGTCACTACTTGCTGTAGGTTGTAGTCACCTAGCGATCGAGATCGGCCGCTTTTCAGTTCACCGGTTCTTTCCGACCGATCGGCTCGACCGACGAACGAACGACTTTCTCCCTCTCCCCGTGACCGTAAACCATTCGCATGGAGGGAGAGGGGAAACACGGATTGAGAATCACGTGATATCGGATCAATTTCCGAACAACCCTGCCCCATCCGATTTTTCATTTTTGGGAAAACCGCCAATTTTTTTGTTAGCTTTCAGGCTAGATACGCTTTACAAAATACGGACCTACTCTTCAAAAAATTGCCACCCAAGGCCAAAATTAGATTTCGGTCGTTTCCCGTACCGTATCATGGGGGACTAAATGGATTGTTTTTTTTTTTGGTACATTATTTGTAGAAGTAATATACCTATGTATTTTACTTATAATTTATTTATTTTTATACATCTATTTTTTATTCCGCCAACTTGTAGCTTTATTGATTTCTGATGGGGTTCAAAGTTGGCTAAATTATCAGTTCAGTACTATTGTATAATATACGATTCAGAAAGTTTACAAAATGGCTTACCTATTATCCTAGGTAAGCCATTTTGTAAACTTTCCGATTTTTTTTTTTTAAATCGCCAATTTTCTGAGAGCTGTATCGTCTAAACTACTGGGGCTACAAACCTTTGTTGAAACTTAAATTTTAGCATACTTTTCTTATGATACTGGTAATTTTTTTAAGTAAACCCATCGCTTCGACAAATTTCATGCAAATAAATCTACAAATCCCACTTTTTTTAAAACTACCATTTTTGAAGCTGTATCTTCCAAACTGCTGGAGCTACAGAGCTCTGTCAGTGCTCAAATTGTAGCAAATTTTATCCGCTTTTTTATTGGTAATGATGCCGTTTCATAAAAAACTATTCCTTCGACGGCTTTTAAGCGAAAAACCGAAAAATATAATATTCACCGAATTTATAAAACGAAAAAAATGACGGATTTTCAAACATTTGTATCTTTTGAACTACTGAAGCTACAGAGCTCCGATAATGCTCAAATGGTTAAAAATGAAATTTTCTTTTAAGAATAGTAGTGAGCTTAAAAAAAATATTTTCTTAGGTTTTTGTCCAAAAAAAAAAAAAAAAACATGAAATTTTGCGACATTTTGGCTCTCTTGGCTCACGTTTTCAGGGTAGTTTAAGAGCATAAAAATGCAGTATTTTTGCAGTAAAGTTTATTGTATTTACTTCCATTTCGAGCTTATTGCGTCTGAGTTGTGACTGGTAAAATAGGTAGGTCCAAATTTTCCTATTTTCTGAACGATTTTCTCATTCCATTGGATCCTGACGTTGGACATGGCTCGTTGATCATGTAATTAACGAGTAATTAAATCACAATGCATTAAAGTCATCCCTTATCGCATAGCCGGAACTGGAATCGAAATCATCGCTATCCAGTTAAGGATGCGTTATGAATATTGATGTTAATGGTGGGCCACAATTTTCAACTCGAATAAATTATTGTTTCCGCCGCAATAATAACGGGAAAAGGGGCGAGTTTTAATTTATTATCGACGAGGGGAAAATAGAGAAAATTCAGGATGGGAGAGTTGATATTTTTTCAAAATGGCCGGGTTAACCCTGGAGTTAATTAAGTCGGCCAGGCCATTTACAGCTTTTCCACGTTGAATTATTAAGAACCAACTACCGAACTCTTCTCCAGCCCTGGAGTTACATTCGAGCTTTTCTCTCTGTAAATGATTTTTACTTTTCTTCGTATGTTTTTCACCATCCGCGAATTTCGTTTTGGACATTTTTTTTCAAGGTGAATTCACATCAAACATAGACAAATGGAAATATTTCTTTCTCCGTTTTTCGATTCGAAATTGATGTTTTTTCGGGGATTTTTGCCGAAGAGATCCTTGAATTTTTCATGAACAGTCGAGTTTTTTTCATTTTGCTCAATATTGGAGAGTTTTAGAAAACCGCAAACTTTTTCTGTCATGTACCTACCCAAAGGCTACTCAAAGATGTTTTTTGAATATAAAAAATTTTATTTGAAGCTTCGAAAAAGTGATTTCTTTAAAAACTAATCTTCAAACCCGTTCTTTTAACCATTAAAATTTGAACAATTGGCGTTAAGGGTGTGAAAAATATGTCGAAATACACAAGGAGTCTGAAGACACAAAAAAACTTCAAAATCGGTTCAGTGGAACCCACTCAAATAAATAAATCACTTGAATAAATTAAAGTAAAAAAAAAAAAAAAAGTAAAGTAAAGTAAACCGCCGTTCCAGGCGTTGGCTTTTCGCCCGATAACCGAAGTTGTCCCGGGCGTGCCCTGCCGCCCTCAAAGAGAGGGTCGGAACTGTTCAGGACCTGTCGCTCTAGTCTCACAGCACTTATGTACTGTGACACACGGCTACTCATTGCCTCACCCCCTTGAGTTGAGAGGGACCGGATCCAACGCGTTGAACCTATTTGGTTAGAATAGGTTCAGAGTTCGTTGAACAAGCCCATCGGGCTTAGCCTGGGATTGTCAGCTCATGCCGAAGATTTTTTGCCTCGACAGTGGAGCTGGCCGTGAAAATTGAACTCAAGACGCCCTGTCTGTGCCCTCGCAAACACAGAAAGTCACACGCCTTAGCCACCTCGGCCACCCCGACTCCTCGCTTAAATAAATTAGGGCCAAACGGAATTTTAGAAATATCGTATCAAAACGCATCATCCAACGCATCATCCTGTGGCGCATTTTTTTTTTTTTTTTTTTTTTTTGAAAACAGTGTACCCAAATAAATGATAGAACCATAAATTAGCTTACCAAACCACCAACCCATTGCCAAATTTTGAAGCTTTATAACTTCGAAAAATAGGATGGTACCTACCTACTGATTTTTCTTTTATGAAAATCTCGGTTGAGAAGGATTTTACAAAATTTGATTAAACTCTCGAAATCGTGGAACTACGGGAAAATTGGTCGATTTGATAAATTAATAAAGAAAAGCGAACCGAGTTTATCTCGCGAGCTAGGATCTGTATTGTGTCAGATGCCTCGAAATATTATCCAACCCCGGGGGCCACCTGGGTTAACTGATCCCGACTGATGCGAGGCTTTATTCCAGATTAACTACCCCGAGTTGCAGCCCTTTGAGGGAATACATAAATGAATAAGTGGTAAACGCAGGGAGCTCTTAGCAATAAATAGAGGCTGAAATAAAGATAACAATATCATCTTTGAAAGGGAGTTCTTGTCCTTTAACTAAGTAGAAAGGGTGAAAAAGGACGCATTTCCGTCGAGACATTTTACCGTTCCTTTTTACGCATCCACAAAAAGACTACGTAACAAATGTCAAGATGAACAGAGGTTTAAGGTGGAAGGACGGTTAAAGGGTAGCAGCCCTCCCGAGTGTTTCGCTTAATTTAACCAAATGGATCCGCGGAGTCCCTCTGAGCGTTCACATTGCTAAGATAACACGAATAAATTTTCGTTTTAAAGCCGAGACGGAACGAAAAGAAATAGAGAAAGAGACAGATGTGTAGGCGGCCTTATCAACTCGATTCACCTTAAACCAACTCAACCGCACTTCGGGGGCAGAACTCAATTTTCCGCGGGCAGCTTTCAACGGAGATTTTCTCTTTCGATTTCTTCATTGTCCTACGCTTTCCTCGAACTCGACTGGAGGAGATTTTCCGTTCTGACCTCATGGCTAGTAGTCGAACCAATATATACCTACCTGGAATTATTCGTTATATTCAGCCCAATATTAAATCTATCATTTCCAAGTAAAATTGACAATTTCCCAGCTCTTTTTTATTTTATTTTATTTTATTTTACTTTACTTTATTTTATTTCATTTTATTTCATTTTATTTCATTTTATTTCATTTTATTTCATTTTATTTCATTTTATTTCATTTTATTTCATTTTATTTCATTTTATTTCATTTTATTTCATTTTATTTCATTTTATTTCATTTCATTTCATTTCATTTCATTTTATTTCATTTTATTTCATTTTATTTCATTTTATTTCATTTTATTTCATTTTATTTCATTTTATTTCATTTTATTTCATTTTATTTCATTTTATTTCATTTTATTTCATTTTATTTCATTTTATTTCATTTCATTTAATTTATTTTATTTTATTTTATTTTATTTTATTTTTTTATTTTTTTTTTTATTTTTATTTTTTTTTTTTTTTTTTTTTTTTTTTTTTTTTTTTTTTTTTTTTTTTTTTTTTTATTTTTTTTTTTTTTTTTTTTTTTTTTTTTTTTTTTTTTTTTTTTTTTTTATTTTTTTTTTTTTTTTTTTTTTTTTTTTTTTTTTTTTTTTTTTTTTTTTTTTTTTTTTTTTATTTATTATTTTATTATTTATTATTTTATTATTTATTATTTTATTGTATCTCTCTCAGAATTGTCTAAGCACAAATGAGGATTTTTCAATCCGAATGGCGAATTTCTCTTACCGAATTGACGATTTTTCAGGTCAATCTGAGAATTTCCCAAATCAATCTTAAAATGTTCCAAATCAATAAAAGAATTTCGTAAACCAAAATGAGGATTTTTCGAGCCCAAGGGCTAATTTCCGATACCTACCAAATGCACAATTTTTCAGACAAATCAGAGAATTTCCCAAATCAATTAGAGAATTCCCCAAAACAAATTGAGAATTTTGTTAACCCAAAGGGCGAATTTCCCATACCAAATTGACAATTTTTCAGATCAATCTGAGCACTTTCCAAATTAATTAGAGGATTTCCCTAACCACATTGAGAACTCCTCAAGAAAATTCAAATCAATAATTATTAGAGAATGCTAAAAATGAAATTGAAAATTTTCCTAACCAAATTGAGAACTTCCCATATCTAACTGACAACTTAACAAATCAAATTGAGAATTTTTCCAATCAATTTTTTAATTATCAAAACTAAATTGAGAATTTTCCGCATCAAAATGATGATTTTTTAAAGCGTCTTTAGAATTTTCCAGATTAATTTGAAACCTTTCTAAACCGAATTGATACTTTCCCAAATTAATTTGATAGGTAGTGCTCACCTACTATCTACATTACTATCTAACTCTATCTATATTCCAATTTTTGTGAATAAAATTGCAAGGAAAATTGCCAAAAGCACACATTTTCTTTATGTAGCGGAGGAGCGGCATTGCTGCCCGGGGCTCTTCGAAAATCGGATCGGCCGTTCAGAGATTTATAATAATTTATTTACGTAATTAGTTCAGAAACTAATCACTTAATTAATTCACAAATAATTAATTAATCTGTTTGTGTGAAGGTGCGACCGTGTGTATGCATTAACAAAAACATCAAAAGGTTTATTGCGATAGATTAGACTTTAACCTTTTTTCAAACGCGCTGAACCTCGTGATGGCGATTTTGCAGTACACCTACGATAGACGAGATTACAATAAAACAGTTCTCCCTAGTACCAATTTATATGCAGAATATCCCTACAGTTATTACTATCCCAGCTGGCGGCTTTATTCGACGGTTTTCCATTGTCCGGCGATTTATACGGATAACGCGCAACTTGCAATTGCACCGGGCGCAACTCTATCAATCAATAGTGACGACTGTCCTGTCGAGATTAGTTTTCCCCGTTCGGACGAATCGTATTCAACCTACGTTCAAGTGGGGTCGAGGGAAATTCGAAAATTGAGTGGGATATTTTCAGTTGGATATTTCTCACCGGGGGAACGAGTGGTACTCTCAGATAGGGGAGGTCCTTTTTGTTTCGGAGGGTGAAATGCCATTTGCAAACCATTCGAGCCCAATCCGTTCCCCCGTTTCCTTCAATTATTGTCCCGTTCCCCGTCGGTGTACAGAAAGGGAAAATATGAATACCCGGGAGGGAAATCGAAGATTTTTCTCTTTGTACTTGAATTTTACTTATACCGGGTGTCTTCCTCTACCGATGGTAAAAAAATTAGGGAAAATCCATTATAAGTGATTTCCAACAAATCTTGCTCTCAGACAGTTTTTTGTTGTCCGCTAAAAACCCCTGTTTTTTTTTTTGGCATTTTCGTGTTTTTGACGTTTAGCCATGAAAATGGCTGTAACTCCTTCAATTCTTGAGTGAACTAGAGATTTGTTTTAAATGCCTAGTAGGACATTTTCGACCATAGTAACCCTGTATGATTTTTTTAAATATACAAATTTTCGAGACAATTTATATGCGTTCATTAATTTTTTTTTAATTTTGAGAATCGCGCTGTTTGTAAATTTTGTACTAAAGATGGATTTACCCTCAACTCGGCAATTAACTATCCTGTCCTCCGGTAGTTAAAACTTTTCCACCTAGAAGTGCTAGCAGTGCGAACTAGTTGTTATCGCCCTGAATGCTGTCGCTGCCAACAACTAGTCGGTTGGTAATTGGGAAGTTTGCACCGACCGGCCGCTAACAGCCTCTGATAGAGCGGAGTTGCAGTCGGTGAATTACCTCACCTTTTTGAAAATTGATATCAAATTTTTACTCCCATTTGAACAAAGTAAATGGATTGCCAGAAATTTTTTACGCTCATTTACGATTCGAGCGATATTTTATTTTTTTACTGAAAAAACTTTTCAACTGTGCGACCACCTGTTTTGTAAAATTTAGTTACTGTCGTGATAAAAATACCAACATTTTTTATGATTGTTTTGAAATTGTCAACATTTTGTGGGAAATTTAACATTTCTACCATTTTTAAAATGTTTGCCTACCATTTAACATTTTTAAAATGTTTACCTATCATTAACAATGCAACAGCAATTAACATCAGCAATTTTCAACACTTTCAACACCCTTTAAATTTTCAACATTTCGATGCAGTTTTAAGATTTTTGAATTTTCGTCGAAAATGTGACATTTTTAAAAATTCT
The DNA here is from genome assembly GCA_036186465.1 of Nesidiocoris tenuis. Taxonomy (NCBI): domain Eukaryota; kingdom Metazoa; phylum Arthropoda; class Insecta; order Hemiptera; family Miridae; genus Nesidiocoris; species Nesidiocoris tenuis. The sequence continues at coordinate 8,166,555 of AP028919.1, forward strand.
AGAATTTTAAAAGTTCCCAACTTTTTTAACACGCTTAACATTTTAAAATGCTGAAAATTTCTTGCCGTTTTTTAAATTTCTGTCTTTTCAAGTATTTTTTACAATATCAGTTATCTATAACCTTTTTGGCACTGTTGACGTTTGCGGTTGTTATCATCTACATTTTTCAACATTGCTAAATTATTATTTATTGAACAGCATACTATTCCCTCTGATCATTACCTCGATGGAATTTTCACAACCTAATTCAAGGCGAAAAAACACTGACTAAATTCAAACTGCTGCCCCAAACGAAAAGTTGGCAAACTTCCTCTGGCGTAGATTACGTCTCGGTAACGTGAAGATTAAATTGGCGTTCCCTCATTAATGAGAACTCCTCCATTGATGTTGTGAGTCAGTTGTTGTTGTTGACAAACAAGGCCCGCTTCCTAACTTTCGGGTTTAGGAGGGACGAGATTTCTCAAAACCTGAACCCCCCCCCCCCCCGTCGTAACTCGGTGCTTAACTTGTGTATAGTTAAGGAGTGACGTCTTCTTCAGACCTTTAAGTCGCTTCTTTGAATAGAAAACGGTTTTCAATTTGTTTGAATGCTGTATTTCTTTCTCCACTGGTATATTTTAAAAACCGTTGATAATCATTACAAAAATTAGATACACATTATCTTCAATGTTGAGAAGGAAAATGTTCATTTTTTTAAATAAAAAACTTTTGTTTTTTATTAAAAAAAAAAAACTTAAAAACATTTAAAAAACATATTATGTTGTTTAGAGGATCTACCAGAATTTCAAAAAAAAAAGTATAGCAAACTGAGTAAATTCTTTACAACTTCGCCCCTTAACACCTATCGCTGAGACTACGTTTTCTCCGACTTATCGCCATGAGAAGTAGACCAAAGGTCAAGATTTCATCATTTTGGAAATGTTTGCCCTTTTTTGCCGGTCGCAGCTCCGAAGCTATTCAGCCTACAAACAAAAGTCATGGAATCAATGTTGTTGGAAATTTATTGATCTACAAGTATGCTAATAGTAATAAAAGCCGGAAAATGCAATGGGAAGTAACTAGGTATAGGGGAAAAACCAAAAAAGTGCGGGAATGGGGAGGTTTTTCAATGATTGCGGAGGAAGCAAGCCAGGTCGGAACATGAAAATTCGGATTATTTACCTTCTAACTGACCCAAACAACATTTCCAATATCCAGGACTAGTAGGAGCAGTAATAATAATTCATACAAATACAATTATTGTATCTCTATTTGATCTCATTTGAAAATGTTCATCCTCAGAATGGACTTTTCATAATTTGTGGTCCAACCTTGTCCCAAAATGACTTGCGATTTTTCGTTTTCGGCTTCCGAACTAATAAACTGCGCAAATTCAATATGGTGCACTTTAATAAGATGTATAACCTAAAATAACCTCATAACCGGTCTATCGGTTCGTTTTGCCGAACCCGAATTCTCGCTATGGGAGGCATATAGCTCGAACGATAAACTGATTGGTCGCTACAAGTGACGGCTAAATGACGTCACGGAAACGACTGACGACCTATCAGTCTCTAGTTCTAGGCATCGGAGCCAAACGTTGTCACGTCACGTCTGGCTAATTTGATTGCCAGACCGCGATGTAGCGATCAACATGTACGTACATGTTCGCCCCCACCTATATTTTTTTCCCTTCTCCACGAGTAGTCCTCGCTCGCAGCCACCGTCTGGCCAGTCTCTCGCCTCGAGCGGATCGCAACAGAATAAATCTGTGTCATTGTCACTTTGTGGGTTTTTCTCCATCGTCAACGCGCCTCGCCGAGACGACGTCGTCCGCCATTGCCGGATCGCCACAAAAGTGCAGGATAGCCTTCGCAGGTAGGAAGTCACCCGTTGGCTTTCATTATAATTTGTAGGTAGACGGTGGCATCCATCCATCCTTCTTCGGGACGCTCAAATTTATATATTTGTTCGCAGCCTCCCGAAGTAAATTTGGAGGACCTTCTTGGGGATTCATCATCCCACTTCGTCGGCTCATCCCTGGAACCCTTCCAGATCGGCCTTGAGCTCCCATCGGAGCTGTTCTTCGTGACTCGGTGTCTTTCCCCCTCGATACCGCAATTTATGAATAGAAATAAAGAGAGTAAAAATTTATTTCCTATTATTCTGGTAAGGGTGGCCACCCATAATCATATCGATCGTCGTAACCGATTAGCACCTCGAGTGCCCGCCACAAGGTACGTGGATACTAAAATAACATTTAAGTTTGATTGAGTTGTACTCGAAATATCGTTTGTTCACTTGGAAGAAAATTCGACCACAGACTGTATCGGCGAATTAATTTTGAACCAAATCGTTGGCTGAATATCTTTATGAGTCCTCGTATTACTTAATTTTTCTTTGCCAATTTATTAAATTTTGAGTTGGACACTATTGGGCTCGTATCTTTTTTTTGAACCTCCCCTTCTCCTTCTGATCTCTAGTCGGAGGTTAAATTTATTGATAGCCTTTAGGTGAGAGGAAAATTTGCCTCTGGAATTTTATTAAATTCTTTCTTGGTTTATTTTGCCTTTCCTTTATTTTTTAATTATTTGAACCTTAGGGGCTACAATAATGGCGCCCAACGTGGGGCCCAAAAGAGTCCAATCTCATTATAATTTTAATTTATAATTTTTGGTGAACAAAGAAAATTGTAATTTTTTTAACTATGGAAAGAGGGTTCATAAATCGTTTGGATCGCGAAGAGCTTTCTTCTGAGCTAGAATTCAGAGGTTTAAGTAATGTTGAATCTTTTACCGTTGATCAACTTCGTAAGAAACTTAGACAATGCTTGAAACTTGAAGACCAGGGGGTTCATTTCGATTCTAAGAAATTACGATCGGATTCTGAAGAAATTGAAAAATGCAATGAAAAATTTGAGCTTCTCAAAAAAGAGGTTAGCGACAGTAAGGGTTCGAAACTTCATTCGGTCTACAGAAAAGTCGAAGCTAAACTATCCTTAGTCGCTATTCGCCTATCTCGACTCCGCGTTGCTCCGGATAACCCACTTCACGGAGATTTTAGTAAATTGAGTGCTGGAGTTCAAGAAGTTTTGAAGACCGTTAAACGGGCCCCTCCTAAGCCTCAAGTTTCAGAAGAAGAGGAAGAAACCTCGCAAGCCTCATCGGACGATGACAAAGGTTCCTCTCCCATCTCCGAGTCTGATGAGAACGTTTCCATTGATCGGCGCACCGTGTTGGATTCGTCGTTTTCCGAATCGGACGGCTCGACCTCAAAACGGGCTGACAAAAAGAAGAAAAAGAAGAGGAGTCGCCTGCTTAAACCTAAGCCGAAAGATCCTTTACTGTGTGCAGACTCGGAGGACGACGGGCGGCGGACATCATCCAGGAAAGAACTCGTCCGTCGGCAGGCGGTTTCCAGCTGGGGATTGAAATTTTCTGGTGACGAATCTGCCATGAGCGTCCGCCGATTCTTCATGGAAGTGCACGATTTTCGAAAAGCCCATCGAATGTCCAAGGCAGACCTACTTCGTGAGGCTACATTTTTATTTCAGGGTCCTGCTTTGGAAGTGTTTCGATCGGGTCGCCGAACGTTCAAAACTTGGGATGAACTCGAGAACCGTTTGACTTTGGCTTTCACTGATCCTTTGTACGAAAAACGTCTCAAGCGCGAAATTCATGATCGAAAACAGGGTAATGACGAACCAGTAATCGTTTACCTGGCCAAGATGGACAATCTCTTCAACTTGCTTTCTCGCCCCCTTTCCGAAGAAGATAAACTGGAGATAGTTGGTGAAAACATTTTGGCTGAATACCAGATGGCGCTCAGTCTTCATAGATACCGAACTTTAAGAGAACTGGAGTCTCTTTTGATCAAATTGGAAAAAAGTCGAGCTTTAACCCGGATTTCCTCGGTCAAGAAGGAGAGCGTAGAGCCTAGCCTTCAGTATGTGCAACGAATTACGCCCAAGCCTCGCTTAAAGGACGCCGAATCGTTACACTACGTATCTGCTGTAGAATCGTCGCAGAGTGCTCCGAGTCCCTGCCCGACCACTGGTTCTTCATCCAAGCCTCGACGAGGACGTCGAATCCGTTGCTTTGGTTGCAAGGAACCTGGAGTGACTAAGCCAAATTGCCCAAAATGCTCACCAACTTCGGGAAACGCCCCAGCGGAGCGAAACGAACCAGGTGTTTCCTCCGTGAAAAATCAGAAGACGAAGAAAACCCTGGAACACAGCGCATAAACCATCGTAACCAAGTCGTGATTGAGATGATCCTAGCCCACCTGCCCAATGACGCCCGTCCGTACTTAGTCGTCGATGTGCTGGGCGTTGAGGTTCCTGGACTTCTCGATTCAGGCTCACACAGGACCATCGTCGGAGCATCTGGATACAAGCTGATCAAGAACTTGGGACTGAAGGTTTTTCCCTCAACAACCGAAGCCGTATCAACCGCTAGTGGGGAAGCCTGCCACGTTCAAGGGATTTTGGATTTGCCACTTAAGCTGGGGACAAAATCAATTCTTATCGAAGCCCTATTGGTTCCTGCAGTTCGATCTTCTCTCATTTTGGGTCTTGACTTCTGGCGCAAAATGGAAATTGTGCCAAACTTATCCAGAAACACTTGGATGTTTTCGTCCAGTCAGTCAGGCCAAATCATGAGTTTGGCTGCAGAACCTATTATTCGGTCCCTCGACAACCTTTCATCGGCCGATAAGATCCGGTTGGAGGACCTTGTTCGACGGTACTTCGATTTGTTCCCGCAATCCCTTGGATGCACTGACCTGGTTGAACATCGCATTGACACTGCAGACGCCCAACCCATCAAGCAGCGGTACTATCCCGTCTCTCCGGCTATCCAGAAAATCATCTATGAAGAATTGGATAAAATGTTGCTCGACGAGGTGATAGAACCATCAAATAGCCCTTGGTCATCTCCTATTCTTCTAGTCAGGAAACCTGAGGGGAAGTACCGATTCTGCGTGGACTTTCGGCGACTGAATGCTGTGACAAAGAAGGATGCCTACCCGCTCCCCTACATCAGCAGCATTCTGGACCGCCTTCGTGAAGCGAAATTCCTGAGCTCCATCGACATCAAGTCTGCCTATTGGCAGGTGAAGGTGAGGAAACAGGATCGGGAGAAAACCGCTTTTACAGTTCCAGGCCGCGGGCTCTTCCACTTCAAGAGAATGCCGTTTGGGCTTCACAACGCCCCCGCCACCTGGCAGAGGCTCATCGACAGGGTCTTGGGAGCCGATCTCGAGCCCTACGTATTTGTGTACCTGGATGATGCCGTTATTTGTACTCCAGACTTTGATACTCACCTCAACATTCTTGAGAAGGTATTTCAGCGTCTCCTCGCGGCTGGCCTGGTTATCAACCGAGAGAAATGTTCTTTCTGTCGCCCTGAGTTGAAATACCTGGGGTACATTGTCGATGAATATGGGCTACGAGTCGACCCCGACAAAGTCACGGCAATACTCAACATACCTCGGCCGAGGACCCCAAAAGAAGTGAGGCAGTTTTGTGGAACCTGCTCTTGGTATCGTCGGTTCGTCAGGGATTTTTCGACCAGGATCGCTCCTCTACACAACTTGCTGAAGAAAGGGCAAAAATTCAATTGGTCTGAGGAAGCCGAGCGAGCCTTTTTGGATATTCGGCAGGCTCTCATCCAGTCCCCAGTCCTTTCGTGCCCAGACTTCCAGCAACCGTTCGAGCTCCACACTGACGCCAGCGCGTACGGATTGGGCGCTGTCCTCATTCAAGTGCTGGATGGCGAGCCGCGTGTCATCGCTTACGCCAGTAAATCACTGACTAAGCCTCAGCAAAACTACTCGGCGACTGAGCGGGAATGCCTTGCCGTTGTATGGGGAATTGAAAAATTTCGAGCCTACCTGGAGGGGACCCACTTCAAGGTGTATACTGACCACCATAGCCTAAAGTGGTTATGTAGCCTAAAAGATCCCCAGGGCAGACTTGCGCGATGGGCTATACGACTGCAACCATACGACTATGAGGTCATTCACAAAAAGGGGAAAGACAACGTCGTCCCTGATGCCTTGTCACGCGCCCCGTTGGGTACCGGCGTCGCCGCTATCACGAGTCAACCACCATTTCAGGCCGTACCAGACAAATGGTATGAGTCCATGATGACCAACGTGAGACAGGACCCTGTAAAGTACGCTGACTGGAAAGTCGAGAACGGTCGGCTTTTCAAGCACCAGGCTACGGAGTTTGACACCTCCAACCCGTGGAAACTAGTCATCCCTAAGGCCGATCGCGGACAAATCCTTCACGAATCTCACGATTTACTCACTTCAGGCCACCAAGGGGAAGCAAGGACCTACTTCCGCGTCAACGAAAGGTATTACTGGCCGAAAATGCGAGCTGACTGTAAGCGCTACGTCCAGAAATGCCGAGTGTGCCAACAATCGAAATCTCCCCCAACAAAACCGCATGGTTTATTAAGTGGTCTCCACCTTCCAACCAGACCGTGGGAAATCATTGCAACGGATCTAATCGGACCACTCCCCAGGACTTCGAAAGGCCACCGGTACATCTGCCTCATCACAGATGTCTTTTCAAAATATGTGGTTATCAAACCGATTCGCAACGCCAAATCAAAAACTGTGTCAGATGTGGTTGAGATTGAAATCTTCTTGACTTATGGCGTTCCGTCAATCATCCTCTGCGACAATGGCCCTGAATACAGAGGCGCTCCATTTCGATCGTTGGCTGACTCCTATGGAGTTAAAATCTTCTTTAATGCCCGCCGGCACCCTCAAGCGAACCCAGCTGAGAGGTACAACCGGACGCTTATCGGAATGCTGAGGGCCTATATTCGCGACGATCATCGGAGATGGGACGGACTTCTGCCGAAACTCGCTGTGGCTCTACGGACGTCAACCAATCATACCACTGGATTTTCCCCTGCATCATTGGTCTTTTCTTTTGGATACCAGATGGATCCGACCCATGTTCGAGTCAGCCAGGAATCTCCATGTCCGGACCCCCCATTTTCTTCGGTGCAGCGGAAGAAGAGTACGCTGCCTGAGCTTGTACAACAGGTTCATCGTCGAATGGAGGATTCCCGGCTTAAAAACAAAGCGTCGTATGACCTGCGCAGGAAGATTATAGAGTTCCACGTGGGTGATTGGGTCTGGAAGAGAAACTTTGTTCAGTCCAGCCAGCCTGACCAAATTTCGGCCAAGCTCGCCAAACGATTCGTTGGACCCTACAAGATCACTCGCAAGGTTTCCGCGGTGATTTACCATCTGAGCACCGAGAAGGGAGATGACATCGGGGCGTGGCACATCAGTGATCTCAAGCCGTTCTTCGATCTGTCATCCTGAAGGAGACCGAGTTTCGTTCCTCCGGAAGCAAAACTCTTCCCCGGGAGGAGGAATGATTGTAGCGATCAACATGTACGTACATGTTCGCCCCCACCTATATTTTTTTCCCTTCTCCACGAGTAGTCCTCGCTCGCAGCCACCGTCTGGCCAGTCTCTCGCCTCGAGCGGATCGCAACAGAATAAATCTGTGTCATTGTCACTTTGTGGGTTTTTCTCCATCGTCAACGCGCCTCGCCGAGACGACGTCGTCCGCCATTGCCGGATCGCCACAAAAGTGCAGGATAGCCTTCGCAGGTAGGAAGTCACCCGTTGGCTTTCATTATAATTTGTAGGTAGACGGTGGCATCCATCCATCCTTCTTCGGGACGCTCAAATTTATATATTTGTTCGCAGCCTCCCGAAGTAAATTTGGAGGACCTTCTTGGGGATTCATCATCCCACTTCGTCGGCTCATCCCTGGAACCCTTCCAGATCGGCCTTGAGCTCCCATCGGAGCTGTTCTTCGTGACTCGGTGTCTTTCCCCCTCGATACCGCAATTTATGAATAGAAATAAAGAGAGTAAAAATTTATTTCCTATTATTCTGGTAAGGGTGGCCACCCATAATCATATCGATCGTCGTAACCGATTAGCACCTCGAGTGCCCGCCACAAGGTACGTGGATACTAAAATAACATTTAAGTTTGATTGAGTTGTACTCGAAATATCGTTTGTTCACTTGGAAGAAAATTCGACCACAGACTGTATCGGCGAATTAATTTTGAACCAAATCGTTGGCTGAATATCTTTATGAGTCCTCGTATTACTTAATTTTTCTTTGCCAATTTATTAAATTTTGAGTTGGACACTATTGGGCTCGTATCTTTTTTTTGAACCTCCCCTTCTCCTTCTGATCTCTAGTCGGAGGTTAAATTTATTGATAGCCTTTAGGTGAGAGGAAAATTTGCCTCTGGAATTTTATTAAATTCTTTCTTGGTTTATTTTGCCTTTCCTTTATTTTTTAATTATTTGAACCTTAGGGGCTACAGCGAAATTGCCGTACAACGCACGGCAGACACCTCTTGATGATTAATTCATCTCTTGTGACGCGTCTGAAACCGGCGATAATTAATTGTTCCAGCCATCGGGCCGAGAAGGGCCAAATTTTAACTTAAAATCTGCACTATATCAATTATTAATCATATTGGCTATAGTTGCGTTCAACTAGTATTTTTCTTCTAGTATACCTATTACAAAATCGAAAAGGTGATACGAGAGATTGTGAAACGTCTTGTTCTACTCTGAATGAGGAGACTACTTTTTGAGTTGAAAAGTTGCGGCAAGTTTGAACGAGAAGAGTTTTGCATCAGTTTTACCGGACTCAATTCAGCAGCTAAATTTCAGCTCAGCTATAATAAAACACAAACAATTTCGCTAGTTCGACTCAATAAATTAATATGCCATCAATCAAAATTCTCAGGATCCTTTGCTGATGCACATCGACCGAAAGCGCTCGAGTACACAACAATTGATAATCCTAAAAGAGATTTTTGACAATTTTAAATTTTTCTATTAGTTTTGTTTCGGGCCTCAAAACCAACTAAATTAAACTTAAAAGTCTTGACTATAAAATTGTCTAATTGACTACTAAAATATTAGAAAATAATATTTTCTAATATATTATGTTTATTAAAATTATTTTTAACGTTTGATCGATTGGCTAATCGAACTTGGTATAAAATAAATAATAAATAAACCGATTTGGGCGTTCTTGGCCTTAAGCCTTTGTTTCGCGTTGCAAAATACTTAAATATTTTTTATATTCCGATAACGTATTTGGATTTTAGGCGGGTTTTAAAATTAGTATAGAGTGTTTTTTGACATTTTTTATAATTTAAGCTACCAAATTAGCCAAAATAAAATTGCTTTGGTTCAAAAATTACGTATCAAAATATAGAAGTATTGTGTGTTTTCCACGTACCACTGGACCCTATTTATTTTAATATAAAATATATTTATTCTCGCATCATTTACGCACTACTGGTTGATTTACGAGGTTTTTCCTGATCGAAAAATTATTCATCGACCTGCGTCGACACGTAATATTTTATGTCCGCTATTCGGCGAACTTATTGACATGAGTCGGACATCTGACCATCCATCCTTGTCACCATCCCTTATGTTGATGCGTGCTCGGCTTACGTCCAGCCAACTCGGAGGCTAATGTAAGGCCGACCTAAGGCCTAACTAGATTTTGTATTCAAACGGTTCCCTTTTGTGTGGGCTGGCCTGGCGGTCAGTAGCGCCCCGAGTGGTTGCTATGGAAGCCACACACCGGGGGCTGGAGATAATTTATTTTGTCCATGGCAGTGTTGCCAAGTTGGGTGTTTTCTTCAAATTTGGGGGTTTTCTCTCCAGAATTTGGTGGTTTTTTTAATGCGAGAACAGGATTTAGGTGGTGAAACGTTTTGGGGGTTTTTACGGTAGCCAGGGGGGCTAGGAAAAAATTAAAATCGAAGAAATAACAGCATAGTACAGCAGATAAATGAAGGCACAGACTCCCAATGCACAAATATTTGATTTGAAAAATAGTTACTTACTCAAATAAAGGCTTTTTACAATCGGGATGCACCTACCTAATTGTGGGTAAATACCTAATTTGTATCGATGTTTTGATATGTTTATTGACTATCTTTGCGAGCTACGCTTGTCAAAATAATTTGTCATGTTTAATGGCTAATGGTTTGCATTAATTGGACGATGATGGGTGGTCGGAAAGGATGGGTATTAAATAGTTCTTAGTTTTGAGTTCAATTCTAAATTTTAGTTGTATAATATGGAGTTAGGTCATGTTTTATGAGAAATAGCTCATTTTTATTCGTCCACAACTTTTCGGTTTTTTTTTCTTATTTGGAGGTTTTTGAAGTTGCGTAAAACATTTTCATAAAAAATCCCGTGTGAAAGTGAAACCGGCCGAGTGGGATGAGAGCGCCTGCTGACGGTTTAGCTGTGCTTCACAGCAGTTCGCTCAACCTCCGGTAGGATGAGCTGCTGCTGTGACCCGCGGCTTCGCCTGCTGAGGTCAGTAGGAGGCTCAGCTGTTCGGGTCAGCTGCATCAAGTCAAGGCTTCTGAACCTTGGATGGCCCTTTTAGCTAAGGGTCAATTTCACCGAACTTTTACCACTTTTAATTTGTCGTAAAATTTATCATAGTAACTTCCTCGATTATTGAGACCAGGGGTCCGTCCAAAAAGTGCCTAGGGTTTTTCCAAAATATCGAATAAAAATTATTCAATATGTCAGTTTAACGTCCGTATATGAGCCCTATTCCCTTCCTAGCCGAACCTTAAATTACTTGCAAAACCTGGCGTATATTTCTACTATGTTAGCTTTTTTATTCCTTTATGACAGCGATAATAATCCGATTGGCGCGTTTCTGAATTTTGATTGTAAGTGTTTACCTGCGTCTGCGTGAATATTTTTTCTTTTGCCAGACTTACGAAGAAATAAAATTTAAAAATTCAAAATTCGTGTTCGTTGGCATTCTTGGTTCTAACAGCCTCTATACTAGTCATAATAGAATCAATTTGGCCCGAAATTTCAGGTATTAAATATGGTATTGAAGTGTTGTGTGTTATCGGCGCACCACTGTGGCTCCAAGGTCACTTCTAAGGCCCCAGAGGATGGAAGATCCAAATAAAAGCAAAAAAGCTTGAAAAAGCTAAAGCAAAAAAAGAAATAAAGGTAAAAATGCTATAAAGGCTAAAAAGCAGAAATAGCTAAAAACGGGAAATGTTAAACAACCTAAAAAGCTAAAAAGAATAAAAAAGCTATTTTGAAAAATGAAACAAATAAACTCTAACAAACGAGACGCAACGCAAAGCGGCGAGAAAAAACATCATACTTGTTCAAATATATTGTTTTGTTTGTTTTCGAAAAAAATTAAAAAAGCTAAAAATTAAATATGGTTAGCTAAAAAAAGCTTAAAGCTGCAAAAAGCTGAAAAAAGAAGCTAAATATGCAACAGCTGAAAAAATCTAAAAAAAACTAAAAAAGCTTAAAATACGAAAAAAGTTAAATAATCTAAAAAAATACCAATGGCTAAAAATATTTTCGTGGAATGTATTTCCGGGAGCCGTCACTTTTCTATCGTCGCCCACCTACCGGTGGTGATTAATATATTTTATTTGTACCTTCATTCATATGTAGGTACCTATATTTGTCCGATTCATTTGTCACGTGGGCGGATACGTAGCTTCTATTAGACCGGCCGGGGGCGGCACCGGGGGCCGGGCGGACTCACTAGCTCTTCCTATCTGCAGACGGGCGAACCATAATTCGACTCGAGTTTAGTCACGTTCGCCAACAGGCAGCGCCCCTGTCTCCTTTTCTCTCCATGATCAATATAGTCCTAGTCCTAGGCTCAAGAGTTCGGGATCTCTCAGGGAATGGGACGGGCCTGTTGGAGGCCGAGTTATCCCTCGGAATCGAGGAGACTTTCGGCCCCGGAACTGAGCCAGTTATACCCATTTTTCAGGCTGCAAATCCATGAAAAAGTCATCAATTAATGTTTTTACAGAGACAAAAATTAAGTAAAACAATTATTAAAAAAATCAAAATTACCTGAAGGTACTATTTTAGTTTATTATTCAATCGCCCAAAAAAAATTTCTCACCTACCCTGAAATTTTTATGGTTTACGTTTCAAATGATGTAGAATCCGAATCTGCAACGGTAAAAATATCCGCCCGTCCGCCGTCCCCCGTCCGCGGTAAACATTTTCTCTCACAAATGGCTGGAGATTTTTTTTTGAAATTTTCAGGAAAAATTAAACTTATTTTTGGAAAGCCCCAATTCGTTATCCAAGCCAATCGGTCAGTTTTAACCCCTCTGGAAAAATTCTTGAAACCTTAAGAAAATTGCGTTTTTCCAAAATCTTCTCCTACACAAGTAAAATGCTTCATTTGTCAGTGAAGTGTTTTTTGTTCTTTTAAAATGGGTTACTTACCTTTTTTATTTTTACGTTTCATTTCATCAGAAATACAAAACTTTTATCAATACCCTCATTTCGATCCGACTGAGGGTCGATTTCGTATGCTGTTAATTCAATACCGCTGTCAAATAATAGCGTATTCTACTCTAATTCGGAATAATTTTAGGCTATAAAATAATCACTGGTCCCTGCACGACATATTGGCACATTTCCCATTAAAAAATACTCTTTTTATTATTTTTTTGGAATTTCTTCTCTCTAATTTTGTCCCTCGGTGATTTAATTACAACAACAACTGCCGCGGGAAATATTTAATTAATAATTAATCTGCGAAAAAATTCCACCTCGAATTCAGCAAACTGAGAGACTCGTCGTCGGACATTCTCGTTTCTCTTCGTCTAGAACTCTCGAAAAATTGTTTCGATATCAAATTATACAAGGAAAATTTTCATCAAAATTGCTCGCAGTTCGGTTTTGAATACTGGGACGCATTTCCAGCCCGGTCCCAAATCTGGTGGGAGGCTTGCGAGGTATGATGGGCCGGTTGGAGGGGTGGCAACCAGGGGGTGGTGGGGTGGCATCCAGGGGTGGTCGGGGGCGGCTCTTTTCGGGGTTCGGCTTTCCCGGATGGCGCGCGTGGAATTGTTGTGCTCAGCTCCCGTTGGTGGCGCGTATTGAAGGCAACCGACCGGGAACCTCCCCAATCGCGAATCGTCTTTCTCTCAATTGCAAACCAAACTATCGGATAAAATTCCAATTTTTTACCATCCGCACACCATCCCCAGCTTAGTCGGTATTAGAGTTACGGATATCCGCAGATCCGCGTGTACATTCTCGCTAACCTAACAATGCTTCTGATAACGCACTACGTCGTTAAATAATTGATAACGCCCTCATATTCGCGTCAACTTATCAATTATTAACTCGTCCGTCATAGATTTTCGCTCGATTTCACCGATTCCAAAATTTTCCAAGGATAGTCAGGGGGATATTTCCCTCTTTGCGATGAGGGGTTCGTGAAACTTACATGGGACAAGACTGGTGCATGAGGAAATCACGTAAGAAAAATTCACGCAAGTGCCCGTGCGGCGGTGGCCGACTGCAGATTGCCCGGTGAGTCGCTCGAGTCAAATTGTGACTAATGGGTCACTCGACTGGGTCAGCAATGACAGTAGAAACGAAAAACGTAGACAAAAAATACATAGACGGAATGCATTGTTTAATTGATATGCTTCGAAGAATAAATGAACCCGAAATTTGCGCTTTTTATTCACCCCTTCGCCTCCCTAGTGCAGTAGATGTGCATTGGATGGTTACCTCAAGTATCCCGCATTAAGGCATGAGTCGAGTTTCCGACCTGGCAAGTGGAATGAATTTTTTTTTTGGAATTTTTCGAAGTCATGCAGCATGGCGGCGAAATGTATGGAGATTTGGTACCCGGGGCATACGCTGTAATACCTGTCAACGACGGTTTCAACCTGTTTAGCAGCGAACAATTTTGACATTAAATTCAGGGTTCTTTCGTTAACAAATCGACAACTTTTTCGTTAACGTCTGTCTTACGACAAAATCGTCCGGCCTCCGGAGGCGTTTCTTGGTTCCATAACAATTTTAAGTCCACGTCGGCCTCGCTCTTCAAAAATGCTACAAAAATAATTTCGATAATTATCGTCAGTTGGCGGATTGTGAATTGCAGTCCAGGACTCTACAGAGTCTGACAAGCCCTTAGACGGATAGATTGTTGTTAGGTTATGTTTAGCAGTCAATTATCTACATAATTTAGTCTTATAAAAACATGATAGATAAACAAACGAAGATCATATCCAATCATTTTTATGCCTACATTTCGAGAAAAATTGATTTATTTTTTACCAAAACGATTTTTTAAAATTTTAAATTGACCATAAAAATTTTATTTAATAACAAAAAACTATTGAGCAACCAATTCATCTGTTGAACATTTTTGAAATTGTTAAATAAGAAATGGTTTATTTGTACGCTTATTATTTACCCAAAAAAATTCCTAATTGTTTTTTCCATTTTTATTTGTACAGATTTTCATTTTATGTGAACTTGAGCATGCAAGAATTTTTGCTGGTTAGTAGTTAGCTAAAAACTGATTTCGTAGCTCAAATAATGTTTTACATTCTCTGCTAATTGTTAAAAGTTTCAAAAAATTAAATATCCGCCACTAAAATTGCTATAAATTTGAGAAAGTTTGAGCTGAGTTGAAACGTAAATCCGTCGTGGTGCTAGAACCATCAAGATGCTGCATACGGAAACAGGTTTTTGACGAAGATATCTAAATTCAACGGAAACATATCACCCCTTAAAACCCCAGAACGCGAGCGGACAAAAAACATTATTTCAGTCCCGAATTGTACAGTTTTTGAAAATTACGATAAAAATTTAATAGCCTGCGAGTACTGAAAGAATTCCCACCTAGGTATTTCTTGATCGCGTGGGATCATAAATCGAATTGTCCTAGATTTTTCGGTTTGCTTAGACAAATACTATTTGTAAAAAATTTTTGAATTCGCAGAGGATTTTGAAAGATGTTGCCACTGTCGTAAATAAGCGCAGACTCTTGTTCAGAAGTTGACTCTCTGAAGAAGGTCCTGAAAAATTTAAAATCCAAATTTCCTGGATTCCCAAAATGAAATGCATGAATGTGCATCATGCGTAGATATTTATACCTATTTTATGTGAACGGCTTACAAACCGCTGGCATTGAAAAATTTATCGAAATCGGCAATAAAGAGACTAGTCAAGGTATTGGCGATAATTTGAGCATATTTCTTGAGTGGGTGAACTCGCGAATCGCATTCCCTATGGCCGTGGGGGAGGATGCGTCCGAGATTGAAATTGATGTTCCCTTCCCCCCCTTTCCACCCCTCCCCACCGCCGCATGACCTAATTTCCTATCAGTGACGTAAAACGGCGGGTTAGCCGCTAGCCCCAACTCTCCCTAGCCAACCACTCCCCCGAAACGAGGTTCTGCAAAACGCAAACGACTGTTGTACTCACTACTGTTCAATGCTTTGCCCAAAATTTCATTTGCTAAACCAGTGGTGCGTAGATAACACACAATACTTCCATATTTTGAAACGTAAAATTTTGGCACAATTTGATCATATTTTGACTGCTTTTGAAAGTGTTTAGGTCAGAAATATCAAAAAATTCAGTATTAAAATTTTAAAATTCGCCCAAAATGAAAAAACGCTACATTTTCGGAATGTAAAAAATATCCACATATTCTACAAGGTAAAACAAAGATTTTAAGACCAAGAACGCTCAAATCGGTTCATTTTTGCGGCCGGAAAAAAATAAAATAGAAAACACTAAAAATGCAAATATCTCGGAAGTACTGTGCGTTATCAAAATTCCGATTCAACAGGGTGTTAGGTCTTGCCAAGACAAACATTTCAGTTCAAGAAATTTGAAAAAAGGTTGAGAAATGAGGGAGTTATGGCCATTTTTGTAAATGACCACAGACGGACAGACGGACAGACGGACAGACGGACACACGGACAGACGGACACACGGACAGACGGACACACGGACACACGGACACACAGACACTTGTTCAGGAAGTGATTCTGAGTAAATGTGTATAAGAAAAAGTTTTTTCTGAAGCTCCGTTCCAATTCTCGATTTTAGGACGATCACAATACTTCCATTTACTCTGTAAATATGGAAGTAAAAAGTTAATTGGTAGGTTCAGGATTGCAAACATTTCGCTGAAATTCGAGAATCGAATGACGCCGTTAGCTGGTGTTAAAATTGAATGGGTACCTCAAAAACGTTGTAAATGACATTTTTTGAGAAACGTATTTTTTCAAACTAAGACTTTGTATAGGCTGTGGCCGATCTAGGTAAATTTTTTTTACCCCCCAGAGATCAGTTGGTACCACTGATTTACAAGCCTGAAGTTGGTAATAAGTTGCACATTAGATACCTATTATATTTTTTTTCCGTTTTCGGCTATCCTTAACAATTTGCAAATTGTCACTTAAAACGTTTTTGAGGATTTTTGTAAATTTGTTGAAAATGACGAAATCTGGAGTAAATATTTTGGAAAAATCGATTCAACCGTCTCAGCAATTACTCGAGACAAAACATGTCGACTGAGATGCTTTATCAGATCGTTGCCCTGCCTACCATCTCCACCCCTCAGTTCCTCAGGTGGTTATTCTTTCTTACCACATTTCCACCTCTTAACTGCAGTTATCGAGGCTGAAAAACGCGAGAAAATTGTATTCACGTACTATTTTGAGACCTGCTACAATAAGGTGGAAAAAGAGGCCTCAATAACTCAAACCGCTAAATCGGTCTAATGGTAGGGAAATTTCAGATAAAATTAAGGAACTAAAAACTAGCTATATTCTGGTAGTAACTATTATTTATTTAATTATTCAATATTATCATCATACGTGATGTCTAGTCGTCTATTTCCTTAAGGACCCCTAAATTAGGGATGTGAGCAGAAGAACATTCTGCCAGTATCATTGAACCAATTTTCATGATTTAAATTTTAAAATTGAAATATAAAATTTTATATACTTATTTTATTTTCATTTGTTTCAGGTAAGCTTCATGAATAGTAATGTCGACCTCTGTGTAGACTGTGAGTATCGTAATAAATTGATAATAGACTTAAACAAGGTTTTATAAAAAAAAGTTCTAGAACGTTCCCTATGTTATTTTGTGTACGTGTACCAATTGCACGTTATTTTTGCCATTACAATTTTTTATGTTTTGGCCATAACTAACTAAAATGGCCGTAGATCCTGAGTTGATTTGAGTAAACTCCAATTCAAGGGCAGTGTTGGAAAGCTCGTACAATTTTAGTTAAGAGCTATATCCGAATTTTCGTCTTCGGAAAAATAAGTAAAAAATTAGGAATTAGGAAAAAGATTTTTGTTAATTATTAAAAATATTTCCGAGTACCTACTGAAAAATTTTAGTGTGCTGAAACCAAATCTGAATTCGTTTTTTCACCATCACTACAAACCATTATTCGTCCTTATGGGACCAATATCAAAATTGGGAATAGGAAAATACCGGCCTTGCACCTCGATATTGCCGATTTCCCCATTCTCGGACATTGTCACTTATTCGGAAGGAGTTTTTATTTTAAGTACGCTTCAACATACCCTCGTTTAGTCACTGCACTTGGCATTTATCTCTCGAGTGAAAATTACAAGTAGAAAAGCGAGGGGAATGAAGGACTGAGAGAAACAGTGTCACACGAACGACCCTTCTTTGCAGAAGACGATTGGCAGATCAGACTCGCCCAACGACAATCAGACCCGCTTGAACATGTTCAGACTTGATCAAACACCTTCAGACCCGCTTAAACACGATCAGACCCGCTTAAACACGATCAGACCCGCTCAAACACGATCAGACCCGCTCAGTCTTGATCAGACTCGCTCAACCGCGTTCAGATTCGTTGAACCGCGGTCAGATACGCTCAACCACGTTCAGATTCGTTCAACCGCGGCCAGACTAGCTCGACCGCAGCCAGACTTGCTCGACCGCGGTCAGACTCTGTCAACCGTTGTCAGACTCATTCTACCAAACAATCTACAAGCTGAAAAATTCAAGATATTCGATGAGTCTTTGGAAAATCATTTCCTTTTGATCTGCTATAAGCCCCCAAATGCTGTTGGGCATTAATGAGATCAAGTGGAAAACGAGAGCAATTCCGTCTCCGGCAGGATTCGAACCTGACACCTGCTCTCGTAAAGCACATGCCTACAGCACGAAAACCGCCGGGCGGTCCGCTCGCCGGAACGAATCGTATGACTAGACTACGCTAATGTTTTCCCGCGCCGCTTTTCACAATAAACCGCCGTCAACTCGGACATTTTTTGCCGAAAAGTTTCCTGTCGGTCGATGATTTGTCGGTTTGGCAGTTGTTCATGTGATACATCTGCTAAGTGAGAGAAAGTAGGCGAAGAAGGAAGAAGAACACTTCTCTAGTATTGACTACTGCAAAGGAGGTTGAAGGCTCTGACGTCATTCAACTCGTCCTCCTGCCCTCTCACCCTACGGCCACTCCCGCGCGTGAAAAGAGCCGGTAGCAGAATGCGAGGCGGCAATCGTGATCGTTGCCCGATTAAAAAACGCAAAAATTTGAATTTTAAAATCCCGAATTAAAATTTGAAATTGTTTAGCTATCGTCTGGAGGACGAATACACCTACTGAGAATATTCATCGTGCCCTTGCTGCTGATGTTTTTATACTTCGGCCAATCAAGCGCAAAACAATTTTCGACTTTTAAGTTGGGAGCGGAAATTTTGAGATGGTTGAGCGAGTCTGACTGTGTTTGAGCGAGGCTGATCGTTTTTGAGCTGGTCTGACTGAGTAGTTGAGAGAGTCTGACCGTCAGCGGTCATTTGCGAAAATGACCTTAACCCCTCAATTCTCAAACCTTTTTCCAAATTTCTTTAACTGGAATGCTCGTCTTGACAGGACCTATCACCCTGTTTGACCGGAATTTAAATTGCTCACGGTACTTCCAATATATCAGTTTTTTAATTTTCTATTTTATTTTTTTCTGGCCGCAGAAATGAACTTATTTGGGTCTGCTTGGTTTCAAAATCTTTGTTTTACCTTGCAAAATACGTAGATATTTTTCTACCAATAACTTGACGTATTTTGATTTTTGGCGAGTTTTAAATTTTTTAATTTAATTTCAATGTTTATTTAAACATTTTTGACCCAAACAGCCTCCAAAGTAGTCAAAATACAATCAAATTGTGGCGAAAATTTACATATCAAAATATGGGAGTATTTTGTTTTATGTACGCACCACCTAAGTACCTCTGGTAAGACATCACGCGTGGAGGGGGTAAATAATTTTCGAATTCCTTCACAATTCGTTAACCTTTTTTCCGAGGTTAGTGGGAATATTTTACGGGACGTTTTTGTTGCAACGTATCTTTTCAGCTCGTTGAAACGGTTTTCAAACCAACGTTATTGCAGAATCAATTTTTAGCTGCGCTTAGCCTCCGAGTCCAATGACGTCACTGTCCCGGGAGGAGTTTGAACAAGAGGGTAGGTAGCCGGGTAAAGCTCGGCAGCGCATGATCGGGATAGTCAACGGAATAGACACAGGGCTGCCAGATGACTTATGCAAAAATGTGCACCGATCGTAGGAAAAACTGATTTTGGTACATTATTTCCAGAAATAATGTACCTATGTAATTGATCAAGAAAAAGTTTTTTACAACACCCCCAATTTTTTTGAAACTGGATAAGGTTGACAACCCAGGACAATCTGAGCTCAATTTATTCATATTAAAATACAGATTATACCGATAAACCCTCAGGGCTACTGTGAGTTCTTTACTACCGTTATTTCATATTTGAGCTGAAAATTGAAAATCAGTTAATTTAAGTTCGAATTTAACGTAAGAGGATTGCAATAAATTATTTCCTTTACGAGACAATATAGCCGAAGCAAATTAGCGCATTGCTAATTTTAATAAATTTTATTGCTAAACTGGAAGTTTGTATTTGCCCGAAAGTTTCTTTGCATACTAGATCGTAATATTAAATATTACAAATTTTGTATTCTAACGAACAATAAGTGGAGTTGGCCAATAGCCATATTTTCTAGCGTAATTTATGGTTAGGCACTGTTGTAAATAATAAAAAATGCCGTTTGTAAATTTAAAATGAATAAATTCCGTTTGTAGACTCAAAACGTGGCAGATGAGAGTACAATACTTGTTCTGCAGCGTGGGATTCATAGATTAGTAAATATAAACCGTTTTTCCAAAGCCTTCCTGTTTGTCCAATTTTCCGTGTAGACCTTGGCTTTTTCTCGAAATCAGGTACCACCTCAATTTGGGTAGTGCATATTTTTCAAGACGAGATTATGGCAGCACTGGGAGGCTGAGGTGAAAGGCTCTAGCGAGGAACAGACGAACTCGTTCGATTCTCGTCTCCTCGAGCATCCGTCCGAGTTCGTTCCTGTTCCCATCACTTCGAGCTATCGTCTCGATTTGAAACGACAATATTATGATTTGTCTCGTACTACCAATTCGAAATTAACATAAATTATGAGAATAATTTTTTACTATGTCATCGTGTACGATAGGTTCCTTTTGATGTTAACATTTCGCTGCTTAAAATTAAAACATCCCAGGTCATAGCATAGGATAATTATAATTCGAATCTTAATTTTCACCATTGCTGTCATACGTTCCTAATTTATTTTTCAATGGAATGATAAAACCATGAAAAAACGTTTAGATTCATCAAATTTAGCGACTGGTCAATATAATAGTTTCGTCATAAATTGTCAACACTGATTGATGACAATGATTGTTGGTTGGTATTCTTCAAAAAATCAAAATAGGTGTTAGCTCGAGGTAAGTGCAGATTGACCTTTTTGAAATTTCATCACTCTTAAAATCTCCTGGTCGATATTTTTTGTTATCATGAATTGGTGTTGCTATTAATTGATATTAAATATCAATTTAATATAAATTAAACCCAATGTTAGGTCACTTCGATTCGAGCCCAAATCAGGGCAATAAAAAATGAACCGTCGAATTTTGAAAGGACGAGGATTCATCAGCCGCGAACTGAAGACAATTAAAAAAAGTTTCCAGCATCTTTAGATGTATCAGGTTCTCAAGATTTGATGTTTTAATCGTCTGAGAAGATCTTTTACCTAACTGAGTAGATTTTTGTCCTAATTTTGACTTTTTGACATAGCAAAAAAAATTTTCATTTTTTCCTTATAAAAAACTTTTTGAAAAAAAATCTTGGGAACACGCCTTGCGAACGTGGGATTCAAAATGTGTAATGAAATCTGCTTTGCTGAGGAATAACTGACAAAAATTTAACTCCATGGAGTCACTGGAGTCCAACTCGTTTGACGGAGTTGATATTCAGTAATCGTGTTACCTTCAAAATATTACAGTTGCCCGACCGTAACACTAATCCTCCGACCGGTGGTGCAGATAATAGGTTTCCAATTTTTTTACCCCTGCGATTTGAGAAGTTTTTTAGAGGGTACTTAATTTTGCCATGTAATGCAAGGTGTCGCAGTTTTGAATGGTCATCAATCAAGGGAGTCTGCCACTATTTTCGAATATTTTTTTATGCCAATCAATTATGTTTTATGGACAATTTGAAAAATAAATTTTTGTATTTCTTAATCTCCCACTAATCTGTTTACCAAGCTGCATCATTTATCGAGTATTTTTTCAATATATAAATAAGAAGAGAATGATTCGTAAAATTTATTGAGCATAACATTTTTTCATGGACTTTTTCAGCATAAAGTACGATTCATTGTACTGACGCTTAGTTCTTTCAATTATCTATAGATCGATGAACTTGGGGTTACTTTTTCCATCAGATTAGTAAAAAATTTCTTTATCCTTGCATCCCATTCTATTTGGAGAAGAAACTCCTTATGATGGCCTCCAGGACGAAAGCGCTAAAGCTTTAATCAATAAAAAATAATCTTGAAAGAAAATTGCCTCGTATCTATCACCCTAAGTACTACCTATTTGGTCATAATTTTTTTTTCTCGAAATTTAACTCTTTCTATTGTTGTTTTTGCCAAATTTTCTTATGAAATCGTCCGAGTGCCCTTCGTAAAAACGCCTTTCAGATACCTCGGGCCTCCATTGTTCAGGTGATCTCCAGTTTTCCCTACTCGAGGGAAACTTTCCCCAAAGTGGGTGGCATCGGACCTCGCGTATTTATGGCTGGGGGCGGCAGGAAGGATGAGCAAGGCGGAAGGGATTCCTCGGGGGGTGGGGTAACGGCACAGTCAGAACTGCACAGTCTCGGCCCGGTCGTTGTTATGACTACAGCGTCAACCACTTACCGATTTTTTCCCACAAAATTATCGCGGTCGTCGGTTGTGAAAATGTGAAGTGCATTCCGACGTGTGCAGTGCGACTATAATGCGAACCAGCCGTGCGAATATTCGATTTTTCCGGGATTGAAATCGGATTGGTTTGAGTGGTAAATCTTTTTTTACTTTTGTTGAAAACACGTTTTTTCGGTAGGTGATTTTAATTGGTCAGAGCCATACAAAGCCTCCGTCTGTGTCGGTAAATAAATTGTCCAATAAATTGTCAGGAATTTGGAAAATGTTAACTGTTTAAAGAGGTAGGCAGTTCAACTTGATCAAAGGCGGAAGACCAGTTTGGTTTAGCATGACAGACATATTTAATTAATCTAATAGACAATATTGAACTTGATCATTTATTTATCGTTGAAACTTCAAAATCAAGATTTTTTTGGTTTTGTCCTGGCATTCAACTGAGGTTTGTTGTGATGTAGATTTTAATGTTGCGGCTGTTGTTAGCCTAACACTTACCTTCCGCAAACATAAATTTTTAAATGGGACGGATCTTGAGCGTGAAAAAATTCAAGCTTCCGAATTTTTCAGTTTTACTGTTGCACGGTGACCAACCTCATGTAAATGCATCGGCGATAAACCGTATTATGTCGTTTAAACTTGATATCTCGAGTAGGGAAGTATTGATGGAGAATATTTTTATAGCACTCGACGGATTTATGCGGTTCAGAAGTTATTGGCAGTAAACCGCTTTTATGGCTATCATAAAAGCGAATAACGTATAAAAAGCATCCCATACGGAAAACGAGCAATCCTATTAACCTATCCTATTCATAAAGCCTACCAGTAAAATATCACGGGCAATCTAGAATTTAATCAGATTGTGTATTATCCTTCGAGACTTGAATCTGAATATCCTCTCAATTTTAGGATCCGCTAAAATATAAAGCGGCCCCGATTTTATTCTCTGTTCTCTTCACTCCGTGGAAATGGATTGTTTTATGACGCCTAGGAATTCTTCGTTTTAACATTAGCTATCCATGACCTTTCGGCTTCGCACGTTGAATATGTTGGTATAATTGAATAGCAACATAACGATGTTTGCTTGGGTTCGAGGCTTTGGATTCAAGCCATAAAACTTCGGCAAAGCTAGTGGTCCATTCGCCTGGTTGGCATGAAAAATGGGGCTATCTTATGAGTAATATGAGGTATATCGTTACATGGGCTAGAGAACCAACCCTCTCCTCCGTACCCTTAGTTACAGTGACCTCGATATGAACGAATATCCTTCCACTTCCATTATTCTTTCCTATGTACAGGATGTCCCGTAATACTTGGTGTGAAAGAAAAAATTTGGCAAAACTAGACCAAAATTGGAACAAACCGCCGCCAACGGCATTTTTATATCTCAACCCGTTTCCAAGATAGAATATTTTAAGGTAAAAAAACAAAATTAGCATGATAGAAACATGATTTTCTCCACTTTCAAATATTTTCATGTCCATGCAATGGCCAATCTTAAATAAATAATTCGAGTAAATTTTCAATTTATTTTATTTTTTGTTCTAAAGTTGATGTGAGAAAAACAACGTCCAGCCCGGAAGCCTGAAGGAATTAATTGACGATCTTAAGAAAAAAATTTGAAAAATATTGTTGAAAAATATATTTGAAAAATTGTTTATTTTTTAACGAACTTTAGAGCTGAATTTATCAAGCCCGCCGAGCCGCCCGTGCGGTTTTCTCGGACGGGCCGCCCCCAGTTCGCTCGGTCAAGCCGCCCTACCCGTTCGGTTCCGTTGTCGTTCATACATACATTACTTATCTCGTTGATGTAAATCGCAGTAACAGAACAATCAAAATTTGAGTTTTTCTGAGTTTTGATCTCGATCAATTTATGAGAAAGAATGAGAAATATCGAATAAAAAGTCCGTGAATCTGCTTATTTTGGGATTCAGCGTTAATCGCCTGTAAAAAAGGAAAAGGTACATTCATTCTCAAAAGTAAAAAAAACATTGAAAATTCTTATCTTAAAGACTAGTTGAAGAAAATGTGGTTGGTGGCCTTAATTAGTCCAATAATTAGCAATATTTTACTCAATCGCTCAAGGAAAAAAAGCTGAAAATTCGTATTCGATTTACCATGGGTCCTACTCAAAATTATTCATTTAACGAAACTAGATTAAGTATAGTTTTGTTCAATAGATTCAAATGTAAATTTTACGCCTCTATTTGAAATTATTTAAATTATTCATGATAAAAAGTTGCGTCAGCTATTGCATAATTTATTCAAAGTTATCCTCCAAGATTTAGGTTACGTTAGCGATGAAATCAAGACCCGGAGCCTGGGATTGTTCTTATAATTGAGTCAGAGACGGTGCAAAACGGAGGATAAACTCGTATCCTACAATTCAATTGGGTACCATCTTCAACATCAAAGGGCTTACAGGAAATTTCGAACCGCGCCTGCGCGTAGTGGAACAATCAATGTTCGTATACAGTAGGAGGAATTCTTGTTATTGACAGATCGAAAAGGTTACACGGATCGAGTTGGGTTTGGGAACATTCATGCGTATGTTCGCTCGAATAATGTATTATGTTGTACTTCTCGGCTGGTATCCAGAAAGTTTGACGTTCCACCTTTCCAAGATTTTCGGATAGCTGTCAGAAAAGTTTATTCGTTTCCATTCTAGTATCCGTATTACAATTTTTCCAGCATTTTGATACCCCAAAATATATTGAACTCACGATATTTTTATCGTTTTTAGTGCTTCTGAAGTCCAAAATTATTCTAAATCATTTTCCTAATTCAAAAAATCGTTTAGGATGAAATTACTTCAACTAACGTTGATTTGAAAAAATTTCATCGTATTTCTCGTGCCATTATATCGTAAGTTCCCGGTGAATATTGACAAATATTTACAGTATGAAGAAAACCTTAAAAAAAAAACGAAAATTTACTAGGCTTCAATTTATCGATTCGAGAAATGTTTTGAACAGAATCTCGTTTTGCAATCGTGCAACCATTTTCTCGCACTTATCATTATCTAAACGAGCAAATGGCAAAAACGTGTTCCAACGAGTGACACAGTCGGGCCGACAAATTTTATTTTGAAGACCCAACAACTGAAACAATTGATTATCGGTTTTCAAAAATTTGTATAAAATATTGTTCCAAATCTTTCGTCTTGAACAGTATTAGAAAAAATGTATACTTACCTATTGGATTTTGTTTTCAAAATATTGAACTCTGCTGAACTTTTTTCAAAAATTTTTCGTAAAATTATTCGAAGAACGTGCCTATCTACCTAGCCAACAATTTGGTTCGGTTCTCTCCTACGTTGATACCGCCGCAGCGAAACCGGCTTTGTCATTTATAGATTATCTCGCAAAACTAACATTTGCCTACTGAATTACGACGTTGATGATGGCCGGGACAAGACCTTGGCTGCTCGCAGAATCGATGGCATTCATAAATCAACAATATTAGCTCCGGAAAATTGGTTACCGAATTGTGCTTAGGGTTGAAAATTTACCTGCGTGATTCCCCACGAAGTTTTTTTTTATGGAGTGGTGTTCGGAAAACTGAAATCGGTCTAGTTGTTCGAAACTCTAAAATCGGCCCAGCCGTTTGGCCGCCTTCGCTCGTGAAAAAGTGCGCTTTCCAATTTCCCCGAAAATGTATCAACCTCCGAAAATTCGGGGTGTTTTCCATTTTCATTCACTAGCCATCAACTCGCCAATTATCAACAGTTCAAGCTTCGTCTCCCGACAGGAATTCGACTCAGTCAATTTGTACTGTCAGAACAGGCAATTTGCTGGCCCGTTGCCAAAACGTCGCGTCGATCGTGGCCAAAAATCGAATGTCCTCATCCGGCAGTTCGTGATGTGTCAAGGGCGGCCGGTCCTGTATTCAAAATTCGAACATTTAAATGCATGAGCTGCTATGCTTAGCCAATCGAACTTCTTGTGTGGCCTGGCGCTGTTTGCTTTCGTAGGCAGAAGCCGACGATCCTCACAACATACGACTGTACATATCGCACTGCGACTGAGTTCTAATCAAAATATTAAATTTAATCAAATAATTGATTTAAGAAAGTCGCTTGAGATTCAATTGGAAAGTGGAGTTTGAAAGTCGAATTGGAAAGTTGAGTTTGTAAGTCGAGTTCGAAAGTTGAGTTTGTCAGTCGAGTTGGAAAGTGGAGTTTGAAAGTCGAATTGGAAAGTTGAGTTTGTAAGTCGAATTTGTGAGTCGAGTTAGTAAGTTGAGTTTGAAAGTTGTCAATCGAGTTTGAAAGTTGAGTTAGTCAGTCGAGTTTGAAAATTGAGTTTGTGAGTCGAGTTTGTCAGTGAAGTTGGTGAGTCGAGTTTGAAAGTTGAGATTGTCAGTCGAGTTGGTGAGTCGAGTTTGAAAGTTGAGTTTGTCAGTCGAGTTGGTGAGTCGAGTTTGAAAGTTGAGTTTGTCAGTCGAGTTGGTGAGTCGAGTTTGTCAGTCGAGTTGGTGAGTCGAGTTTGAAAGTTGAGTTTGTCAGTCGAGTTGGTGAGTCGAGTTTGAAAGTTGAGTTTGTCAGTCGAGTTGGTGAGTCGAGTTTTTGAGTCGAGTTTGAAAGTTGAGTTTGTCAGTCGAGTTGGTGAGTCGAGTTTGAAAGTTGAGTTTGTGAGTCGAGTTGGTGAGTCGAGTTCGAAAGTTAAGTTTGTGAGTCGAGTTTGAAAGTTGAGATTGTCAGTCGAGTTGGTGAGTCGAGTTTGAAAGTTGAGTTTGTGAGTCGAGTTTGAAAGTTGAGTTTGTGAGTCGAGTTTGAAAGTTGAGTTTGTGAGTCGAGTTTGAAAGTTGAGTTTGTGAGTCGAGTTTGTGAGTCGAGTTTGAAAGTTGAGTTTGTCAGTCGAGTTGGTGAGTCGAGTTTGAAAGTTGAGTTTGTGAGTCGAGTTTGAAAGTTGAGTTTGTGAGTCGAGTTTGAAAGTTGAGTTTGTGAGTCGAGTTTGTCAGTGAAGTTGGTGAGTCGAGTTTGAAAGTTGAGTTTGAAAGTTAAGATTGTCAGTCGAGTCGGTGAGTCGAGTTTGAAAGTTGAGTTTGTGAGTCGAGTTTGTCAGTCGAGTTTGTCAGTCGAGTTGGTGAGTCGAGTTCGAAAGTTAAGTTTGTGAGTCGAGTTTGAAAGTTGAGTTTGTGAGTCAAGTTGGTGAGTCGAGTGCGAAAGTTAAGTTTGTGAGTCGAGTTTGAAAGTTGAGATTGTCAGTCGAGTTGGTGAGTCGAGTTTGAAAGTTGAGTTTGTGAGTCGAGTTTGAAAGTTGAGATTGTCAGTCGAGTTGGTGAGTCGAGTTTGAAAGTTGAGTTTGTGAGTCGAGTTTGAAAGTTGAGATTGTCAGTCGAGTTGGTGAGTCGAGTTTGAAAGTTGAGTTTGTGAGTCGAGTTTGAAAGTTGAGATTGTCAGTCGAGTTGGTGAGTCGAGTTTGAAAGTTGAGATTGTCAGTCGAGTTGGTGAGTCAAGTTTGAAAGTTGAGTTTGTCAGTCGAGTTTGTCAGTCGAGTTGGTGAGTCGAGTTTGAAAGTTGAGTTTGTGAGTCGAGTTGGTGAGTCGAGTTCGAAAGTTAAGTTTGTGAGTCGAGTTTGAAAGTTGAGATTGTCAGTCGAGTTGGTGAGTCGAGTTTGAAAGTTGAGTTTGTGAGTCGAGTTTGAAAGTTGAGATTGTCAGTCGAGTTGGTGAGTCGAGTTTGAAAGTTGAGTTTGTGAGTCGAGTTCGAAAGTTAAGTTTGTCAGTCGAGTTGGTGAGTTGGTTTATCTACCTGCTTAATGACAATTTTTACTTTACGTTACCCGACATCAAGTATATTTTTAATGTGTTTTTGAATATTTCTGAAATTCGACAATTGTTAGTTGTCAGCATATTGTGCCGAACCTATTTTCATCTTCGTATCATTTGATTTTTTCCACATCGTTATTTTGGTTTTGCTGTCGGATATTTACTAAATCCGTACAGCGAGAGATTGAATCCGAGAGACAAAACGTCGTGTAGCTGCTCCGAATGTAACCCGATAGTACTTCAGTCTGAGAAATTGGAGATGTCCCCTTTCGAAAAGGAATCGGAGCAAGTTAGTAACAATACGCCCTTTTCTTCCCTTCTTTTGATTGGAGTTATGTGATGTAACTAGAATCGACCAACTGATGATTGAGTTGCTGTAAGCTTTAAGACCTTTCCGTGTGTGATGGTTTTGTAGTTGGTCCCACTTCGAAATCGAATCGGATCAATTTTTGCGACCAGAAAAAAATATACATTTCTAAATGTGCCTATATTTCCGAATACTGTAAGTAATCGGGATTCCGACTCAACGGGAGCAGCCGATATTTATTTCCATAATTTCAACTACTTCGATGGGCGGGAGGGGTGGGGGATTACGTCAGTGATAAGAACTGATAAATGAAATTCCCCCCTCTAACGGGGTGATGGGTTAGGCCTGGACGTGCCATACTACTCGTAGTTTAAGAATTTCGAAAAATCTTGAGAATTGAGGGAAAGAGCGTCGGAGACCTGGCCGCCAATTAACTTCCAAACCTCATTCCGTACGCTGTCGTAAAAAAGTCTCTCAACTCATCGAGGTTAACCTGGAAGTTGGGAAAATATGACAAGGATCGTGGAAAATGGAGTTTGGGAAAATCGAGGATTTAAAGGTTCCGACTTGAGGGCGACGAGGGTCGAGCGACAGGATCTCGGGCTTAGCGGGTCCAACTGCGGAAAAGCATCTCGAACTGGTAGTCCCTCTAAACCATGCCATTACCATTCCATTCCATGCCGAACCAATCCATTCAAATCCTGTCCATTCAAAAGGCGAGGATTTCGCATGCGAATCGATATTAGCAACCCCTTTACGAGCCGACATAAGGTCCGCCTAACCTGACATTCCCCACTGCGTATTAGCTCTTCAAAAGCTATTTTGAAATCAAGATTGCAACATTCACCCCAGCAATTTCGGGCATGGTAGGAAGTCCTTCGAATGCGATTAACCGAGCTTTAGTTCCGAAAGCGGCCACCATAAGCACCACGGCAACTAATGAGCAAAATTTATTTAATCTTTATCTCACTAACGGATGATGCGATTTTCGTCTTGTAAAGCTTATTATTCCCCATTTCGGCGTAAAATTGATAAGAATTAAAGTTAACAAAATTTTAAAGCAAAGGCAAAAAATAAATTATTTTGAATTTCGCTAAATCTAAAACTTTATGATGTCATCTTACAGGGCACTTACCTGGCCCTCGAAATAGCGTATTCGGTTTGCCCGATCCAAATCGGTTACGTATATTCGTCGTTATAAGTAATTTAACACAAGTGAAAGATCATGTAATCCCATAATTAGCCGACTTAAGGGGACAGGCTGGGCACCTGACCTGTGCGACGTTGCCAGATCTCCTACAACGTTGCAGCAGCGTCAATGATTTGCCAAAATCATGGATACGGGCGGCCCTAAGTTATCAAAATTTTGAAAACGCATCAATTTTCTAAAAAATCCTCTTTAGTGCGCACAGTGAATGCGTTTAAAATTTTGTTCGGCATTTCTCATCACTTCTACTTCCACAACATGCTAAATGCCTTTTGAATGGTGGGACTAGGGTTTCCGAAGTTATCACTCCAACAAATTTAGCACCGATAGAGGAAATGGAGATTTCTTGAGCCAGAATCACTAGACATTTTTGCCTCAATAATGATTTTCTGGAATTTTGCATCTACCTAAAAAAGTGGCTATCCATGTTGAATGAGCATCGTCGATTTCAATAATGTAGAATTGAACCAGCTTGCTCTACGGTAACCCAGCTCCTGTTCGATTTTCGTCAACACAATGTTTCGATACTATAAGTAGGTAGTTCTAATTTTTTTTGCTAGACGGTTTTCGTTTATCGTTCTAATTTGATCTCAGCTCGACTTTCTCGATAAAATATCCCAACCTTGCGGGATTCAAATAGTTTTCGACGAGGATGAATTTCCACTCTCATGCTTCTTGGACGTTCAATTGACAGTGACGGAGACGACGAGGGACCCTTGGACAGGAGGGGCGGGGGAGGGACTGATTGCGCGATTAGCGTCGCTCAACTGAAACAAACGAAGGGAGCAACGCGAACGGACGAGTTCGTCGCTGAGAAAATAGCGAAGAAACCGAGTCGCTACTTTGAGGCTGTGTTGGTTTCCATTTGCAAAGTAGTCCCCAACCTTTCTTGCAAATTGGTTCGGCACGGTTTGTTCAGGATCTGTCTAATTCAAGGTCGACCGTCGAAGAAGTAATATATTTTTGGAATAACTCAACTGTCGATTCAAAAGAGCATTTTTTCAATTAAATTAAATAATTTTGAAAAATGGAAAAACTATATTTTGAAAGTGATGCCGTGGGTTTAGAATTTATTGAGCATTTTTCTCGGGGTTTCCTCTTGATTAACCTTAAAATAGTGTTTTTTCCGGAAAATTTAGAAAAATTCGGTTTTTGGCTCGAATTTTCTTATGCAATTTCTTCTTTTTCATGTTTTTGTCAATTCGAGGGAGTTCTACTGAACCGATTTTAAAAAGTTTTTTATTGCAGTTTTTCCAGTTTTGACCGTCTATGTACCTCGTACGCTAGGTGATGGCTTTCCCGTATGTATAATCACGTGGAGATTTGATTCCCGATATGGGGGCTTATGTTTAAACAACTCGTCACGTTTCTGCATGCAGAACGTGGGCATAAATGGCGCTTATGCTAAAAATAGCTTCTATTTATCAACATTGAAACACAAACAACGTCTTTCTATCGGTTCGAAATGAAACTACATTCTTCCACGATTGCTGCATATATAGCAATTTACCTTTCATTGCCAAATAAAATTGGTAAACATCCATACTGCCTCTGTTCTATTTTTTAAGCTAAAATCATTTGTTTCTTCGAAATCACAAAGATCGTGTATATAAACAGTGGCCGAAAATAGTAACAAAGACCGCGATGAGAATGGCAGGATCGCGAGTAAGCAGAATCACACCGACCGGAGGAGATGAGCGTGAAACGAAAACGATAATAGCCCCCTCCCGTCGCCTCCCAGGCCCCCCACGTGAAAAGCTCCTACGGAAGTTGCCAGTTCTACCACACGAAACTCATCGAATTCCCCTTGGGAATTTCCCGCGGAAAAGATTTTTCGATAAATTAATTTCATGAATGCTTTTCTATGATTGGTGCTTGTTACTAGGGGTACCTTCAATAATGGTTTTAGTTTTCAACCTGTTTCAAATGTTTTCGAAATTTCGGATTTCATGCCAAAACATGTCCTTTTTTGTAGAATCAGTGGTAACAATATTATTAAATATCAAAAATCAATAGTAAATAGGTGGTATTTTGAATTAAAATTAATATTCAGAAAGCAACGTTGTACTTGATACAAAAACCTACCTTTGCTTTTCGACAGGTTGTTCCACGACATTATTGGGATATGGTACTATCAACGATGAATAGTGGGCTGCTTGTTTGTTATTAGGTACCTACCTACTGCATAATTGAGAAAACGTCAAATATCTTGGGACCACTACTTAGACAAAAAAAAAACCTATGCCCCGAAAAATCCCCGATGTTGGGAATTTTCTCGAAATACGGCCCAGTGGTAAGGGAATAAAGCGAATGCGGCATAAAGGGAAATGGAGAGGGCCGAGCCAGCTGAGCCCACTACCGAGCACAAGATAAACGGACCGAATCGATCCGATTCCTACCTCGGATTGCAACTACAACGCACTTGAGTGTTTGAAATTCGAGTTGATTCAAATCGATTTTCTTGCTTCACGAAAGCGCAGGGCTGCAAATAATGGACCTTTGATCTCGAAGTTGACTTTGATCTCGATGATGAGTTTGATCTCGAAGTTGAGTTTGAACTCGAAGTTGAGTTTGATTTCGAAGTTGAGTTTGAACTCGAAGTTGAGTTTGATCTAGAAGTTGACTTTGATCTCGAAGTTGAGTTAGATCTCGAAGTTGAATTTGATCTCGAAGTTGACTTTGATCTCAAAGTTGACGTTGATCTCGAAGTTGACTTTGATCTCGAAGTTGACTTTGGACTCGGAGTTGACTTTGATCTCGAAGTTGACTTTGATCTTGAAGTTGACATTGATTTCGAAGTTGAGTTTGAACTCGAAGTTGACTTTGCACTCGAAGTTGAATTTGATCTCGAAGTTGACTTTGATCTCGAAGTTGACTTTGATCTCGAAGTCGACTTTTATCTCGAAGTTGAGTTTGATGTCAAAGTTGACTTTGATCTCGAAGTTGAATTTGATCTCGAAGTTGACTTTGATCTCGAAGTTGAGTTCGATCTCGAAGTTGAGTTCGATCTCGAAGTTGAGTTTGATCTCGAAGTTTAATTTGATCTCGAAGTTGACATTGATCTCGAAATTGATTTTGATCTCGAAGTTGAATTTGATCTCGAAGTTGACTTTGATCTCGAAGTTGACTTTGATATCGATGTTGACTTCGATCTCGAAGTTGACTTTGCACTCGAAGTTGACTTTGATCTCGAAGTCGACTTTTATCTCGAAGTTGAGTTTGATGTCAAAGTTGACTTTGATCTCGAAGTTGAATTTGATCTCGAAGTTGAATTTGATCTCGAAGTTGACTTTGATCTCAAAGTTGACATTGATCTCGAAGTTTAATTTGATCTCGAAGTTGCCATTGATCTCGAAATTGACGTTGATCTCGAAGTTGAATTTGATCTCGAAGTTGACTTTGATCTCGAAGTTGACTTTGATCTCGAAGTTGACTTTGGACTCGGAGTTGACTTTGATCTCGAAGTTGACTTTGATCTTGAAGTTGACATTGATTTCGAAGTTGAGTTTGAACTCGAAGTTGACTTTGCACTCGAAGTCGACTTTTATCTCGAAGTTGAGTTCGATCTCGAAGTTGAGTTCGATCTCGAAGTTGAGTTTGATCTCGAAGTTTAATTTGATCTCGAAGTTGACATTGATCTCGAAATTGATTTTGATCTCGAAGTTGAATTTGATCTCGAAGTTGACTTTGATCTCGAAGTTGAATTTGATCTCGAAGTTGACTTTGATCTCGAAGTTGACTTTGAACTCGGAGTTGGCTTTGATCTCGAAGTTGACTTTGATCTTGAAGTTGAGTTTGAACTCGAAGTTGACTTTGCACTCGAAGTTGATTTTGATCTCGAAGTTGAGTTCGATCTCGAAGTTGAGTTTGATCTCGAAGTTTAATTTGATCTTGAAGTTGACTTTGATCTCGAAGTTGATTTTGATCTCGAAGTTGATTTTGATCTCGAAGTTGACTTTGCACTCGAAGTTGATTTTGATCTCGAAGTTGACTTTGATCTCGAAGTTTAATTTGATCTTGAAGTTGACTTTGATCTCGAAGTTGATTTTGATCTCGAAGTTGATTTTGATCTCGAAGTTGACTTTGCACTCGAAGTTGATTTTGATCTCGAAGTTGACTTTGATCTCGAAGTTGAGTTCGACCTCGAAGTTGAGTTTGATCTCGAAGTTTAATTTGATCTCGAAGTTGCCATTGATCTCGAAATTGATTTTGATCTCGAAGTTGACTTTGATCTCGAAGTTGAGTTTGATGTCAACGTTGACTTTGATCTCGAAGTCGACTTTGATCTCGAAGTTGAATTTGATCTCGAAGTTGACTTTGATCTCAAAGTTGAGTTTGAACTTGAAGTTTAATTTGATCTCGAAGTCGACTTTGATCTCGAAGTTGAATTTGATCTCGAAGTTGACATTGATCTCGAAATTGATTTTGATCTCGAAGTTGAATTTGATCTCGAAGTTGACTTTGAACTCGGAGTTGACTTTGATCTCGAAGTTGACTTTGATCTCGAAGTTGACTTTGAACTCGGAGTTGACTTTGATCTCGAAGTTGACTTTGATCTTGAAGTTGACATTGATTTCGATGTTGAGTTTGAACTCGAAGTTGACTTTGCACTCGAAGTTGATTTTGATCTCGATGTTGAGTTTGATCTCGACGTTGAGTTTGAACTCGAAGTTGACTTTGAACTGAAAGTTGACTTTGATCTCGAAGTTGATTTTGATCTCGAAGTTGAATTTGATCTCGAAGTTGACTTTGATCTCGAAGTTGAGTTCGATCTCGAAGTTGAGTTCGACCTCGAAGTTGAGTTCGACCTCGAAGTTGAGTTTGATCTCGAAGTTTAATTTGATCTCGAAGTTGCCATTGATCTCGAAATTGATTTTGATATCGAAGTTGACTTTGATCTCGAAGTCGTATTTGATCTCGAAGTTGAGTTTGATGTCAACGTTGACTTTGATCTCGAAGTCGACTTTGATCTCGAAGTTGAATTTGATCTCGAAGTTGATTTTCAACTTGAAGTTTAATTTGATCTCGAATTTGACATTGATCTCGAAGTTGAGTTTGAACTCAAAGTTGACTTTGATCTCGAAGTTGTGTTCGATCTCGAAGTTGACTTTGATCTCGAAGTTGACTTTGATCTTGAAGTTGACTTCGAACTTGAAGTTGAGTTTGATCTCGAAGTTGATTTTGATCTCGAAGTTGACTTTGATCTCGAAGTTGAGTTTGATCTCGAAGTACATTTTGATCTCGAAGTTGACTTTGATCTCGAAGTTGAGTTTGAACTCAAAGTTGACTTTGATCATTTTATGTTCGTATTTTTTAATGTTGGAGTTAAGAACACACCTTCTTGAAAGTCAGAGGTTTTTAGACGAATTCAGAGGTTTTTTCGGTGTTCGACAGAGAAAAGCAAGGCGACGAGTTGGCAACACTGCTCTCACTAATTCACGAGAATTCTGGAGTTGGACTTCTCATCGGTTTTGTTGATTGAAAAAGTGCAAAAAGTGTTGTCACTAGGTACCAATTTTTTTATGGTGAATCTCACCCTATGGTGATTCTCACCCTATGGTGATTGGTATGAGAATCTCATTCTGAGAATCTGATTCTCATCCTATTGAGGGTCGACGTGGATATTTTCTACCCAACTTTGTCGCTCACTTGAGTTTTCGAGAAGGAGAAAATGAGAGGAAAATATCGAACGATTTCCCTCGGGCGGGAAAACTTTTCTCCTCATAGAGAGATACAGTACTGAAGCCAAGTGCCATTGTTGCATACTGCATTGTTCCAATATTGAACAGGCAGAGCAAAATCTACTTGTTATCGAGGCGCTAATTGGACTTCTTATCAGGGGCTAAACTGACCGTTAATTAGGTCCTGATGGAATTCGCCAGGATTAACTTAGATAACGCAGGTGCTCCTTTATCGGACCCCGAGAGTTCAATTTGAATTTTTCGCAAAAATCCGAACTGTTTTCCTTCCATTACTTTTTCAAGGATTTTGAGCGTTTCCAATTCTTGGGAAGCCGGGGTCACCCGTCTGCGACGTAATTGGCTGACTGCATCAACTGTCTGCCGGGCCAATGGAAAATGTTCAACCGTGCGGAGGAGCGATAAGGACCTCCATTCAAGTAGGAGAGTAGTGGTGGCCTGTATTGGTGCACGTCCAATATGGCGCAGCAAAACCTGAAGATGCGAATCTGATCGGTCTTGATTTGAGGCCGGATCGTCAGCGAATTTTATTTTCACGTTGGAAAACGTACTGTTTTCGGCACAAACATAAAAATTTGAAGCGCTCGCAATATTACATTGATCAATCTGGTACTTTTTCCACTCATGCCGAAATTCCAAGCCTAATTTTCCCGATTTATGTTTGATTGTTAAGAAGAAAATGTCATTTTGAGAAGAAAAGTCCAAAAAAGTGCATAAATTTTGTTTTTATTAGTAAGTACCTATTTTTATTTTTTTAGTTTTTCATGAGTTTTTTCAAGGTCAGTTTTGCTTATGTTAATTTTTCATTTCTCCCTCTCCAGTTCCTATTTTTGCTGGGAGGAGAGTGATGTGGCCACCTTCTCGCTATGTCCACTCGACCATTGACCGTCAATGATCGAGCGGACCTAGTGAGAAGGTCGCCACAATATTAACGAATATCAAGAGTAAATAAACTCAAACTCAAAATGCCAAACTTTCATGCGAAAAAAAAATTATTTTTTCCTAAAAAAATTATTTTTTTCTAAAAAAGTTGTATACAAATAGTTGAATTAAGTGTCAGATTTTGCCGACATTTCAGTTAAAGAATTAATTAAATCGGATCAAAATTGCCTGTGTAAGATGGAAAAAAACGTTCAACCTTTCGACAAGTCAACTCGAGTAACCTCCCCCTTTTTAAAGCAGGTTAAAAATGTATAGCCAAACGTCGAGGCTTTGTAAAATTTCCCACACCTACGCCGAATAACCTCTTGGCCTATTCATTCGTTCGGAATTCGTTTTGAAATATTGAATAACTTGAATATGCCACCTATGGAGCCGACTCAATACATGAATTATTCAAACGCATTTTCTCAATTTTCCCCCCTCGGGTAATGGAAAACTCTGGCTGTGGCAGTATCTTGAATTCTGAGCAAATAGAGGGGCAAAGAGAAGCACCAGAACTGAACAAGGAGATTGAAGTGAAGAAAATGGCGTCGCTAGAAGCACGCTTTTGATGGAAAAGCTCAACTTTATATCCGGGACTTATTGGACGGGTATCATCTTATTCAACACACACTGTGTTCACAACCTTCGACGCACACACTGATCGTCCGCCATTACAACGAATGCAAT
Source organism: Nesidiocoris tenuis (assembly GCA_036186465.1). NCBI lineage: Eukaryota > Metazoa > Arthropoda > Insecta > Hemiptera > Miridae > Nesidiocoris > Nesidiocoris tenuis. The sequence goes on from AP028919.1 coordinate 8,203,312, forward strand.
CTTGGCAAGGTGATCGGTGGAGAAGGTTCAATCTGAAGAGAGCACGGGATTCAGCGATAGATGAAAAGCTAAAATATCTAATAGCATTCTGGCAAAAAACATGAAATATTTACCTACTTCGGAAAATTCTCACATTGATTTGAAAAATTCTCAATTTGATTAAAAAAATACATAATTTGATTGGAAAAATTCACAATTGAATTTGAAAAATACTCAATTTGAATTGGAAAATTCTCATTTTGATTTAGAATATTCTCAATTTAATTTGGATACATTATACTATGAAAAACGCTGCTAAGTAGATTAGTGACATGGGTACATTATTTGTCTGGGTATCACAGAAAATAAAGTTCAAATAGTTGGAGTAGGTAGGTTTATCATCATATCATTTGTGGAGTAATGGTCAATGGTGAGTTCAATGATGCTTAAATGGTACTTTTTCACAATGATGAATAAATAGGTATAAAAAGAAGAAAAAACACTGAGCGATTAAACAAGACCCGTTGACGAGGTCTCATCACGAGGGGACAATGCCCCTCCCCAATCCCTTCCCTTATACCTTGACTCAAACCAGGTCCCTGCGGGTCCCTCATATACGGTATTGATACCTGAGATTTCCGAGAAGGCCTGACTCGGGATCGCATCTATTCACCGCATAGCGCTTTAAATTCCCTTAATTAATCTGTCCACCCTATTAATATGCGAGACTGACTAATCCCAATAACGTTCACTTTCTAATAGCCGAATCGCAGTTTTGCAGTTCCAAGCCTATAAACCGACGCCCTCGGATAAAGCAGTCGTTATCAAGGGTGGGAATGCATCTGATAGGGAATTAATCACCCGACGTTTTCTCCTGTATCACGTTTTTGCTTAACCCCATAGGTGCTTAGGCCGTAAAACCAAGAAAATAGCGAAAAAATTGACCCTGGTGACCAAAATCTCGAAAAAATGCCAAATTTCATGTTTCATAGTCAATATCTAAAGATTCCCGCCAAAAAACCCCGAAGTCCAATCCATCATTTTTTTGAAATTTTTCCTAGGCTAGGACCTTGGATTTTCCAGCTGGAATCGGTTTTTTGCATTTTTCTTAGTCCTGGAGAGTTGTAGAAAATTGCAAATTTTTTGTGTCATGTACCTGCCCAAAACCTACTCAAAAATATTTTTTTTGGAATTTTAACATTTTTTTTAAAGGGTCAAAAAAATATTTTTTGTTTAGGTCAAAAATTAGTCTTTAAACCAGTTTTTGATTACTAAACCCCAATCAATTTTGACTTATAGGGAGTGAAAAATGTGTAAAAACCTTCAAGGAATCCAACGAGCTCAAAAAATTCAAAATCGGTTCAGTAGGACTCCCTCAAATTGCCAAAAACGCGAAAACGCAGAAATCGCATTAAGAAATTCAAGCCAAACCGATTCAACAACAAAATGTTCGAATTTTTTCGGAAAAACCACCCTATCTTATGGTAAATCAAGCGAGAAACCCGGGAAAAATACTCAAAAAATTCTAAACCCACGGCATCACCTTCAAAATTGAGATTTTGTGTCTTTTCAAAAATATACCCTAATTATGCCGAATTGGACCCGTTAACCTTCTCCGATCGGATTGCCCGGACAATATGCCTCAAGTTGGAGCAAACCACAACTTTCAAGACTAATTTAGTCAAAATCGGATCAGTATTTCAATACGAAGTGGCTGGACGAAATTTTTGGCCAAAATTTCGTCCGTCCACTTCGTATTGAACCGCTGATCCGATTTTGGTGCGGTTGGTCCTAAAAGTTGCGTTTTGCTCCAACTTGAGGCATATTGTCAGGGGAATCCGATCAAAAAATTTTAAGGGGTCGAAAACCCAAAAAAACTGTTTTTGAGATCATGACTTTTTTTACATTTGATCGTTTTTGAGTAGTCTAGAGTTGATTCAGAGGATTCCCTTATAGGAGGTGCACGTCACAGGAAAATTTGCTAAACGCTCGTTTTTTTTTTTTTGAAATCGGACCACTCCTTCTATGCGTTTTGCTGCTGACGGCGTACGGCGTACGGCGTACGGCGTACGGCGCACAGTGGTCGGAAACGGCCGATTTTGTGCAAAAACCTTATAAGGCTGGAAACTGGGCGAAACTCGTATGACCCCACATGTTTTTTGGTGAGCTGAAACTGAATCTGAAACCCATTTGTCTCTATCGGCTTCAGAACTTAGGTTATCAAGCTTTTTAACTTTTTTGTACACAGAAATTCGTTAAAAATCACTTTATTGGCGCTAATTTCAATGAATATTTATAATCAAAATAATCAGATAAGGGACTTGATTAATTTTAACATGTACGGGACTGTAGGCAAAGATTGTTTATTTTACTAAATTAATTTACAACGTCGTTCTTCAATTTTCCTACAGCAACATCTCTAGGGCCTCTGCTCCTAGCGTAAGATTTTTTGTTTTGAACTGCTTGTCTTAAACTACTAATGAATGGATCTGATGAAATCAACATCTGATGAAAAACGTCCTCATTTGTAGCCAAACGAGAACATTTGCGAGAGTGATGGGTCCTGAAATATTTGTAATGCTTGTTCCGACATTCTTGGGCTTCTTCTGAAAGTGATCCTATTGGAAGAGCTGCGCTCTCAATGATTTCAGTTCCATGGAAGAGGATTTTGTGAATGGTTGCAGGCAGGTAGTACCATATGACTAAAAATTTTGATGCCAAACAACCAAATGAACAGCTGAAATTTTGAATCGAAATTGAAGTGCTGAAGCATAATTAAAATTAGTGAAGGTCGCCACAAATGGTTACAGAGATTATTTTTTTTTGCTCTTTGAACTTCTGCACAAACAAAACGCTAGGTCAGTATCATACAAGAGCCAACAGGTGTTCACGCTGCTCACAATCCCATCTAGTGTTTAGGAGAGAAATTAAATCTGCAGCGACATGTCGACTCATCATCTCCAGTCAGAGTTCCACCTTTCACCCCACATAACTTCCGGAACCACGGGAGATAAAATTGGCCCCACCTATCGGCCACACGTAAGGTACCACTCAGCAGGAGTTCACGAGCTTAACGCTCAGCCTGTCTTGCTTATCGCCACCACGTCTTCAGTCTACTTATTTTGAAACGCGAATTGTTTGGTTTGTATATTTCACCCACCTGCTTCCCAGATCCGTCTTTTTCGGTTTCCTGTTTTGACCTTTTTTGAAAGAAAGGCGAATAGTTGGAAACAACAGGTTCTAATGGGAATCCCCATCACCGGCGGCCGAGGGCGGCGATGAAACTCACGGTGTTGACTCTTGTACCCTTGTTCTTTGACCTGATAACGTTCCCGAAGCGGAGCTCAGCGGAGCTTTTTTTTGTGGTCCACAATAATAGGTACTGTTATGGAAAAAATTTTACTGCCTTCATTTTTACCCTTATTTTGGTTAACCTTGATAAAAAAAAACAAATAACTGAATTATTCTCGTTATTTATACCTCCATAGACCGAGAAAAATTACAAGAAATAAATTAGTTCTATTTACAAGAGGTACAAGATGTCATATCGCGAATTCAAAAACTAGAACGTTGATGAAAAGATTATGATTTTTTCCATTTTGTCGTTCTCAGCTCTCCAATTGATGTTTTTCAAAAGCTAAATCGAGCGAGAATTCACATCTGTAGGTATCTGAGAGTGAGTTACAATGCCCAGAACACCGATCGGACGACTTTCGTTTTGGGGGGTTTTTTCACGTATCCGACCACTGTGCGGCGTACGGCATACGGCGTACGGCGTACGGCGTACGGCGTACGGCATACGGCGTACGGCGTACGGCGTACGGCGGACGGACAAAAAATTTTTATTGCAGATTCGTGTTCTAAAACCTCTGAAACGTGAAAGAAAAAATTTTCAGGGGGTGTTGTAAAAAAATTTTTCTTGATCAATTACATAGGTACATTATTTCTGGAAATAATGTACCAAAATGCATTTACCCAAACCCATGAATTTTTACACGTGCTGATTACAGGCTCTCCTAATAGTAAAATATTGTTATCATCACCACCAACGATAATCCTATTTTTATTTAAGTAAAATTTTGATTCTTACCCTGAGCAATTTACTTGCTTGTTTGTTAGTTATAGTGTTTGAAAAAATAATTATTTCAAATTAGAATTACCGAACCTATTCAGTAACTTATTCAGCTGAAATAAAGAATCGGAACCTAATAAACGAAAAAATATTTACATGACAATGTTTTCAAGGTTCTATTCTCGTACTATTATTATTATATCGTCACTTAAGTCACACCACCTAACTCAATTTTTCCAAGTTTTCAGGAGATACAAAAAACTAATTATTTCAACATGGAAATACATTGAGCGGTGCTGTCACTTCTCCATCTCCTTTTCACTGGTTGGTTCAATCTCCTTGGCAGTTTTACCATGATATCGGCTATTGAAAAATCTATCGAGTGGTGTATCCAACTCATTTTCGCCAAAAATTGAGTTAGGCGGTGTTAGAACTTAAGTGGCGATATATTATTTTTAAAAATTGTATGAAATATTTTTATTTTTATTTGAAATGATTTTTTCGGTTTTTCAAAAACGCTTATTCGCTATTCCAACCTAGGTATAGGAGGGTATCAAATATGTAGTAACATTCAGAAAAATTAGAAGTTAAAAAGCTATAAATAAAATGTTCTTTTTTGTTTCCAAGGTACGTCGCTTTTATATGAGAAAATTCGAAAAACAAAATTATACCTAGGTAGCTTCGCTCGAACTCAAATCCCTTCAGAAATCGGACATACTCATTTGACACCAGTGCCGCTGAATTGCCGCAGAGAGTCTATAGAATCCGAAAGACGTTTTCTTCAAAGTTGGGGGCAACTTGCGAAAATAGCTACAGCCAATTCATCGGGAGCGGAAAGTTTCACCCGAGGTTGTTTGCTCTTTCGAGGATTTCCCTTTCCAAACCGACTGGGCTATTGTTCTTGCCGAACGGCTTTGACATTTTGCCAAAGTTCATTCGGTTAATGAAAAAGCAGGTGGAAAGGGACGTAGTGTCGTCGACTTCAAGAGCGATTGATTTGAACCGCGCAGACTGCGTTTCAAGTTTTACTTTCAATTTTTTTTTTTTAAAGGGAATTTTCATCATTTTCTCCTTTCTTTCTTTTTTCTTCTTTCTCTTTTGTTGGAAATTGGAAAAATTGTTCATCAGAAGAATGTAGGAAAAACTGGCAATTCACCTTGACCCGATTTCTAGCCAGTCGAACCCAGTATCTCCAGATTTCAGTTTTTAATCTTCGGTTTTCTATTTAATTTTCATTCCTCAACGCATCCATGGGAAGTTTTATTTGAAAAATTTGGATAAATTTGAATAAACTAAATTGATGAACTCACCTGTGGTATCTCAACAACAACAACAACAACAACGATGTCAATGTGATTCTAAACGATTGTCGATTTTCGAGTCAATACATAAATTTCCATTCCAACCTTCAATCTGTGATTTATTACACCTCAACATATTACTTCGAATTACTTCGTTGAGTTATGGATTTTAAAATCAATTCAAGCGTTACTTAGACACAGTTGGGCATCTATTGAAAAAAATTCGAGATTTGAAACTAGCTCTCGGTAAACTTCTTCAAAAAAAAAAAAAAAGATTTCCCAACAATTAAGTTTTTAATTTTTCCTCAGTCTTTGTATCTATTTTATATTACATATAGCAAAGATACACGATCGGTGGATTTCGTGGCACTTTCGGTGGAGTTGCCATCATATGATACATACGGAAGTTCCTACGAATGGTAACTTATGTCTAAAAAATTTCAGCTGCGTCGAATAAAAAATCAATCGTTCTCCTTGTTTACTCGCGGTTATTTTCTCCCCATCGAACAAGCAAACAATTCGGTTCGTTTGATCCGTCGGAATTGTTTCCGTTTTGTCTGCTTTACGTTTTCAGTCTGGCAATGTTCAACGTTGATTCGCTCGATTTCACTTTGGTCACGTACCCGTTCTTGTTCGATACGTGTATTTCGAGTAGAAGCAGAGTATTACGTGGAGGAGAAATTTCGAGTATCAATTGAATACGTTGCGTGGTATGTTTATGCTCAGGGCGGTCCTCGCTGTTCGCATAAATATGTATGAACACTAAAAAAATACTTTTGGAGGCATTGAGTAACAAAATTCGTATATCCCTAATAAATATGTAAAATCGTAAATTGTTCCTTCATAAATAATTGTTAATTTCTGATAACGATTAACATAAGTAGTGTTCTGAATAATACAATCTTCTATATGGAAAATCTAGAGAATCGTCAATAAAGAAAATTCTGCCATAGCACTGATATTTGAACAATTTCATTCATATTTGATAACGTGAATTGTTTCACATGAAGGGTCAGAATCGGCGATATTAGCTTAGGCCCTCGTCAACTTCCTGTTTACAGCTGAATAACCTAATTAGGGGGAGCTGGCGAACTTTCTACCCCTTCAGGTTCATCTCGCGTTTCTGTAAAGTTTCTAAACGTCAAACTCACCCTTCAACTTCTTATCCAATTTTCATTTTGAAAACCCTCGTTACCTTGCTTACGGTTTTAGATTGCTCACTGCGCAAGGAAAATCCTAGTTTTTACCGGAGTTTTATGAGAAATGAAGAGCTGCCAAGAAAGTTTTGAGAAAAATTGGTATTTTGAGCTGTGAAATACGACTGGTTTCATTTTACTTTTAATTATTAAATATTTTTCATATTAAAATATTAAATATTTAAAATTAAAATATAAAATAATAGAAAACATTAAATTTTAATATTAAATTAGTTAATTAATTCGTAGAAAATTTTTCTATTATTTTTTTCCAAATATTAAAATATCTTGTCATGGAAATTGTGGCCAAGATGACCTATTCTTCCAGAAAATGGATTTTAAATTCTTCCCGGAGTCCTATCGTTAAAAATGGTCGGCCAACGTCACGTGACGGTAACTGCCATCTTTCATTTCTTTCAAGGTGAAAATCAAGCGGGGGAAAAGCAAGGGAAGAGTAAGTCGGGGCTTATTCTATTTGCCTAAGTAGGAAAATGAGCTTCGTGATATTTTCATCCCTCAAACGTGATGGAGGTTACGATGCCAAGATTGATAGAACCTCATCCCCCCGGCTAACCTCGAAAAAACGGCTGGGTGGAGAAAAAGGAGAAAAACGCTTCCCGCCAAGAATACTTCCATCAATTTTGGCGAAATAAGTCAACCTCATTTTGCCAGGATATTACCGGCTCCTCCCAACTTGGAAGGTGGAAATGTCGTTAATGTTGTATCCTCGGGTGGAAAGTTTGTGTGCACAACATGACTTCATTTCCTCCTTTACGTCCCATTGCGTCTGCTGCCTGTAAACATTTTACCAGCCATTTGCCATGTGGTAATTTATCCACAAGTTTAGCTACTCTGACAAACACAATGATGAAGGTTCCCAAAAAAAAAGTTACTTTTGAGCGCCTCGGAAAACAACCGTGGATATGTACATTTTTCTGTATCTCTAACTATTACTTTTTTATTTTTTTTTTTACTCGATCCGATTAGTGAAAACTTGAAATGAATTTATTTTTCGTACGAGCTCTGACCAAATGAATTCAACCTAATTTTTTTTTTTACCTAAATCGGAACAGAAAAACTCGATTTTCATGTACGAGAAAATGGATTCGCGGAAATCAGAGAAAATTCTCCAATAATGTGACAGTCGTAATGACATCGTCGCCATCAGTGACGCGCTGTGACGCAATGCCGCGCTTCGGTGACGCGTCGTCGTGACGCGAGTGACGATGTTCTCCCTGCTGGCCCTGTTCTGGGCCGTGTTCGAATTCGTGTCCGAGCGGCGCCGCCGGATGATCGAACTCGTGTCGACGGACGCGGCGTCGGGCGACGCGTCCGCCAATGCGGGCGAGCCCGAAGTCGTCACTGCGAGGACGCACAGGACGCCGGCCGAGATACGCATGCGCCGTTCGTCGTCGAAAACGCACGCGCGCACGTATCGGATCAAACTTCCGCCGAATCCACGCAGAGCCAAAAGGTATTGCTTAAATATGCCAAATTTATTTTTCGAAAAAAAAATGAAATAATATTCAATAATTATAAAATTCGATAATCCAATAACAATTAAATAATAACAATAATAATAATAATTCAATACACAATTCGATAATTGTTGTATATTATACAGAAAATACTTGATAAAATTTGACAATTTTAATTTTTCAAACAAATTTCGCTAAAATCGACGATTAAATTCGGCATTTCGGAGGAAGAATTCAAAGCTTTCGGAGGTCCTGGAGTAAACACAGGCCAAGGATGGCCAACATCGGATTTAATCCCGGTTTATCTAGACAATTCAATCAATTGAGTTTAAGCCCCGATGAATCCGATTAGGTCTTGTTGAGCTGTTTATTAATGGCGTCTATTAAGTGGCGTTTATTAGGAGGCCAACATTGGATTTAATGCCGGTTTATCTAGACAATTCAATCAATTGAGTTTAAGCCCCGATGAATCCGATTAGGTCTTGTTGAGCTGTTTATTAATGCCGTCTGATCAGCGAGAGTCAATTTAACCGAGAGTCAAATGCGAAATTACCTTTGAGTTTAAATTCAAGTTAAATGACTATTGAAAGGGATATTTATGTTCGACAGTGAACAGATACATCATACTGGACACCGGACATGAGATACTAGATATTAGATACTGGACACTGAATACTAGTTAGGTACCTATTAGATACTAGCTTCTAGATAGTAGAAATCAAAAATTAGATACTGGATACCAGGTAGTAGATACTGGATTCAAGGTATTATATAACTAGTAGGTATTAGGTACAAATCATGATTCTAGATGGAAGAAATGAGATATCAAAGACTAGGTACTAGATACGAGGTACTACAAGATAGCAGATATTGTGTACCGGATATGGGGTACTGGGTACTTGATAGTCGATTTTATATACTGGATGTCAGACACTAGATACCCAGTAGATACTAGATACTTAGATGATAGGTAGTAAATAATAGATACTAGATACCAGGCAATAGATACGAGAACAAACAAAATAAAACAAAAACTCTGTCCGCCATATTGTCCAGATGGGACAGGAAAAAGGGAAGAAGAAGAAGAAGAAGAATAGATACGAGATACCATATCGATACCTTAAAGCACAAAGGGCATATGTCCCAAAATATCAATTTTGAGATTTCGGTACCGAAAGAATCCACTCATCAGAACCTATCGATCGCTCCAAGAATCATGATCCTTTTATCTATTTTTGGGGCCAAAAAAGATATAATAGAAAAACGACAAATATTTGAAGAGCGTTTTATCTTGGAAGTGTCAAGTGCTAAAAAAGTTCTGGTTGAACGAGGTTGTAGATCTTGGTCAGACAAACATTTTTTATATAGCGATTTTTTTTTATGGAATTGAAAACTATGGGAGAAATTTTTATTTTTGTAAATTGATCAAAAACTTATTTTGCATTTTTCTCATTATGCCATTTTTGGGCATATGCCCTTTGTGCTTTATTAGATACTAGATATTAAATACTGGATACTAGATAGTAGAATCTACTAAATTCTAATAACTGATATTAGACTTTAGGTACTACGACATACTAGAAAGGAGATACAAGACAAAGGAAAGTAGGTAATAGATGCTGGATACTGGATCATGCGCACTGGATACTTGATACCCAGTAGATACTGAATACCAACTGGATAACGATGCTAGGTAGTAGATACTAGATAGAGATATTAGGTACACCGTTGGATATACATTACGTTACCTTAAGGTCGTATCATGGAAAGATAGCATCGACTCGCCACTGCTAATTTTCAATTGCTCCTCAATTTTTTTCCCAATTGAGAAATTTTCTGGAAAAGCTGGTCGTTTCTAAACTCGTTCGTCCAAAGGGTTGAAAATCAATAAAGACGACCTCTAAACCGACAGCCGGAGCCACTCACCGCCAGCGCCCGGCGGACAGACACGCAGACCAATACCAACACTTGAAAACGATGAACTTGAATATTCACTCGGACTCGGGAATATCAGTACTTGGAACAGCGGATTGTTGGGGGTGTGTACCGCGAGGTGAGGGGCTGTATTCGATAAATAATTCACCCCGGAAACCGGGCCGGCTGAGTGATCGAGTTTTATGCTTGAGCGAGCTGTTCTGCTAGCTTTTATCGTCGTCTGTGTGATGAAATCGGGAATAATTTGGAAGCCGAGTCATTTTTAGTCGCATCGGTCGGTTAAGATTAGCCCGGGAGGGGGAGGGAAGAAATTGCTGCTATTTTTGCAATCGATTATTGATTATAGCCCTTTTTCTAAGTACGATGAAGAGAGTAGTAATAATATTAATCAAAACGAACCCAACTGTCCGTAGATAACACACAATACTTCCATATTTTGAAAGGTAAAAGTGTGACACAATTTGGTCATATCTTGACTGCTTTTAAGGGTGTTTATTTCAAGAATATCGAAAAACACAGCATGCAATTATTAAAATTCGCCCAAAATAAAAATACGCTAAATTATCGGAATATAAAAAATATCCACGTATTCTCCAAGGAAAAATAAAGATTTTAAGACCAAGAACGCTCAAATCGGATCATTTTTGTGGCCGGAAAAAATAAAATAGAAAACAATAAAAATTTAAATATATCTTAAGTACTGTGCGTTATCCAAATTCCTATTGAACAGGGTGTTAGGTCTTGCCGAGACAAACATTTCAGTTCAAGAAATTTGAAAAAAGGTTGAGAATTGAGGGAGTTATGGCCATTTTTGTAAATTACCACAGACGGACACACAGACACTTCGGGAAGTGATTCTGAGTAAATGTGCATAAGTAGAAGTTTTTTCTGAAGCTCCGTCCCGATTCTCGATGGTAGGAAAATTACAATACTTCCATTTACTCTGTAAAATTTTCGTTTATGGAAGCAAAAACGAGAAATGAAAATATTATTTAAAAAAACTCAGTTTAAAAGACGAGTAAAAACTAAAAATTGAAAAATAAAAATACTTGAAAGAAGTTTTTACATCAATAAATTTTTGTAATGAGTTGGGAACAAAACTTATCGTTGGCCCCTTTTACTGATAGCTCAATACCAAGGACAATGCAAAACTTTCCTTATTCTGGTGAAATAGTCGGGATTCGGTTAATTGAACCACTCTTCAACTTAGTTCATTTCTTATGTGACGTTTCGGGAGCCACCTGCTTCCATCTTCAGACAGTACTAGAAATTAAACAACAATAGTAGCTGGAGCAGCAATGTTGGAGTGCTACTGTTGTTGTTTAATTTCTAGTACTGTCTGAAGATGGGAGCAGGTGGCTCCTGAAACGTCACATAAGAAATTAACTAATAAATTAACTAAGTTGAAGAGTTGGTCGAATGAATCCCGACTATTTTCACCAGAACAATAATCCACGGCTGACGATTCATCACAAAAATAAATATCCCTATAATTTCAAAAATTTCGGCCAGGTTCACTTTTTCGAGTATTTTTGTAGTTATTCATAAATGTCTTTGAATTCAGTTTTTATTTTTTTTCCACAGACTAGCTTACAGTCATTGTCATGATTGTTCAATACTTCAACTTTTGGTGACCCAGTAATGCGAAAGACATCGAAAGTATCCCTTCGGGATTTTCCGGCCCAACATAGGTGAACACAGGGGGCTAACGAGCCCGGGTTTTAGCCGCATATATTATCAGTCGCCTCCTTACACCCCGCACCACAATGGCCGAACCTCCCTCACCGACGGGGGTGGAACCCTTGCCAAGAGCACATACTCAATCTGATGGTCCATGCAATTCAAATGGGATGTGCCTCACCGGGACTCAGGAAACCTCTTGCCCGGGCCCGGGGATATTAACGTGAAGGAATGCTCGCTGGGGACCCTGCTTAGACAGCTTTCGTATTCTGAAAATGTCAAAATACGAGTATTTACCTATTTATGTACCTTATAGCATAGCAGACTGCCCATCAATATATAATAATTCAAGAATATAATAACTTTGAAAACTTTTCGCTGTTTCTGAATGATTTATGTGAATATAATATACTATAAAGTAATATTATTACTTTTCTATATTTCAGAATACGTAGGTACCTACTATATTTAAAAAGTAAATTAAGCAATTTTTTTGCAATCTTTGTTTGGGCGAACAACATTATCATTTTTACCGGCCATTTCCAGTACATAAAAAACTTATTTTCAATTTTATTTTTCCTTCCAAAGTGAACATACTTATAGCATCAGCCCATCAGAGAATAGGGCCTGTCTGACGTCTGATACGGCCTTAACTCAGCTCATTCGAAATATGATTTTTTTAAATATTTTTTAAATTATTTAGCTGTGAGTCGTCTGGCGTGAATCATGGAATCACCTATTTAATTTTTGAGTTATTCAATTATTAAAATAGAATTTGAACTAACTTAATTCAAATAACCTTTCAAATACAGTCAACAGCATGTTGAATATACTTGAGCTAGGGGGAAATGCCCTTTTTTAGTTTCGTTTTTTGAAATACCGCTAACCCTGTAATTACTTTTCCTGTGTGTCGAGGAAACTTTGTTCCCAGAGGTTCAATTTTCTGTCAGCGGTAGCGGAATATTAATTTCTCTTCGGCCCCGAGAGGCTTTTACAGTGTTTTTGCTTCCTCATTCAGGTTGAGAGGGGTCATTTTAATCGAAACTGTCCGGGGTGTAAAATTCGTCGCAGTTTTATATCTCCGCTGTCGGGAAGTTTCGAAATTTTCAGAGAGTAATTTTCCAGCTTACTGATCCAATCCTTGATTTTTTATTTAGGCGTCCATATTGTAGCGAGGATGTATTTAGATGATGATTATTTCGTTCGTACCGTTATCATAGTAATTTTATTTTTCGTCCGTAAAATAGAATGCAAAAAATAAGTTGAGCAATTCTGTTGCCTCATCGAATAGCTCAAAAACACCAAACTCTATTTCCGAGGCTTCAAGATTTTTTAAAAATAAATATACCTATTTTTTGAACAGGGGCAAACATTGAAATTAAATTTAAAACTGAGAATATATGAATATAGAAAATATAAAATAAAAAATCAAATTTTTGAGAAAAGGTCCTCTTATTTTAACACCCTTAACACAAAAGCGAAAATACAGAATTTCTTTATCGTAAAAACCGGAGAACGACAGCTCGAGACAATGAAAGTGAAAACGAAAGAAAAGAAGCGACTTGTAAAGAGTCATCTCGTAATTTACGTTTATGACGGCGCCGCACTGAATGAATGGTTTCCTCGGGAAAAAAGTAATACTTTTGGGACCGACAACTTACAGGGAGACTTTCATTTTATACGAAAAGTCGAAAGACTGCCGAAAGATGTGCGTATAATAAACGAAGTGCTCACGCAGATGACTGACATTCCTGGCGCGTGATGTATTGAATTTTTTTTTTTGAGAAGTTTATTAAACCGAGGAGTTCAAGTCATACTTGAAATAATATGAACACTATTTCCAGTTTTTGTTTCAAGTTTGAATAACCTCGTATTTCTTTTCAAATATTATTCGATTACATTTTTTCTATGAATTTTCGACGCGTTGAATGCATGCAAATTGCGTTCCTCGATGAAAGATTAAAAAATAATCTCTTGAAATCATGCACGCTCCATAAGTCAATTCGAAAATTTGCCCCATAAAAATAAGATTTTTTCATCGACGCAAGGATGACTTTATCGAAGCGACAGGTAGCCTCTACAGCCTCCTTGGCAAGAATCCTTCAGTGGAGAAGATGTCAGCGAGATAAGCACGCCCTGTCTGTACGAATAACGAGACAAAATGCCCATTTACATCTCTCATCATTATAACAAAGTAGAGTGTTGCATTCAACTGTCTGTAACCCGCAAAGTACAGTCAGATCACCAATTTCTGAAAAACATATTATGTTTTTGTTTTGTCGAATTGCTTATTAAGCAATTCGATATTTGCGGACCTTTGGAAGAGAAATAGTTGGACGATAAAATGTGAAGAAGTGACCTTACTTGGAAAGGTAACCTTATTTAGGAAAGTAACCCTCCTCAGGAAAGTATCCCTCCTTAGGGAAGTAACCTTTCATAGAGGAGTAACCTTACTTAGGAAGTAACCTTTCTCAGGAAAGTAACATTTGTTAGGAAAGTAACCTTTCTTAGGAAAGTAACCTTTCTTAGCCAAGTACCTTTCTTAGGAAAGTAACCTTTCTTAGCCAAGTACCTTTCTTAGGAAAGTAACCTTTCTTAGGGGAGTAAAGCTGGGTTCACATGTGCGTAAAAGTCTGCGTAATCTGCGTATGCGTAAAGTGCGTAATGAGATCTGATTGGCTCGCAATTTTACGCGCGCGCAATTTACCTGGTAAATTTACCTGGCAGCCAATCAGATCTCATTACGCACTGTACGCAGTACGGAGATTACGCAGACTTTTACGCACATGTGAACCCAGCTTTACCTTTCATAGGGAAGTAACCTTTCATAGGGGAGTAACCTTACTTAGGAAGTAACCTTTCTTAGGAAAGTAACATTTCTTAGGAAAGTAACCTTTCTTAGGAAAGTAACCTTTCTTAGGAAAGTAACCTTTCTTAGGAAAGTAACCTTTCTTAGGAAAGTAACCTTTCTTAGGAAAGTAACCTTTCTTAGGAAAGTAACCTTTCTTAGGAAAGTAACCTTTCTTAGGAAAGTAACCTTTCTTAGGAAAGTAACCTTTCTTAGGAAAGTATCCCTCCTTAGGGAAGTAACCTTTCATAGGGGAGTAACCTTTCATAGGGGAAGTAACCTTTCATAGGGGAGTAACCTTACTCAGGAAGTAACCTTTCTTAGGAAAGTAACATTTCTTAGGAAAGTAACCTTTCTTAGGAAAGTAACCTTTCTTAGGAAAGTAACCTTTCTTAGGAAAGTAACCTTTCTCAGGAAAGTAACCTTTCTTAGGAAAGTAACCTTTCTTAGGAGAGTAACCTTACTTAAGGAAGTAACCTTTCTCAGGAAAGTAACCTTTCTCAGGAAAGTAACCTTTCTTAGGAAAGTAACATTTCTTAGGAAAGTAACCTTTCTTAGGAAAGTAACCTTTCTTAGGAAAGTAACATTTCTAAGGAAAGTAACCTTTCTTAGGAAAGTAATCTTTCTTAGGAAAGTAACCTTTCTTAGGAAAGTAACTTTTCTTAGGAAAGTAACCTTTCTTAGGAAAGTAACCTTTCTTAGGAAAGTAACCTTCCTAAGAGAAGTAACCTTTCTCAGGAAAGTAACCTTTCTTAGGAAAGTAACCTTTCTTAGGAAAGTAACCTTTCTTAGGAAAGTAACCTTTCTTAGGAAAGTAACCTTACTTAGTGTCTGTCGCCCGCAAAGTACAGTCAGATTACCAATTTCTGAAAAACAAAGCAATTCGATATTTGCGGACCTTTGGAATTAAGGAAGAGAATAGTTGGACGATAAAATGTGAAGAAGTGACCTTACTTGGAAAAGTAACCTTATTTAGGAAAGTAACCTTCCTTAGGAAAGTAACCCGCCTCAGGAAAGTATCCCTCCTTAGGAAAATAACCTTTCTTCGGAAAGTAACCTTCCTTAGAGAAGTAACCTTCCTAAGACAAGTAACCTTTCTGAGGGGAGTAACCTTACTTAGGGAAGTAACCTCACTGAACCCGTGACCCGACTCACTGAAATAACGTCTCTTATTTTCATTCCTAAACTTACTTATTGAAGTATCTTCACTTACAGAAGTAAAATTACTTACAAAATTAACCCCCTACTTCTCACCTCAGGAAGTGACCTTTCTTACTTGAGAAACCTTACTTAAGAAGGTGACCTTACTTGAGAGAGTAACCTTATTAAAGAAAGTATCCATACAGATAAACCTTCCTTAGTAAGTAACCTTACTTACAAAAGTAAGGAGAAGCAGAAAGTGACCCTTACTTATAAAAAAAACCTTACCTACTGACAAAAGTAACCTTACCGAAGTGATCTTACTTACAGAAGTGATTTTATTACAGAATTGACGTTACTTACAGAAGTGACCTTACGAACGGCAATTTAATTTGCGGGTAATTCGGCCTGTCATCGTTCCACTTCTATGTTTTTTTTTCCAATTCTCCGCCGATAGCCCAAATTGAACTTGAAAAAGATACCAATTTTCTCATTCGGAGCTAAAACCACTGCTACCTGTTCAGCAGAAGTAAATCCTCTTATAGGATCAACTACGAAGTTGAGGAACTTCCTTACCGGCTGAGTGCTTTTTGTCAAGAAAGGATCAGAGAACAAACGACTTATGGTCGAAAGGGTAGGCAGAGGGGGGGAAATCCAGTTTTAATTAGAACTCCTCCTAATTGAACGTCGAGATTCATTCAATTCCGTCGGAGAAGATGGCGCTTCGTTTTGATTCAATTTCCCGCTGACAAGGGTCATAGCATCCGGTCCGGATGTTCCGAATCCTGTTCTGAATTCTCCCTCTGGTCCATAACTTCCACCTGGCAGGGCAAATTCTCCCATTATCTCAAATTTTCTGGGAAAATCGGACTATTTTTTTTTTTTTTTTAATGTAATAGGTAGACCTATAAATGATTTTTGATAAATCGTGAATTGGGACGTTAATTTTTGTGATCTATTGTGGAATTTAGGCCATAGAAATGAGCACGATGTTTGAAAAAGCCTTTGAGAACGTTGCTTGGAATCGCCAATTTTTATCATATAAAATTTTTTAAAACAATATGTTTTATTGAGTCATCCCTTTCAATTTGGGTCATCATTGGTATTCGGGGGTTTCTGACAATTTGAGGATTCATCCTGCTCCTTGTGATACCCTATGGGTTGACGCAATAACCCCATCATAATTTTTTACTGCCTCTAAAATTGTATATTGCTCCTATTCGATGAAACACGTTAGAAGAAATTTTCTTTTTAATTCTGTATTCTTTAGGCATTCACTCGAAAGATACGATGGGAGGAATATTTTCATCTTCGTTCCCCGTTGGGAGTCACTAGCGCTGCGATCTACCGGCCTCTCCTGGAACTTCCGTCGATTGATCGAAGTTGTAGCTCTTAGTTCCAGCCTTTGCCACAACGCAGCGTTTGTTGTCATATTCTTCGCGTTCCAGGCTTCCCAGAGAAAAAACGCATTTCAGTTTTTAGGTGTAAAAAAAGTCTTCCTGAAAAAATTCATCTGCAGAGGGAACGATGGCACGTTTATGTATGATGTATCCATAACGTATTAGAACTATGAATTAATAAAGAGCAATGAAACAGCGGTTGTTGTGGTTTCACCGACCAAAATAAATTTGTGTTTAAAACATACCTAATAGGTATGACCGACGGTCCCACAGCAACACCCCGTATCGTCATTTTTGCCAAAAATGAGTTATGCATATGGTTGGAAAGCTCTCTCCAGCACGGATTCAATAAAATTTGAAGATCCATCGCAATTCCAATAGGATGTGCGCAATTCAAGTATTAGATAACAACCTGCATTGTCATTGTGTCGGTAACAAGCTGTACTTTCAGCTATTTGGCGTCGTTTACCGTGTCAGACGATGTGGCCTCGCATGTGCTTCAAATTTTACCGCAAGAGCGATTTTATTAGACTGCTTTTATAGTTTTTTTTTAAGTTTTTTCATTCCTTGACAACCAGGTTTTTTGGCTTTCCTGAAAAGTGACCAAAATGACGATACGGGGTGTTGCTGTGGGATCGTCGCTATGCAAGACATGGTGACATAGTTCTTCCTGGGCGTGCCCAGCAAAATTTTTGCAATGATTCCTTCAGTTTCAAATAGCTTGGAAACATTTCTTCTTGATTCCGTTGAAATAACTTCAACTTTTCTCTGTTTCAGTTTTGATGTTGAAAATGGAGGCGGCGGCGGCGGCGGGGGCGGCGGCTCCGGCCGTGCGGAAGGTGCGGCATCTCCATCGGCCGTCCTTCTTCTGCAGAATCTGCCTCAGAGACGCGAGTCCTTCTTGTACAGGTCCGATTCGGACTTCGAGGTCTCGCCAAAGAGCATGTCGCGCCATTCGAGCATCGCCTCTGAAAGGTACGCGTACCTTTGCCGATAGTCTTGGTACTATGCCAGTATTCGAAAATTCTCTACCCGTAACAGGATTTACGGTATGGGATGCATACGCATAACATCGTACAAATTCATGGATACCTACATGCAAAACACAGAACTTCGCGATCGATACCATTTCTGGAAACAGGTCTCCAGTCAAAAATACAGATAATCCTCAATATTACCATAATAAATAACTAAAAATAATTGGAACACTCGTCAATTCAGTCACGAACAATGCGTCATTCCCTCAACAGTTATTGAACTAAATCCAGAATTCAAGCCAAATCAGTCCACTCTGTCAGAACAGATTTCACGAATTTCAATTATGGGAAGTTGAGGTCGTCAAAGTTGGTCAAAAAGCCAAAACTAACCTTTTTTCTTGCTGCTAATGAATGGCAAGATTGAGGCAGACGTGGACTCGGAAGTGGGAACTTTCTAGAGCTAGCTTTAGAGTGATGGATGATCATTAACATCTGTCCTAAAGACATAATGTTCATATATGGCTGCAAAAGTAGGTTCTGGAGCGGTATGGGGAAGCTCCATTTGCAATTTACAATTCCGTTTCCACTTCGGCCTCGCTCCTCAAAAAAAAAAAATTTTTTTTAAACCAGATACAAGTTTACATCATGTCGAAATATCATTAGTTCCCTCTCACTCCGTTACTCGGATCGGTGCAGAATGAGAGCTATTGTGAATGTGATTGACGAGGGTCGTTGACAAATGATTAATGATGACGACTCCATCGTCATGGCGGACCTGCACGGCCAGTACATTCACTCACATTATCATTTCTCGTCTCCGGTTGGGATATAATTTTATATATTTCTAGTCCTTGTAAAAATTCGTTTCTGAAGAAAAAATCTGAATTAGCACAGGCTGTTAATTCATACTCGTGTATTTGGGTGGGTGCAAGAGATATCTCGATTTTCTGTCGAATCCTAGTTATATATTGATTTTTTCGAGCGCTTTCGACGTAATTGCCCTCTTCAGGAACACAACCTAGGCTAGCGCGAACGACGATGGATTCAAAGGTAGGCGTGAGTCGGGGGTTCGATTCCCGTTGGTGACATGAAATTTTTGGTACATAGCTTTAAAATTCATGTCATCCCTGTGTTGAAATGTTTCTAGAAAATATCCGTGTTAAAATTGGAAGACAATACACCTTGGGAGGGGTTACCTGTGGTAACTTATCACAGTCATACCACCATGAACATTTTTCATTATTAACAAGATACCAACTCTATCGACTCTACAACAGGTACGAACCTTAACATGATTGATGATAATAATGATTGCATCTAGTCTTAGGGAGAGATAGAAATTAACTTTTAATAATTACTTTTTTAATGATTAGATTGAGCTAAGTCTAGAGTCAGGTCTACGGGGTTTTTGGATATCCTCTGGTCGGATGATGGAGTTAGGGACAGAGCAAAAAATGTGCACCACCATAAAATCACGGATTAATCTCCCAAATTATTGAGCAAATTGAAAAAATTATCCTAAAAGAAAACATTGTTTTAGATTATAGGAAATTGTAGTGGTCACTATCAATTTATACTTTTTCCAGACTCCCTGAAAAAAGTACATGATATACCAAAAATCTAATTTCGGGCTTTGAGCTTAACAAATTTTTTTTTTTCGTTTTTGGATAGCAGTTGGGACAGTGATTGATCGGTTATGCTACTATTATTCTATCTCTACACCTACACCTTCCTAATCTGCTTCTATGCCTATCAACAATGTAACTAATTCTTCACTACAATTCTACTTTTTATGTATCACTCAACAGTCCATAACCTCATTCGGATTCATTCAAGAAAAAACTATATTCTTCATCAACTATACTTGCCAATAAAACAACAAAATGAAACTTCTCACTTCAATATTGGCTTTGAATTTATTCAAAAATATTCTTTCTTCAATTCTAATTTAATGTTTTCGTGGTTACAGTCAGAAGGAAGGAAACTCAAGGTACCTATCCACCTCTTTCTTTTCCAGTTTTCTATTTTCAATAATCTTTTCCTCACAGTTTTTTCTCTAACCACAACTTTTGAAAATTTATTCCTACTATAATTGCTTTTGTTTTGATCAATTCTTGAGTGCTTAAACGTTAAAGTGCTTTTTTACAAACCCTTCGAGACGGCAGGGTATTATAGTTTTTCAATTTTTCCCCTGATAACATCGTTTTGGTTTTGAACATTATTTTAAATTTGTGGGTCAATTTAAAAATTAATATTTTGAATTTTTTGAGCAATTTTCCTAATAACTTATTTGTATTATTTTATCCCGTAATTCCTTTTTCGAATTATTCTCCTAATGCACGTTCAGACTCAAAATTTATTTTATCGCTAGCGGAAAAACCCGAACTTAATTTCATAATTTTTGCAGATTGAAGGAAGCAGAACCGCCTGCATTGGTGGAACGACCGTACGTAATTCATTTTTGAAAAGGAACATTTTTTGGTGTAGCCACGTTCCTCGTTCAATGAATGATTTGTTTGAAGTTTGTCTAGTCCCTGTACCTGTTTTGTCCGATTTCTTACGTTTTCAAGCTTTCTGTCTTGCTGGATGATTTTTGAGCGTTTTTACACTTCAGCATTTCCGATTTCTGTAGTTTCAGGCATTTGAGCAGGTAGACCGGTTTTGTTATTTAGATAAATTTTAGCCGCTTTTTGATCCAATGATCCCGTTGACGATTTTTTCACATCGCTTAACCCGTTCTGATTTCATTTTTCCGTAAAATCTCCGCAGCCATTATTGGTTAATCATCGATCATTTTTTCACCCCGAATCATCAACATCGCAGCATTGTGCATGGTTTATAGAATTTAGCATTCGAGCACCCGGTAAACAGGCAGAATCGACCAAATTTGGTTCGATGTACTGAGCATGGAAAGAAAAAATGATAAATGATCACAATAGGTATAGATTTTAGCAAGTAGTTGCATCGAGAACACGGTAATGAAACGAATGACGAAGTGAAGCGTGAGAGAGTAAAATTTTCAAGGATTTTAATTGTTAAACTATTGCTATTATTTTAGAAATAAAACGACGATGCAATACCATTTTAAAATATTGATGGATACGCCTGTTGAATTTTTTTTTTTTTTTTTTTTTTTTTTTTCTATAATTGGGACGAACTTGAAATTTAGGTAGAGGATTGAGCGGACGCACAATTTTCACATTTTCAGATAATCACCCGCAAATAAAATAAATCGAATAGAACTCGTAGGATGAACATTAATATAGGATAAATATCGAAGCTCGAAAATGCTCCCAATTTTAACTAGGGATTCTGCGGACCCCCATTCCCATACAGCCATTCATCTTTCGATGAAGAGACCCCATTATAGCAGATGAGAATTAAACTGAGCCACAACAACTACGTTTCAAATTGGACTTGGCTTCACGACGCGTTCCAGTTAGCTCAGTCGTGCCAATTCTTTGTATCGAACTGTGGCTCATTCAATTTTCACCAGAAACAACGATTACCCAGTGCATTTAGTACCTGCACATTTCAAGGGAGATTTCATTCGAAGACAATTTTTCCCAGTCTATTTCCTTAAAAAAAAAAACGCGGTCATTTTTGAAAATGATGGAAAATCGTCGGTGAAATATTTTGTGTCACGATGCCATCCACTCAACACGATGAAGCTTTTTGCCTGCGATGCTCGACATTCGTGAGACAGAATTCTCATCTTCTGCGGTAAGAGACAAATCGAGACTACATCGAGTTTGTACAGGAAATTATACTGATAGATCATAATTATGATAGATTATAATTTCAAAGTGCGTTCCCAGTTTCATGAATCCTGATACCCGCGATCAAGAAACTGAGCTCTAATTATTAAAAATCATATAGATTTTTACTCAATCTTAAAATTTGGAAAAAAAAAATTTTTTTCCGGCCCTCCCAGGACGAAAAGCTCGCACATGGATCCCTTTCGCTGACGCAGAATTAGAGGACAGAAAATATAATATATCCACATTATGGAGAAATCCACAACCCGTGAAAATTTTTGAAAAAATAATAACAGGATTCTTTCAAACGTAGATAATTCTTGACTCGCGTGGCTTGTTGTTAATCAACTCTTCCTCGCGCAGGCCCATGAGGCGAAAACAACTTGATTAAAAATAACTCCCCTTTTTTTAGCAGTGCGACTGAAAGCACTCCAGGCCGTTTGTTGGTCTTTTTTAAAACTCGAATTGGTTCGTTTTTTGGGATTATGAAAAATGAATTACCTATTACGCCAATCGCAATCTTCATAAAATTACTATAAATCGTATTAGCATGAAGACGCTCGGAGATCATATGATGCATATTATGCACAATAATACCTAATTGTATAATTCACCAAATATTCCTTCTATTGTCGATATTCCAGGTGCAACAGCTAATTACGTAGAGTAATAGCTGGTGGATTTATGTGATTCTTGTTTCGTCCGTCCTGAATCGTGAACGTTCGGGTTGGGTGGTGGTTTTGGGAATCATCAATACGTACGTGTGCATGAATCCGGTGGATAGTGACTTTTTATCACACGTCTTCAAAATTTTCTCCTATATTATTAATTTACATCAATATTTGTCAAATTTTATTAAATCAATTTGTATCTCACTAAATGGATAATTGTGAATTTTATTTGATATGAGACAAATTAATATTGATATTATTTTTTTTACTAAATAATGTTACATATATTCAGTAAAAAAATTAAGATCAATAGACATTTTGTCTCATATCAAATAAAATTCATAATTATCCATTTAATATGAGACAAATTGATTTAATAACATTAGACAAATATTGATGTAAATTAATAATATGATATATTATTATATAATATTATTATATAGGAGAAATCTATGTATACCTAGAGATAAAAATTAATTTCCCCAAAAGCCTGGCAATTGTTCAACGTTAATGGAAACGAGTTGATCCTCTCTAAAATAAGGAAGTAGTGCGATGTTTACACGCCACCCAGGCCCTTGAGGTGTGCCGCCCACACCGCTCTGCCGCCGAAAAACGCCTTCCTCTTGCCGCCGAGCCAGGCCCCCGGGCGTCACCTCCTTCCTACCAATGCTGTCGAATGCTGAACTTTTCCCCGCTTCGGGGATAATCTTGACACAAAATTCCCTCGACTCCGGGAAAATTGCGGTTTGCCCATGCTTGTGTGAGAATAATAGTCAGAAATTAAAATGAAAAATCGATCGAGATAATGACTGACATTTCAAACTGAAAAAATACAAGTGGATGTAGTGTTGTGACGATCTAAAAAAAATTATAAATTTAATCGAGCTGTCCAACTCACTTGAATAGAACCGCAAATAGGTATGCTGTGTAGGTGCAGCGATATTCGAAAGATGGATTCAATCTTAGCGAGTAAGCTCCATGAAAAAAATTTGAAAAACTTGCCAACAATAAGCATACTTTAATGAATAAAATATAAAAAATATAATAAAAGCGCGAATTTTGAGGTCGAAAAATTACCGGTACGTGCATTTCTTCATAAAATCTTCATCTGTTGAATATCCCAGTTTTTCCCGAAATTGGAAATTGACTAGGCGTCTGCTTGATAATAATTCATTCGAAGCTAAAACTATCTCCAATGACTGCACTGCGATCTCTTCCGGAAAAATTTCCCATTCTGCGGGATATTTCCGGTTTTGACATACTGATTCCTCAGGCTCCTCCCGCTGACTAGTTGGCGCGCTGCTGGCTCTTAATTCAGTCGTGCAAGAGCACGCTTGCTATTCGGTTTCGGTTGTTCGCAGCAACCAAGTGCCAAAAACATGTTATCCGTTACCGGCCCGTGCATGTTAATTCATGTTCTGTGTATCCAGTGGCCGATTTAAAGTGGTGAATTTTCCGCGAATGATGTAACGTGTTTTGGGTTCTATCGGTCAGTATTATAATTTATTGCCAAAAAAGGGCTAAATTTTAAAAGAGTAAAAAATTATTTACGTAAAAGAACCCGGGAAAATCGTATTTTAGAATAATTCAAAAACCAATAGAAGTATATTAATTTCAAAAAATTGAAATCCGTGTTATTATTATTTCAGTCTGCTTGGCGTAAAAAACAAATACTAGGAGAAAACCGAAGTATTTTTTTTATATTTTTAGTATATTTTTGAATGAATTTTAAAGCAGTTCTGCTCTCCACTCGAGAGCCTATCCAAGAAAGTCGAAAGGACCTTACTATCTTAACCGTCCAAATAAATGGGTAGGTAGGTGATATCTGGCCTTGGCTCGAGTCCGATAGTAAATTTAAACGTTGAAACTTTCTATTTTGTTAAGTTGGACAGTATACAACGCCTCATAGGTAGGTGCCTTAAAAAACGAAATTTTTAAATTTTATAAAATTTAATCAACTCATGAATAATTTTGCTGGTTTAATGACATTAATAGAAAACCACTGGTATATAACGTTCAATAGGTACTTTTATATTTTAATAAATTTTTTGTGAACAAATTTATTTTATTTTGGATATTTTTGTTGCTATGATAGAAAATTTAAAATAACGAATTTTACAATTTGAAAACTTGAATAAAATAAAAAGGCGATGAGCTATTGAAACGTGAGAAAATTTAATCAGGTTGACTCAGAAATTAAAAAAATATATAATAATAATAATAATAAACAAGACCAATGCAATTCCAAGGATACAGACATAAAGAATATTCCTGTTTTCCGGGATTCTCCACTTTTCCAAAAACGTTCAAATCTCAAAATGAGTTGGGAATTTAAGTTCGAAAATTTGAGGTGAAAATTCCTATTTTGTTTGGGGACCATTCCGAAACAACCATCAGCATAGAAAAATTTAATGACAATTTCGTAGAGGAAATGATGTACCTATCTAATCGGTCAAGCAAAATCTTTTTACGACACCCCCTGAATTTCATTTTTTTTTACTGTCGAATTTTTTCCTGTTTGAGCGTAGAAATTTATTTCAATTCCGCGTTGAAGTTTTCGGCCGATTTCGAATTCATTCGACTGATAGAACCCATTCATCCAGGTCGTGACACCGGTGGCGTCGAATTTGTCAAATTCCGAACCGAATGGTCGCTTTTTCGCGCAATTTTGGATGCCAAAGTGAGCGCGTCAAGTGACGATTTAAGGCGGACGGGCCGCAGCGGATCCGATCCCGGCGGACCAGATCTGGGTCGAGATTCGGGTCCAGATCTGGGCCGAGATTCGAAAATGGACGACGAGGGGCTGGTCGTCAGCGGCGGCGGAGGACACTTGCCCAGGGCCTGCAGCACTTCCGTTTTGAAAATCCGAAATACGAGCCCGTTTTGGTCGAAATGCTTCCAGCTTTCGCCACGCAAGTAAGCCAATTTTGAGCGAGTAGAATCCGAAATTCAATTTGGAACGACTGCCGTAAGTTCTGGCTTTTGCCTATGAGTCCTCAATCCTGACCGTAAATTAGGTATGTAAAAATCGTCGAAATCTACAAAATATTTTCTCAATCCGCAAAATAACGCGGATTTTTCCATAAGTTCCCTTTCCTGTTTTCCCGGCTTTTCCGCTGAATCGTCCGCCTCTCGAATATCAAATCTGCTGATTTGCATGTCATTGATTGCGTACATCGGCGGATAAAAAAAAGGGAGAAAAACTGAGAGAAGATTGGCAGACGTGACTGGTGAAGTGATGCGACTGAGGGAAATACGGCTGACGTAGGTATTGAATAAGAAGAAACTGGAAACGGGAAAACAGGTGGGATAATATTGCAATATTGAAAGCAATATTTCACCCCGGAGTTGACTTTGGATTTCTGAGAAAGGCAATGCTGCAGAGCAGGGAATTGCGACGCTTGTTCTTACCAGCTTGTTCAAAAGCTGTTGTTGTTGTTAAGGATTGGGATTTTCAAAAAAAATTTCTCAACTCCAAGGCAAGCCGATATGAGCAGAATTATTATTTTCCATGTCATCCAAATTCTGGATTGTATCATTACCCCAATTCAATACTTAATGGTGTCCCTAAAATCCTGCGGTGTGGAAATCTTTCGAAAAATTGGGCAAAAGATCCTGGCGACAATATGGAGTTACAGGTGTCTCGATTTCTTCTTCCATCTCGTATTTCTCGCTGCGATCAACAGTTTCGAAAGAAAGGGCAAAATGAAGTGCTGTGTACCGAGCCAAAAGGAAGGATATCAGCTTACTCAGCAAACTTGGAAAGGCTTTCTCGCCGATTTATTGAATTTGTCCCCTTCGAGACGATTGGCTGTCACCATTGAGAAGTCGTGTATTCCGGATTGTCTGCCCGAGTTTTGTTGTGAGTTTGTAAAAATGTCGAACACGTAGTACCTAGTTCACTTGTCTAAGGCCATTTCACGAGAGATTGACAATCGTAATTTGTTCTAACAACCCTCAAAAATAGGTACCAGCTGTCTTGAAAAAAATTCTCAAACCAGTGATTCGTATATAACTATCAATATTTGATACTTGAATTTTAGGCGCAATTTGGTTTTATTTTGCCTTCTTTCACGGTGGTTTAGGTCAAACATATCAAAAACTCAATGTGGAATGTAAAAATATTCACGTATTCTGCAAGACAAAACAAAGATTTGAAGACCAGGAACGCTCAAATCGGCTCATTTTTGTGGTCAGGAAAAAATAAAATAGAATAAACTAAAACTGCAAATTTTTTTTAATTATTTTATTTTTTATTTTGGGGGTTAAGGATATTTTCTTCTCATGTTTTATTGAGCGATTTTGACGGCGTTTCACAATTTTTCTATAAATGTTTACACAAATTTTAAGCATTTAGGTTGTAGGAGGGTCAAAATTAATTTTCGTCTGCGTAGGCACTGGAAACTTGTGCCTTCGCCCACGTTGACAGAGTCGCAAAAGGGCCGGTATTGGATTATTTATACATTTTATTTATGGATCCCAAACCCTCTCTCCTCTTCGGGTTCCTTCGTCTATTGATGGGCTTTGTGATGAACGACTACCGCTGGTTAGCTGGATAAGCTTGGATTCTATATGAATATTTCATTATTTCGGTTCATTTTAGCAGCGAAAGTTCTCCGTGACGTGTTTTTTGGGCGTTTGATCGAGTGAAAATTAAAAAGTCTGGAATATCTTAATTTTCAACGAAGTACATAATCAAATGTTTTGATTAATTATGAAATATAATAATGTTGACTTTTTTTTCTTCAATAATTCGTTGGGCGGCATTAATCGTTCCCAGTAGCATTAAATGTCGAACATTTTTTTGAAAATTCAAAAATTTCGAAAAATGAACATTTTTTTGAAAATTTTTCGACTTGTACGTTGTTTTTTGCACTAGCAGCATATAAAACTAAGTTTGACGAATTTTCAAAATAGGTACGTTCTTCTATTTAATTTTGACTAGTTAGTTATGGGCATTTTACAATAATCCTCATTAAATCATAAAAATAATAGCAATAATAATAAATATAATTATGTAATTGTTTTGAATAGTTCATTATTACAAACGCTTCCACCTCGTTCTCCTAATTATAGATACCTAAGTACTGATATTTTTCATTTTGAAGCGCACGGCAACTTCATTATCACCATAATGATCGAATTCGGAAATGTTCTCATCTACATGCTTTCCATCTCCTAGCATCACAGAATAAACTTTTGCTTTGGTTTTACTTTCGGACATTTTCACTTCAGTCTCCAAACACAAACACTATCATGTGAACCGACCGAAACCAACAGCTTTTCATGTACTTGCAAGATCACGCTAAACCGTTCGACAGAACAATATCCGTTAATGCAGAAAGTTTCGTGCAAGGATAAACCGAACAGTCAGAATTTGGAAAAAAGCCAAAATCCAAGCGCTGCCGTTAAATCGAAAAGTAGCGGTTTTTGCCGTCGTGTCGTCACCTGCATAAGGAAATCGTCGTCGGGTCATTTTCAACGACCGGGTGGGGCCTGCAGGAAATATCCTGTGTCTCCTGGGTCCAGGAAAAATAATGAAAAACGCGATTCGAAAGAATGGTTAGTGATTAATTAATGTACAAACTTACATTGGGCAGATAAACATAAATGAAGAAAGTAGAGAATGGTTTGGTTAAAAAAAAATCCTTTTTCATCTGGCATTGGGTTGACCAGAAAAGTAGCAAATAATAATCGAGAAAAACAATTTTTTTGCCTGTTAATTTTTTATTTTTTTCATATTTTTTTACAAAAAAATTTAATTAATTTGTGATTTTATTTAATTTTTATTAGATGTAAAAACTCATAGATTATTCTAACCAATTAATCATTGATAACCATTTTTCGTCTAAGGCTAATACGGGGGACGGGGGCCTGTGCAGAAAAGATTCGAACCCTCATTGAATAATAGGATAATATTATTTATTATTCCGTGCTTGGCAATTATATTAAATTGGGCTTCTCCATGTTTAAAAGGCCGGACTAAAATTAGTTTCCAATTTTAAGATCAATTTATACAAACTAATTTTTTCCCAAAAATTTAATTTGATAAAAAATATACTCAGAAAGAACAATCCCCCTAATATGAGGGTTCACTATGGCATTATTATAATTTTTCCAATTACATAAAGTCCGTCCATTCCTGGCACTCAGCCATGTTGGCGTCACTACAAGAATAATTACGCGGCTATAAAATATTTTACGCCCGTCATCCCGAGGTTATATTCGACATTTGGTCGGGAAGGCTTTTTGCCACGTAAAAGCCTCACAGTTTACAAAGTTCATTAATAACTCGGTCATTATAGTTAACGAGCTCGTTAATTGGTGGTGGCAATTTTATTGATATGCCGACATAATTATCCCAAACAGTAATTGACAAGACAGTGAATGTAAGGTAGGAGTTCAAGGTGCCTGTAGTATTTAAAAAAACGACAAATTTGTCAATAAATATTTTCATCATTTTTGAAGCTTAGAAATGTGACGACACTATTCTTGAGGGGTAAAATCGGCGTTACATAAATAGACCTTTACATAAATAGGTTTTGTGTTTACTTTATTTTAAAAAATCTAAATTCTTGAGAGGTTTTGTTCAATTTTCCTTTTTTTTTGTGAGGAGTGAGAAAAAAGTCGTCACTTAAGTTCTAACACTACCTAACTCAATTTTTCCAAGTTTTCAGGAGATACAAAAAACTAATTATTTCAACCTGGAAATACATTGAGCGGTGCTGTCTCTTCTCCATCTCCTTCTTCACTGGTTGGTTCAATCTCCTTGGCAGTTTTACCATGATATCGGCTATTGAAAAATCTATCGAGTGGTCTGTCCAACTCATTTTCGCCAAAAATTGAGTTAGGCGGTGTTAGAACTTAAGTGACGAAGTCCTGAATGTCTATAGTGAAGATTTGTTTGAAAATGTATCCCTATCAAGGAGGTCCTGTGTGGCTGAGCCGTCTAAGGCGCTATCCGTTTTGCGGGGTTCGAATCCCCCTCATGCCATGGAATATTTGTGACCCTTGCAGGTTCATCCTTTCGGAACAGCCTTATCAGATTAGTCCCTACGTCATTTCAAGCCCAGATGGGGCTTAAAATATTGACGTAGGTAAAGAAAACAAGAAAACGATTTTCAAAGCTTAAACACCTTAATACAAATTATGCCAATGTCGGGAGAAATGCTCTACGTCAATCGTCGACCAATCGCTGATGTTTATGATTACTGTTGCTGAATGGAACTGGGAAAATGAAGTTACTAATTCCGCCTCGTCGCAATCTTTGATGCCAAAAATCCGCCAACGGGACGGGGAAAATTCTCGGCGTTAATTTTCCACTCTTCGCCGCGGGTGACAAGTTCTTTCATGTTCTGTGACGTCACGAGTCGAGGCCGTAGTCCAATAAACCCTTCTTTTCCCCCACCAGGTCAACCCTCGTCAGGATATTAATTTCTTCCCCCCCTCCAAGTCGTCGACGGAAGTGGAAAAACCGAAGGAGAAAATCCAATTCGAGGAAAATCCAGGGAAAAGAGCGTGTTTCAATCTAATGGCAACAGCAATGTGACGTCGAGGGGTGCCAACCGCAGGCTTTATTGCCGCGATGAAGTTTTTTCTTGCTTTTTTTGTGAACGGATTTGAATTTATTGAGTTTGAAAATTGGTTGCGCCCGCTCGAGTTGAGCGGTGACCGGTTATTTGATTTTGAGAATCCGGATTTATATAACGGACCCCCTAAGGGACATGCCAATTTGCTGCTACTTATTTCATCGTAAAAAAAAGTACTAAGTTCGTCGTCCGAAAAAAAAATTTTCTAGAGCCTACACGAATTTTCAAGTGAAATACCTAATATCCCGTTGCACAGCCAATTCTGCCATTCTAATAATGTGAACGGGCGAATTTCGGTTCAGCGGGTTTTCGGCCAGGGTTGAACTGTCGGACAGGGCAATACTATTTGTTTACCGTTGGGATTCGATGTTGGGTGTATTAACCCGCAGCAACGAAATGGTAGCAGCGAAGGGTTCGCCTCAACCAACGATTGGTAAGGCGAATTAATTCCAAAATGGGACCAGATAGGGGTGAATTGAGGAAGGGGTGGGCGGCTGCGGATATTGAGCGGATATAGACACCGTGTTGTTGGGACCTTTGAAGCTGCCGAAACTGCGGGGGTGGGGGGGGGACGAAGTTGCTCAGAAGTGGGACCTGTCAACCGCCATGGCGCTATCTATCGACCAGAACCGCAATTGGAGTCAATTGAAGTCACCTTGGCAAGAACGATGATAGATTCGATATTAGGGTTCTATTCGCGTGACCATTGGGGCAGAAATCTTTTCACGATGATTTGAGAGAATCGGTGCAAATCCGCAAGTTCTTTCGAAGATATGCAACTAAGTCCCTCTTAACTTCAAGACGAGACGGTGAACTCCACCATAAAGATACCTTCCCATGCACCCTCCGATGCTGGTGCAACGAAGAAGAAATTCTTCATTTTTTTCTATTTTGAGGAAGAAAGTGAGGTTAGAGTTGGTTTTTGAGTTGAAAGTATAAGCTTTTTGATAATTTTGGGTTTTGTGAGCGACCGAGAGGCGTTGGGAGGCGTCAGGGAGGTAAGCCGTGTTGCGAACGATTGAGGTAGGCATCAGGGAGGTAGGCGCCATGAATATCGGTATAGTTGCGAGCAAACGAATGGCTTTGAGGTCGGCGCCAGGTTGGTACACAGTGGCGTGAACGACCAAGATGCAAGGCAGTCTTCAAGGTGGTCGGAGTCATGAATATTGTAGCGAACGACCATGTTGTTACGAACAACCATGTTTTTGCGAGCGACCATGTTGTTCCGATTGACCATGTTGTTCCGAACGACCATGTTGTTCCGAACGACCCTTTTGTTCCAAACGACCATGTTGTTCCGAACGACCATGTTGTTCCGAACGACCATGCTGTTGCGAACGACCATGTTGTTCCGAACGTCCATGCTGTTCCGAACGACCATGTTGTTCCAATTGATCATGTTGTTCCGAACGACCATGTTGTTCCGAACGACCATGTTGTTCCGAACGACCATGTTGTTCCGAACGACCATTTTGTTCCGAACGACCATGTTGTTCCGAACGACCATGTTGTTCCGAACGACCATGTTGTTCCGAACGACCATGTTGTTCCGAACGACCATGTTGTTCCAAACGACCATATTGTTGCGAACGACCATGTTGTTCCGAACGACCATATTGTTGCGAACAACCATGTTGTTCCGAACGACCATGTTGTTCCGAACGACCATGCTGTTGCGAACGACCATGCTGTTGCGAACGACCATGTTGTTGCGAACGACCATGTTGTTGCAAACGACCAAGTTGATGCGAACGACCATGTTGTTGCGAACGACCATGTTGTTCCAAACGACCATGTTGTTGCGAACGACCATGTTGTTCCAAACGACCATGTTGTTGCAAACGACCATGCTGTTCTGAACGACCATGTTGTTCCGAACGACCATGCTGTTCCGAACGACCATGCTGTTGCGAACGACCATGTTGTTGCGAACGACCATGTTGTTGCGAACGACCATGTTGTTCCGAACGACCATGTTGTTGCGAACGACCATGCTGTTCCGAACGACCATGTTGTTCCGAACGACCATGCTGTTCCGAACGACCATGCTGTTGCGAACGACCATGTTGTTGCGAACGACCATGTTGTTCCGAACGACCATGTTGTTGCGAACGACCATGTTGTTGCGAACGACCATGTTGTTGCGAACGACCATGTTGTTGCGAACGACCATGTTGTTCCAAACGACCATATTGTTGCGAACGACCATGTTGTTGCAAACGACCATGTTGTTCCGAACGACCATGTTGTTGCGAACGACCATGTTGTTCCAAACGACCATATTGTTGCGAACGACCATGTTGTTCCGAACGACCATATTGTTGCGAACGACCATGTTGTTCCGAACGACCATGTTGTTGCGAACGACCATGTTGTTGCAAACGACCATGTTGTTGCGAACGACCATGTTGTTGCGAACGACCATGTTGTTCCGAACGACCATATTGTTGCGAACGACCATGCTGTTCCGAACGACCATGCTGTTGCGAACGACCATGTTGTTCCGAACGTCCATGTTGTTCCGAACGACCATTTCGAATACTGGGGACGTATGTTAGGATGGAGCAGTTGAACCTCTCGGGAAGGTGAGGTTCAGGGGACGCGTTTGCAGTATGGAGCTCGGCTGTGGGAAAGCAATCCTGCGTGCTCTCCACTATTAAACAAAAATTTCCAAAAATGTTCGTAAATTTTCGAAGTCGCTCTTCTCCCTCTTCCCGATTCAGAGCTGTTCGTTCGAGAATCAAACCAGTGGTGCGTAGATAACACTCAATACTTCCATATTTTGGATCGTAAAATTGTGACACAATTTGATCATATTTTGACTTCTTTTAAGGGTGTTTAGGTCAAAAATATCAAAAAATTCACTATTCAAATTTCAAAATTCGCCCAAAATAAAAAACGCCAGTTTTTCGGTACATAAAAAATATCCACATATTCTGCAAGGTAAAAGAAAGATTTTAAGACCAAGAACGCTCAAATCGGTTCATTTTTGTGGCCAGAAAAAAATAAAATAGAAAACACTAAAAATGCAAATTTATCAGAAGTACTGTGCGTTATCCGAATTCCGATTAAACAGGGTGTTAGGTCTTGCCGAGACAAACATTTCAGTTCAAGAAATTTGAAAAAAGGTTAAGAAATGAGGGAGTTATGGCCATTTTTGTAAATGACCACAGACGGACAGACGGACAGACGGACTAACGGACTAACGGACACACGGACACACAGACACTTGTTCAGGAAGTGATTCTGAGTAAATGTGTATAAGAAAAAGTTTTTTCTGAAGCTCCGTTCCGATTCTCGATTTTAGGACGATCACAATACTTCCATTTACTCTGTAAATATGGAAGTAAAAATCAAATTATATCGCCCATTTCAACGTTTTGTCCCGTTCGAAGCGTTTTTATGCTATTTTCTTTTTTTTTCTACACGTTCGGTCCGTGACAGACATTTGGAAGTCGGTCTGGCTGACAAGGAGGGCACTCCTTCTCAATGACTGGACTATAGCCTGACTAGGACTATAGACTTGACTGAGGGCCACTTGTCGTCGGGTATTCGAGTGGATTTCACGTTGAATCTCCTTCACATGGCGTTCGGCTTCCTCTCTGTCCGTTCCAATCACCGCAGCCTATTCATCTGTCTTAATCACTCTCCAGTTTCCCAGTGACCTAATTTCCACGAAAGGAGCGCCTGTGTCGCCAACTGGGCCAATTTTACATCGCCAAGTTCGAATGGATGTACAATCAGTCGATTAATGACAGGATAAGGTATTTCTCAATGAATTAAAACGCCGATTAATAGCGGATGAAATCAAATTGTGCGAAATTTGAAAAATTCACATTTTTTGAGCGATGACAATATTTTTCAAGTTCCTCCCGATTTTGACAATCAATCGATTCATTACGTTGTTAAATTAAAATTATAGCGTTTTCCAAAAAATGCACCGAATATGGTAAATGCACGGTTTTTTGCATTAAATGCAAATGTGTTTCGAATTTTTTTTAATGCTCAACCCGGTACTCCCGTGCAAACTTGAAAATCGCGAAGTCGTTTTTTTGTTAAATTGTGCATTAAATTTCGTACTGCGCACAAAGCTATTCTGACTAAATTCTTTACTGCTGTGAAGTGTTAACAGTGAAGTTCTCCCTGTTATGGTAGAAAAAATTCTCATTCAACTCTCAGCTTGAGGTGACACTGATGGATGCAACCGCGGCATTATAACAAACCACTTGTCACCCGGTAAGACTGATGGATGCCTGGATAGACCGGGTCTCACTTTGAATATTTTGCGCCGATGATGGGAATATTCGAAATACTTGCGACTTTTTCGTCCGAACAATATCGCCCGAAGATCTTTTCCAATCATATCGCCATTTTCTATACAACGTACTATCGATCAAACGGGTTTAAATTGTGCGATAAATCATCGACAGATTTTAACAAGAACACTAAGGATATTGACAAAATTTATTTTATATTATATCTCAGAGGGAAATTTCCGCAGGAATCCGTAGTTATCTAAAAATATTCGAATAAACACCTCGAATGTATTCAAATGAAAGCAACTAAAACACAGTATATTTCATGGGTGCTTTAGTATGATTTATTTAGTATTTTCGCAATTTAAATTAATGCTTTCATTTTGCCCGAATGCTTGCATTGACGATTCATACCAAAAGTCTAAATTTTCATGTATCCTCAATTTGAGTTAGGTTTTTTTACTTATACAACATTATTCTGACCTATGACGATGTTTTGCTGTTTACAGTCATGGCGAAGACTTGATAGTGACACCGTTCGCCCAAATTTTGGCGAGCCTGAGGAGCGTCCGCAACAACTTCTTATCCCTCACCAATGTACCTTCCAATAAGTGAGTAAATAATTTATTTTATTCCACATCGAACTTAGTTTTCAGTTGGTTACCCAATATCCGTGATGGATGGGACCCCTCTAATATAGTACGAGGGGGGAGGTTGTAAAAATGTATGAAAAAGATGGCTTTTCCCAATAAAACATCGAAAAATTGGTAAATCTGCAATTTTTCTCAAGTGCGCGCTGCGCAAAGACACTAAAAAACATTACCTGGCAATATCCATTCTCTAGAATAGGCTCTCTAGGCCCAAAGTTCTGGGATAAATGGTCAAACTCAGATTTGTTTGGCATGATAAAATTTAGACCGGTCCCTCAGGTTGCAGCTTTCCGGTCGTACACTCTATATCGTTCACCAACTCCCCCATGGAAAACATTTTTTTTTTTTTCAAATGAGTCATTCTGATTAGTTGTTTCCCTCCGCCACTGTTCGATTTGCATTCCGGACGAATCGATTTTTCTTCAAGATAATCGATAGCGAAGTCTATCGATAATATATTATTGGCAATTTTCGAAAATGGACCCCCCTGGGCGTAGATTCTTGGCCAAATCGTGTTGGAGGATTCTGCGATGAAAATTTTCCGGGAAGGACCTCATCAATTCAGAGGCGCCCCCTTCCGTCGCCCTCCAGACCAAAAAACGAGATGGCGCAGGCTTGGAATGGACTTCGTGGATGGGCTTGAGTTACGTAAGTAATTCATATCTCCCCATTCTCCGCCCCGAGGCTCGAAGTGATAAAATATTGACGCTTCAGCGACGACAGGTGAACCAGCACAAGCTTCAGAGGGGGAAAAATGCTTAGCGAAGCTCTCGGTCTGAGGGACGTCGCGTTTTCTTTTTCTGGCATGGAAAAATGAATAACTTATCTGAACAGTAAGAAAAACAGAGATTATATGATGAGTCGATTATACTCGGAATCCTTGTTTGTCTTCCTGAAAAATCAATCGAATTTTTCCCCTTGAGTTAAGCCAATTTGAACCTAAGGGTAACATTAAATGTTTAAAAAAAATTTTTTTAAACCCTCTGGAGCCGAAATTGGAGTAGAAAGTAGCAAAACCGGCAGTGTTGCCAAGATGCGGACGTCAAAAACCGTAGAGACAACATCAAAAAACCCCAATTCCCCCAAATGAGAAAAACAAATCCCCAAAAAAATCGTAACAGTTAAGGACAAATTAATAATGAACTATTTCGCATAAAACATAGCCAAACTCCATATTTACATCTACAGTTTTGAATAATGAATACCTAAAGCTAATATTAATACCTACTCATTTTTTCCGACTACCTATTACTTAACTCACATACAATCGAACTTTTATACGAATAGTTGAACACAACATATTTTGGCAAGTGAAGCTCGAAAAATCAGTCAATAAACATACCTACCGAAACATCGTTACTAATTAGGTGTGTGCCCACAAGTTGGTAGGTACATCCCAATTCCGAGATGGCCTTTATTTGATTACCTATCTTTCAAATCAAATCGCTGTGCTGTGGCAGTCTTAGCTGCTATTTTTCTGCTTACCTATTTCTTCATTTTTCAATTTTTCCTAGCCCTCCTGACTTCCATAAAAATCCCCAAAACATTTAACCCCTAAATTCCCCCTCTGGCTATTAAAAAACCCCAAATTTGGGGAAAAAAACGGAAACTTGGCACCACTTGGACAGCTTTTTCAAGAAAACAAAAATTATGAAGGTTACCTACCTGTGTCTCCTGAAATACCTACTTGAGCCCTGAAAGTTTGGACCGCCTGCCAAAACTGTCCTTCGCTGGCTGTTGATCCACGCGATGGCGTGACGACATTGATAACGACGCCGAACTTATCACAATCGTGTCAAAGCTGGATCATCGTCGATCCAAACTCGATTTCCCACCCCCTGGACCCTGAACGAAAATTTCTCGCCCTCGACTAGAATCAAATTTGTCGAAAAATTCCGAAATATTGCGCGGGCTTTTCCAAGGCGACCAAATTGTCCTTCAGTGTGAAGAGAGCGTTGAGACGCTCCAAGGGCTGAATTGAGTTACCTTAATTGGGGGAAAACCGGGGGCTGAGTGGAGGGGAAAGTGCAGAAGACATCTCTTCTGAAAGCAATTAAACCACCGCTATGCCCGACGAGCTCTTCAACTCGACCAACCCTTAATGCTCCTACAGACGCCTACGCGTAACGTTATTATGGAGCACTCGTGGTATTTCAGCCAGTAAGGTTTTCGTTCGAAAACAACTACAACTTTTCCGAACTTCCCTCGGTTATCGGGAAAATTGAATGCCCGGAAGACAATGGCCGAGTCTCGAGAATCGATTGCCGATACAATTGGAATCTGTCTGGAACTCGAGACGTTCTTTACGGTCCGGTTCCTAAGGACCTCAGTTGGCATCCTTTACCCCTTGTCACCCCCTCAATTGGGCTTCAGTGTCTTGGCTGCTTTGGTCAGGCTGTGGAACTGAAGTTAGATCTCCAAATAATCGAAATTGATAAAAATGTTTAATTCTCTCTCCAAGGGTGGGTATATCAATTCAGTACCTATAATAAACTATTTCCCGAATAAGTTTCTTGGAAATGCAAACTATGGGGTTTTAAAATTCGCATAGTTTGTTATTGATATTTTTGACCTAAACACCCTCAAAACTAGTCAAATGTAATCGAATTGTGTCAAAATTTCACGTATCAAAATTTTGAAGTATTGTGTGTTATCATTGCACCACTGTTTTTGGGGTCGCACCACATCGTTCTATTGACAAGGTCAATTGATGACAAAAAATGTCAGTTTTTCACGGACGACGCAAACGTATTCTCTAATATCGTCTAACTGGCTCACCAACTGGTCCAATTAGTCACCAACAGACGTCAGACGATACAATGGCCCAAACCCGGAGTTACAATGGCGTCATAACACAAGGGACTCGGCTGATAACGTTTGTCCGGGGGTCGAGAGTTGACTGTGTCTGTTTGTCAGTGTTTGGCCTCTGCCAACGGTAGGAAAGAGCAATATGTCAACTCGGGCGAGGTCTTATCTCATTCCATTTTGTCTGCCGAACAAACAACTTGCCATCCCTTTTCGTTCTTTGCTCACCTCTGTAAATATTTCCAAAGGTGGGAAATTGTTTTTGAGTAGATTAATATTAGCGTTCGGCGCAGACTTCAGGGCGAATTCGAACAATACAGAATAGCAGATTCGAAGATGAAGAATGGTCGGTGTACCAATAAACAGTATGACATTACAGATAAATACCCAAACCTTTATGAAGGCGCGGGCTTCAAAATGTTTAAGCGAGGAATTGTCCTTTATACTGAGCTAACCTTTAACTATGAAAAGATTGCTGAACCTAAAAAATAATTCCTCAGTACCAATAAAATTTGTGTAGTATGAAGCTAGTTTGAACTGTTAATAATTAACAGTTCAAACTATCGTTTCAATTATTGAAAACGAACCAAAATAAAAAAAACCTCTTCAGTATCTAGCCCAGTAACTACAAATAAATATAAATTTGCTGTTAGAAAACTATAAATTGAAATGAACGTCTAAGGCGTACCTGGGCAGACCTACTCGTGAATTTCACTTAATAATTTTAAAATCAGGCATTCAAAGGATTCATTATGGTCAGGTTGAGCCTCAGAATGCCAATCGCCCATTGGCTATGCCATTCAAAATCTCGCAAATCGTACAATCCTGGAAAATCTCAACTTTCCGCAGTTCTGAACGTTAGCCTCAAACCGTTAACGCAAAGTTGGCTTTGTGACGCGGTTTATGACGGTGTAAAAATCGAAAAGCTCTCGTATCTTATTAGTCGGTCTCGAAAAATCAAAGGTCGAGCGGAAAAATACTCAGTTTTCCAACTGTTAGCCTTGAATAACTTGGTGGAAAAAGCTATTCCGACATCGGCACAAAGCAACTTTTTCTCTGTCAATATAGGAGGGGGAAAATGTCAAAGGGAAGAAGAAAAAGGGGTTCACCGTCAAATTCTGCGGCTGCCAGGCGCAATCGCCTTCAGATCTCAAAGGATTGCGACGTTGCCAAGAATAGTCCGAGAGATCTGATGGTATAAGGCCAGGAAATTGGACTCGGGTCCTCCCGATGCGGGACGTCATTTGAAAAAGGATCTCAGAAGAATTGAGAGTTGCATCTTGTTATTCCAACGAGTATTATTCGATGTGTTATTTTCGGTTGGCATCTAGCATTGTTTGTAGCCGGAGGACCCGTTTAATGGCGCGCGAGCGCTTTCGGCCCTTCGGACCTCTTCAGGAGCTATTTCAGAGACGATTGGCGACTCAGATTAACGATGAGCGCTCTAGCGGCCGAGCGGCGGAACTAGTATTGGTTGGACAACCCCGGCTCCAGTCCCTTGGAAAGCATAGCGATTGACCAGTTTTTTGATGAATTTTCTTTGATAACTCCAGAATGTTCTAGCTCGAGTGATTTTGTACTTTTCCGTATGGATATTGGTATTGTTAACGCGAAAGAAAAATGAAATAGGCCCACTGACTTATACTAAAACATTGTTATAATAAGTCTAAGTAGGATATCTGGGTCTCAATAGGTCTCAGATCATGTCATCACGCTGGTTTTGTTCATTTTGGTGACGAAAATTTCCAATTTTCTCGCACGTTGCCATTCATTAGACTAATCATACATGAGTATAAAACCAGTGATGCGTAGATAACACACAATACTTCCATATTTTGATACGTAGGTACCTACATTTCTGACGCAATTGAATTATGTTTTGACTGCTTTTGAGGCAAATAAAAGCATCTATCTATTGATCAAAATGTTAATCGCAGGTTTCCTACGAAATTTTTACTTCCATATTTACGGAGGAAATGGAAGTACCTATTGGAATCGTCCTAAAATCAAAAATCGGAACGAAGCTTCATAAAAAACTATCACTTATACACATTTACTCAGAATCACTTCCCGAACAAGTGTCTGTGTGCCCGTCTGTGGTCATTTACAACCAGTGGTGCTTAACACACAATGCTTCCATATTTTGAAACGTACATATTTGACAAAATTCGATCATATTTTGACTGTTTTCAAGGGTGTTTAGGTCAAAAATATCAAAAAGTTCACTATTAAATTTTAAAATTCGCAACAAAAAAAATCGCTCCATTTTTGGAATATAAAAAATATCCACATATTCTGCAAGGTAAAACGAAGATTTTGAGACCAAGAACGGTCAAATCGGTCCATTTTTGTCGCCGGAAAAAAATAAAATAGAAAACACTAAAAATGCAAATATGTCGGAAGTACTGTGAGTTATTCAAATTCCGATTAAACAGGGTGTTAGGTCTTGCCGAGACAAACATTTCAGTTCAAGAAATTTGAAAAAAGGTTGAGAATTGAGGGAGTTACGGTCATATTAGTAAATGGATGAGAGACTGTCCAACCAATAGCCGCCATTGTAGAGGCGACCGCAGCGCACTCAACGGTAATCTGAGTCGCCAATGGGCCGTATTCACAGCAATTATTTTGCATAGGAGCCGTTCGTTGCGCCAGCATTTTCTTTGCACATTTTATTGGTCAATTTCAAAAAACATTCCGTTCCCGTAAAACCCGCAAGGTATGAAGACGATCACACCAACCTCGCTACTGTCTGGTTGGACCCCAAGCTGTGTTGCGCACCACCACTAGCGCTCTCGTGGCTTGATCGTCAACTTGTCCCTTATCTCTGCTATCTTCTCCCGGCGTCTTGCTTCCTTTCATCTCTTTCTGTTTATATCTGATTCAATATCTTGCTTGATTAGCGTTTGACTGATGAGTATGTCGAATTGGGCTGATGAGGGATGTTTTCCTATCTTGGAGATGCGAACGCAGCGAGCATCCAGGTCACCTGATCTGTTGCGCACCACCACTAGCGCACCACCACCACTCTCCAGCTCTCTTGCTAACTGTTCCTTCACACATTCCTTATACAGATCAGGTGACCTGGATGCTCGCTGCGCTCGCATCTCCAAGACAGAAAAAATCCCTCATCAGTCCAATTTGACATACTCATCAGTCAAACGCTAATCAAGCAAGATATTTTATAGCCTACCTTCTTATCCGAGAAGGTGCTGGATACACCAAAACGACGTGAATCAGATATAAACAGAAACAGATGAAAGGAAGCAAGACGCCGGGAGAAGATAGCAGAGATAAGGGACAAGTTGACGATCAAGCCACGTGAGCGCTAGTGGTGGTGCGCAACACAGCTTGGGGTCCAACCTCTTCTGCAAGGTTGCGGATTTCTTGGTAACTATCAATGGGAAGGAATGTTGCACGCTTGCTACCTTGAAATTGGGACCTGAAAAATCGTGGAACCACTTCAGGTCCCAATTTCAAGGTAGCAAGCGTGCAACATTCCTTCCCATTGATAGTTACCAAGAAATCCGCTAGATAGAGTTAGGTATCCCTACCTACCAAAATATGGTGCGACTACCACTAATTTTCACAGAACTTTCATAGCAAATAGTTCGAACTACTCGTATCGTTTAAAATTGGATAAATATGCAGGTATAATTCGACAATGAAAGCGGATGAAAGCAATTGGGAGCTGAATGTGCATAGGAGCAGTCGACGACCGACGATTATCGACGATTTCCTGCTCGAGGAGACCATAGGCTCGCCCTTTTAAAAACACAATATTGCCCCATCGCAGATGACGTAACTCGATTTTATGGTCTCGACATTTTTCGATATTTCCCATCCTTCATATATCGCATTTCGGGGGCCGAATCCGACCCGAGTTCCGGAAATGAGAAATTTATTCTTATACCTAAGAATAAAGTCTAACATAAATGTCTTGAAATCCGATTTTTATGTACCGGAAGGCTTCCCTTTATTTGGTGAACAAGTAAAAATTAGATTTGTTTTGGACTGTAGGTCCGATTCGGCTGAAAAACATTCTCGGATATTCTTCCATAGAGCAGCATGAATCGGCGTAGAACTCAAATGAACCGTTTTTCCTATCATCACATCTGAGCCTTAATTGGAGCTAAGACTGTTGCTACTAATGAATTGATTGATGAATGCAGCAGTCCCTTTTCCAGCTAATGAACTCGTCCGGCGAGGATGGAGTCATTGAGTGGAAAATCGTTAACATTCTGGCGCCAGACTAATTATGGCGGCAGCTTAAAAAATCAAATATCAATCAAGTGGAGGAGATTCGATCAATTTTAAACACGTATCTTCGAAATGAGTCGACATCTTTTTCTAACGATGTGGAACAACAGATAGCGGGTTTTTGAGCCCGTTCTATTCTGGTGGATTTTCGGATTAACATTTTCTGCATTTAAAACCTTGCAGTAGGTACTAGAGGTTTTTTTAGCTTAAATTGCGATGAACATGTGAACATGGCTTGGAAGCGCCAATAAAATCCATTTGGTTCAACGCCGACG
Source organism: Nesidiocoris tenuis (assembly GCA_036186465.1). Taxonomy (NCBI): domain Eukaryota; kingdom Metazoa; phylum Arthropoda; class Insecta; order Hemiptera; family Miridae; genus Nesidiocoris; species Nesidiocoris tenuis. The sequence continues at coordinate 8,245,579 of AP028919.1, forward strand.
CCACCTCGGCTAATCACAACAATGCATTATCTAACCCACTCTACCACCATAAACGACAAGTGCATAAACGTCCGAATTTTCAAGTTATTGGCGATTTATTACATAATTTATGTGGTTTTATGAACCAAGTCATTTATATATTGGGAACACAGTGTACAGATCTGCATATATATATATGCCACAAAAACTCTGTTTTTACAGGAAATTTATTGCTGATTCCCAATATATAGGTAAATGACTCTATAAACCCACATAAATTATGTGATAAATCGCCAATAACTTGAGAATTCGGGCGTCCCCTAAAAAAACATATTGGATGACCTTTTTCCTGTAAACCGGTAATATCCGCGTTTACTGTAACTTTTGCTTTCCAAGGAAAAGAAATCCGAAAGTTGTTGTAAAAGTTTTCGCCCAAGGGTCAGCATTATGCAGTGGAGAAATCAATCCGATAAACAACTTCACTTTTCTCTCCATGAGGGGGGGGGGTGTTTACAAACAAACCGCAAACTAAGTCGGGAAGTGTTAGAATGCTGACTTGGCCTAATGCCCTCGCCGGAAACGGGGTCTTCGATAAAGACTTTTTGGCACATTGATCCACCAGTCAGTTTTGTAAGTCCCCCCTCCTCTAGCCTAGATACGGACTAACGTTTCATAGGTTGTTTTTATGCTGAGCTACGATCGATGATTCTGAAGGGAAAACGACCTAACCTCGTTATTTTTCGCTTTCCCTCGCTCCCTGGGGTGTTCTATCATTATTACAAACAGCCCCTGCTATAGTCTTGGAATGGACTTTCATCTCCCGTCAGGAATCCTTATCCGGGAAACATTCCAAATTTTCCAAAATATTATTACGGAATAGTCTCAAATTTTAATCATTAGGCTTGTAAATTATGGGAATGTTAGATACTCAATGTAGGAACTGCATTAGGGATCCTCGAATAGCGAGTATTCCTCAATATAGGATATTTATTATAGAGAATCCTGAAATAGGAAATATGACTTTATAGGAAATAATCCTCAGTATTGGAATCGATAAATCATTCAAAAAACATGAAAAACCTTCAATCATAAACCTTAAACTCAAACCTCAAGCTCACACCTTAAACTCAAATCTCAAAATCAAACACAAACCTAACTCCCCTTAAACCCAAGCCCACAGCTTAACCGTAAATCTCAACTCAATTCTGACACTCAAACCTTTAACTCGAACCTAACACTCACACCCGAACCCCACGCTTAAATCTCAAACTCAAACATGGAACTGTACTCGTAAACTCAAACCTCTTACTTCAACCTCATGATTTACCCTCAAGCTCAAACTCAAACCTAACCCTAACACCTTGAACTCGAACCTCATAATAAAACTCCGAACTCAAACCTGTAACCAAAACCTAAAACCCAATCTCAAACCACGAACTTAAATCATAAACTCAAACCTCTAACTTTAACCTCATGCTCTAACTCAAATTTCAACACCTAATACTAACACCTTAAACTCAAACCTCATACTAAAACGTCGAACTCAAACCTGACACTAAAACCTAAAACTCATACTCAACTCTCATACTCAACTCTCAAACTCAACACACAAACTGAACTCTCAATCTCAACTTACCAACTCGACTCTCAAACTCAACTCGCCAACAGAACTCTCAAACTTGACTGACAAACTCAACTTATGAAATGAACTTTCAAACTCAACTCTCAAACTTTACTCACAAACTCAGCTCTCAAACTTTACTCACAAACTCAACTCCCATACTCGACTATCAAACATGACTGACAAACTCAACTCATGAATTAAACTTTCAAACTCATCTCACAGACTCAACTCTCAAACTTGACTAACAAACTCAACTTATGAAATGAACTTTCAAACTCAACTCTCAAACTTTACTCACAAACTCAACTTATAAAATGAACTCTCATACTCGACTATCAAACATGACTGACAAACTCAACTCATGAATTAAACTTTCTAAGTCAACTCACAGACTCAACTCTCAAACTTGACTAACAAACTCAACTTATGAAATGAACTCCCAAACTCAACTTATAAAATGAACTCTCATACTTGACTATCAAACATGCCTGACAAACTCAACTCATGAATTGAACTTTCAAACTCATCTCACACACTCAACTCTCAAACTTTACTCACAAACTCAACTTATAAAATGAACACTCATACTCGACTATCAAACATGGCTGACAAACTCAACTCATGAATTAAACTTTCAAAGTCAACTCACAGACTCAACTCTCAAACTTGACTAACAAACTCAACTTATGAAATGAACTCTCAAACTCAACTCTCAAACTTTACTCACAAACTCAACTCTCAAACTTTACTCACAAACTCAACTTATAAAATGAACTCTCATACTCGACTATCAAACATCACTGACAAACTCAACTCATGAATTAAACTTTCAAACTCATCTCACAAACAGAACTCTCAAACTCGACTCATGAACTAAACTTTCAAACTTAACTCTCAAACTTGATTCACAAACTCAACTTTTAAACTCAACTCTCAATGTCAACCAAACTGACAAACCTAACTCTCAAACTCAACTGACAAACTGAACTCTCAAACATGACTGAAAAACTCAACTCACAATCTCAACTATCAAACTCAGCCCACAATCTCATCTCACAAACTTACCTCTCAAACTTTACTCACAAACTCGACTCTCAAACTTGACTGACCAACTCAAATCATGAACTAAACTTTCAAACTCAACTCTCAAACTTGATTCACAAATTCAACTTTTAAATTCAACTCTCAAAGTCAACCCAACTGACAAACTAACTGACAAACTGAACTTTCAAACATGACTGAAAAACTCAACTCATAGACTAAACTTTTAAACTCAACTCTCGATCTCAAGTTTCAAACTCGACTCACAAACTTAACTTTCAAACTCAAGTTGAGTTTGAGTTGGTGGAGATTTAGGTTGAAAGTTCAGTTTGTGGGTTGAGTTTGATAATTGTGTTTGGGGGTTGAGTATTATTTTGGGAGATGAGTTTGAGTGTGTGAGTGGAATTTGTGACTTGAGTTTGAGATTCGAGCTTGAGGTTTGAGTATGAGGTTCGGGTTTCTCATTGAAGTTCGAGTTTGATTTTTGTGTTTAGAGTTCTAGTTCAAGGTTCGGTTTAAGGTTTGAGAACAGCTAAGATTCCAAGTTAGAAGTGTGAATTTAACGTTGGAGTTAAGGTTGAGGTTCAAGTTTGAGGTTTGTGTTTAAGATGTAAGTGTTGGATTGGCGTTTGTGGTTCCAAGTTTGAATTTGAGGCTAGAGTCTGAGGTTTGAGTTTGAGGTTATGGTTAAGTTTGCGAGTTTGAGGTTTCTGTTTGATAGTTGAGTTTAAGGTTTGAGTTTAAGCTTTGAGTATAAGGTTTCATTTTGAGTATGAGAGGTTTGAGTTTGAGGTGTGAGTGTTAAGTTAGTTTGAGACATAAGATTGAGTTTAAGGCATGAGTGTTAGGATCGAGTTCGAGAATTTGAGTTCGAGCTTTTAGTTCAATGGTTGAATTTAAGGTGTTAGCATTAGGTTTGAGTATTAGGTGTGAGTGTTAAGTTTGAGTTTGAGTTTAAGGTGTGGTGTTACGATTGAGGTTGAGATTTGAGTTCTAGCTTTTAGTTTAATGTTTGAATTCAAGGTGCGAGAGTTAGGATTGAGTTCAAGTTATAAGTTCGAGTTTAAGGTGCGAGTGTAAGGTTTGAGTTTGAGATTTGATTTTTCGTCAAACTTAATAAATCGGATTTTCATGACGATTTTCGCATCTTTCTTTCTTTTTTTTCTTTTAACTAATTAGATTGATAAATTTTGTTCCAGGTCTAGAAGGTCGTCGGGTTCAGCTGGTGCAACGACTCCGCAGCCCAGAAACCTCAATCCCGGCGGTAAGCGGAATCGGCAGAACTCAAAATTTTCCGCAGTGGATGGCTCATTTGAAATAAACAGAAATCCATTAGTCTAAAAATAACCCTCAAAACTTTCATTGGGATTCGGTGTTTTTTTAAAATTATTTTTAGCCCCAAGTGCACTTAAGCACTTGAGTATGGATATTGACTTTATGGAAATAGCGCAACCTCCCTCCAGCAAACACGCGATTCGTTTTCACACGTGATGAAAAATTCGTTCCATTCGAAAAACATTCCAATTTTCCAGATGAAGCGTACACGAAATTGTCGCTGGAAACGATGGAAGAACTGGATTGGTGTCTGGATCAACTGGAAACGATTCAGACACATAGAAGCGTCTCTGACATGGCCTCCCTCAAAGTGAGTTTCCCATTATGCAAATTTTGTACGCAATTTTATATAATAAATGATTTTGGCAAAATTTGAACAATATCTTTCCAATCCATATTTTGAACATTTTAGAATTATAATAATTCTTATAATTCTTCTTCTTAATAATTATAATAATTCAATAATTGAAGCATTCTGACTTTGGAGGTAGTCGGATTTTTGGAATATTTTCTCTCTGGGAGTCGAGTAAATGTGCCATTATTCATCGAGATCTCTCTCCTTTGCCCGGGAGTTTCCGAAAATTCTCTTTGAAAAATGGAATGTCAAAGAGCACAATGGAGATCCTTCTGATTCGTCCTTCATTGATATCCACTTCTATACGCCATGCAGATTTGAGTTTTCTGCTCATTCCGCTTTCATTTTACAAATATACTTTTCGAGTTTTACATTCAAGTGGCAGCCGCTGAAAAACATAATTTCAAAAATGTCCTAACTCCCGTTAATTACATGTGTAAAGGTTATGAAAATGTGTCTAAAATTTTGAGTTTGTTTTTGAAATTGTAGTTTAAGCAGTTAAAAATTCAAATTTTCTATCTATTCCATGGATTAAAATGTTTTCTCTCTGCGTCCTCAAACAAAATCTCCCGTACTTTTCAAAAGGATCCGATCCGGCCGACAATTTCCACCTGCCGGCGTCAAAGCGGTGTAACAATTGTTTCCAAGAATTTCCCTCTCGGAAAAATTTGTTCGCGCGGCGTGAAATCGCTCGACCGCTTATTGGACCGCGAAAAAACCTATGGAAAACTGCCATTTCGAAAAATTCCACCGCTGGGAAAAAAACGTGCGCCGATCAAAATGGACGAATAACCGACGGAGGTCCAGTCGGGATTAGACGCATCAGCTGATGGGGCTGGGGGCGTGGGGCGCCCGGGGGGCGGATCATATCGATTCAGCTAGACACCCGTCAGCCCTGCCCCGCACTCTCCATTTCTGGGGGCTGCCGTGCGACAGTGCGTAACAGATGCACCACTTCCCCGAACTTGGAATAAGTTAATTCCTTTCGCGTAAAAATGCTGCTCGTCTTTACTTACTGATGAATGTATTTGTCCAAATATGTTAGCAGGTTGGCTTTTAACGTTGAAAAACGTTATAACGTTAAAAAATAACGTTAAAAACGTTAAAAAATAAATTATATTTCGGCTAAATTTTATAGAAATTAATTAAAATTTATATAAGGCACTTTTTTCTTAGACTTTCATATTTTCAATGGATCACTCAGGGGATCCAAAGGTTCAGAGGATTTATGGTCGCGTAGCGTATGTCAGTGACATTTTATTTCATTATTTCATTCATAGGTATTTTAAAAGCGAAATATGGAAAAAATCCTAACTATGAATCATACAATTTTGAGCGTTGTTGGGGGCTTTTTAACGCGAAAGGCTACAACGGAGAATTGTTTTTAAATGTAAATTTATTCGAATAATGTTTTTAGTTTTAAAACGTCATTGAACTAGGTACACGTTGAGCTGTGGGTAGGTACATTTCTTCAATCAAGTTTTCAATTTCTTAATAAACAAATTTACTTCAAAAGTCTTGGAACTACAAAAAAATTAAAAAATAATTAGAACTGCGAATTATTGAATTGTAGAATTTTTTTTTTTTTTTCAATATTCACGAATTATCAGGTCGAGATTGTCTTATGCGGGAACATGCTCCAGTTATTCGTCTCCCTTTCATCTCGGTTCTCACGCTTCTTAATTGATCTGGGACGGTTCCTCTTGAAAATGAAAGCTCTTTAGTCTGAGACATGACCCAGATCTTGAGCTGTCGATAGAACTGAGATCCGAGCAAGACGTGTAGCGAAGCTAAGCACGAACATTCAAGTATCGAGTCGACGGAAAAAAGAAGCTTGAAATTAAGTACCCAGTATGGAGTTTTGGACAATTTTGAAACTAGCAGTAGAGGTTAGAAATTTATGAGCATTTTCCCAGTTTATGCATATGGTTTACGACAAATTAAATTATTTTTTCCGGAGTTTTAGAAAAACACTTTGTCTTCCAAAAAGTTGGAGGGGTCCTGCGTTTTTGCTCTTGTCATATTCCTAGGAATCTTTTCGACTGAGTTAGGTTGTCAGAAACGCTACATCAATTTCAGATCGATTACATTTTATAGTTCAGTCGGTGGACCATCATGAAGGGGAGGAAAGTCCGAAATTTCTCTTCTATAAGGGTGGTGGAGAAAGGTCCCGTTTTCCAATCATTTGCTCACAACTCGAAGAGGGGTGGTCGGACCGAAAAACTGACTCAAAACAAAATTGAAGTTCAATAAATTTCCTACAATTTTTAATCTACAACTTTCTTTTCTAACTCTAACCGTTTCAGAGATATAGGCTGTCAAAAGTGACGGACCTTGAAAAAAACGTTCTCACCCGCGTTTTTTGTACGAATTTCCACTGTATCGTTTGAACTTTTAACCTCAGCCCAAAAGTTGTCATAAACAAAGTTGTAGGGAATTAAATTTTTATTAGGAATACGTATTAACACGTTCGTTTGTCCTCCAGGGGTCAAGAGTTTAAGGATTTGAAAATATAATTATTTAATTTAATTATTCAAAATTAAAGTCTTTACAGATGGCAACCATAAATAGACAAATAAGAATATTAATACATATTCTCGAAGAAAATTACATTTTCTACAACTTTCTCTATTACAAATTTTGGTCTCAAATCAATAGTTTGGACGATACGAGAGGTTGGAAACAAAAACTTTCCTATGCGCACTCTGCAACCCCTATATTGACTCGACTTGTCATCTTGATAGATACCAACATTAATAAGTTGCAGGAAAAAATCATCCTTAAAAATAAAATTCTACAAATAATTCTCAAATTTCAAAATTCTCCGTAGAAAATGATGGAGGGCTTATTCCGTGTAGGGCGGTGTTTCAATCAGGTTGCATCAATCTAATTTTCCATCATCCCCTGGAAAAAGCGGGGGTAGCTAATCAAAGGGCGGTCGTGTCCTGAAAATTATCCTCTAATTTTCCACCGCTGAATTCGCTAATCCAAATTCGCCCTATTCTGGTATATTATGTTCCTTCGGTTCAACTCGAGCGCATCATTTTCTGGCCAGACGTCAATTTAACGCTTAACTCGGTCACGAGTTACGGGCTTTCGCGACGGATTAACCTTTCGCAAAGTTGGGCCCAACTTCGCCGAAACTTCGGCCCGACTGATGAACGGCGGGGGTTTTGTTGCTGTTGTGCGGGGGTTTTGTTGCTCACCTATGCTTTGTGCTTGGCAATCAAATGGCAAACTGTCTATGACAGAAACCGCGTCGCACGAGTTGGTAGATGGAGGCCGTTTGTTAGACTCGAGATAACCTACCTGATTGGCTTGCAGATGTTCGGTCGCTCCTCTGCAACAACATTGTTCCGTCGACGTGCCTATTTAGCAAACCAACTGGAAGAGCACGTTTTCTACGAAATCGTAGAAAGCCTTTTGTTGAGATTGTCGAAAATTAAAAATCGGATAGAAGGTTCAGGAAATTATTTCACCTAAATATAGGGAAAGCTATTTGGAAAAATAGTTCCAAATATATTTTACACCTGCATGATCGGTCCTGTTTTCTGTTCGTAGTTCAAGAGGATGCTGAACAAAGAACTCAGCCACTTCTCGGAGTCGAGCAAATCCGGGAACCAAATATCCGAGTACATCTGTTCAACGTTTTTAGGTACTTGACCAAAATACCAACTCAAACCATTTATAAATTGAAGGGGCAAGTGGATAAAGGTGATATGCGACATTTTTTAACATTTCTAGAAAAGGCTTTCAAAGTTTTTTCTCTGTTACTTTTTTTGTATGGAAGTTTTTTCTACGGGTAAAAGTTTTGAGTGTTTTAGAGGGATTTGGAAAAATGTAATAAGGGGACATAAAACTGATGTACTTACCACCTTCATCCATGGTAAAAAGTGAGTTTTCACAAATTTGTCACATATCACCTTCATCCACTTGCCCCTTCAATTATTACCTATGAATTTTTAAAAAAAGAGATTTTTTGGAAGAGATTGTGGAAGGAAAGATTTTTTCGTAGAAATTCGAATGAATAAATGGATATTAAAAATATAAATTTTAAACCACACAATTATTGCCATATACTCATCGTATTGATTGGGTTTTAGCGCTCAGTTAAAAACCAATCATCGGCACTTCTTTATTTCGGAAAATATTTTTTTGCCCGTTTAGCAGGGCGTTCACATCCAAGATTGTCTTCCTTGAAGGGGTCAATTTTTTATCTCGTTTGCTACAATTTTTGTTCTATACAATTTTTTGCGAGCCCATGAAAAACACGATTTTTTTGCTTAGAAGTTATTTTTCGTGTTTTCGACTTTGCCTCTGTAAAATTGCCATAAGTAAATTAAATTTTGGAGTAATAAAAAAAACAAGGATATTTCCGTTAAGAGCAGTTAAATTTCCTAAAAATCTTATGGTTTCAGCAGATTTCTAACATCAAGTCAAATTGGCAGAAAATACCCCAATGTCGAAAATTGCTCAAATTTTAAAAATCACCCTTTTTCAACGTGCAATTAGGGGTTTGAAAAATCCCGCATACGTTCCAGGTAAAACGCTACAGCTTTCCAACGATATAATCATTTTTGCAATTATTCCAAAATTTATTGGGACTTGTGGCTATTTTACTAAGACAAAGTCAAAAACAGAAAAATATCGTTCTGATGAAAATAGGCCAATATTTTCAAGGAAGGAAATCTCAATCATGAACACCCTATAGTGAATGAATGAAAAAATTGAATGAACAAAAAATGTTTACCTGTTTACATCTGCAGTCGGTATATTACCTTACATAGGTCGTAATTCTCGAGCGCTATTTTCAGAAGCATTGCGAAATAATGTGACGTATCTATTTGCAGAATTCTGCGGTAATTCATCGTTGAATTTTTTACCGATTTTTTTATCCAGATAAGCAACAGGAGCTGGACCTCCCGTCTTCACGTTTGGACGAGGAAAGGTCTCCGCCGATGGCCGGGCGCAAAAAAGAAAAAGGGCGCGTCGTACCGATGAGCCACATCTCTGGCGTCAAGCGAGCTCTCACGCACACGAATTCGTTCACGGGTGAAACGTTGCCTAGATACGGAGTACCCACGCCGCATGAAGCCGACCTTGGCAAGGTATGAGGAGGCGCTTTCGCCGGCACGGGCATCCCCGGGATAAATAATGTGTATATCGACTAAAAAAATTATGAATCAACATTGCATTATTCCACGAATGCGCTATCCCACTAATGAATATCATTGTTTTTCAGACGTTGCAAGAGGTCGACAAGTGGGGGATCGATATATTCAAAATAAGTGAACTTTCCGTCGTAAAGCCACTAACCGTTGTCGCATACAGAATCTTCCAGGTTCGTCATTACCCGTTTTTCTCGTCCCATGACTTACCGTCAATAACACTTGTTATTTCCAAATTATTTTCCAATCCTCGAATAATTGCATTTGTATCGTAAACTTTCCGTTTCAGAGTCGAGAATTGATGAAAACATTTATGATCCCTGCCAAGACGCTCGTCTCGTTTATGTTGACGTTGGAAGAACATTACGTCAAGGACAACCCGTTCCACAACAGCACGCACGCCGCAGACGTGACGCAGTCGACGCACGTACTGCTCAACACGCCAGCCCTTGAAGTAAATTCGAGTATTTTTTCTTTTTTTTTACCACTCCGGCACTTTAGCTCTTTGGGGCTTGGCCGGAGTTACGAAATTGATATGCTGAATTTCAGCCGCTGAAGCAGGTTAATACGTTTTGGTACTGAGCCGAAATTGTCGTTTTATGAGTTTTTAAGTAATTTACGGAAATCGTTGAGGATGATTCGTAAGCATGTGGTTCAAAATAAATAAATGCCTAAATTAAATAAATTTTAAATAAAATTGTATTACCTACATTTTGAATAAAGTTAAATATTAATTTTAAATTTTGCACCAAAATAAATAAATTTTATTATTATTTTTAGCATTTATGCTAGAATTAAATGAGAAGGTTCGATAAATACGCTCCTAAATAAATAAATGCCAAAATTATATGCACATTAAATACATTTTTAATAAATTTTAAATACATTATAATAAAATTTAATATTAATTTTAAATTCTGCTCCAAAATAAATAAATTCTAAAATTAAATGAGGGTGTTAAATGAGAATCGTCGGTAAATAAATGCCCCAAAATAAATATATGCCAAAATAAAGTACCAAAATTTGAAATAAAAATTTCATAAAATTAAATTTTAATAAAATTAAATTTTAATGTTTAAGTCTGCCCAATAGTCAATGCATGCCAATGTTAAATAATATTTTAATAAATTTTAAATAAAATTAAAATAAATGCTCCAAAATAAATAAATGCCTAAATCGTCGTGTTATGAGTTTTCAAGAAATTTATAGAAATCGTTGAGAATGTTTGATAAATAAATGCTCCCAAGTGACCAACATAAATTGAATATTTTTGCGTAATTGAATTTTTTCTTTAAAACCCAACTTTTTTTAATTACCCCCTCCAACCCATTCTGATGATAACGCATCTGTTCAATTTCAGAGCGTTTTCACGGATCTTGAAATTATGGCCGCCATATTTGCCGCAACTATTCACGACGTAGACCATCCAGGTCTGACAAATCAGTTCCTCGTCAACTCAAGTGAGTAACTTGTAACAAAAAATTTGAGACTTAATTTTGGAATGACGGGTAGTACCTCATTTTCCCTATGTTTTGGGGGTCGGGAATTTCTTTAGCGAGGAAATTTTTTTAGGGGGAGAATTTTCTCTAGAGGAAGTTTTCTTTGAGGGAAAAATTTTCAATTTTTTCTAGGGAAATTTTTATTTGGAGGAAAATTTTTTGGGGGCAAATTTTGTTGAGGAGAAATTTTTTCGAGAGGCAATTTTTTCGAGGATTTTTTTATTACTTTTTTTTAGGAAGTTAATACCAGCATCCAAATTGCCACCAATAGGTTTTCAATAACTGTGATTTCCAGGTTCCGAACTGGCGCTCATGTACAATGATGAATCCGTTCTCGAAAACCATCATTTGGCCGTCGCCTTCAAACTATTGCAAAACGAGGGATGCGACATTTTCCTGAATTTGAATCGCAAACAGCGGCAAACGTTGCGAAAAATGGCCATCGACATGGTAATAGAAATAAACGATAATTTTCAAGGCTAATAAGGATAATTTTCTTTTTTATTACTTCTTATTGCCTGATATTTCATTACAGGTGCTATCAACGGATATGTCCAAACACATGAGCCTGCTAGCGGATCTGAAAACGATGGTCGAAACCAAAAAAGTCGCCGGCTCCGGAGTTTTACTATTAGACAACTACACCGACCGAATACAAGTTTGTGACATATTTTGGTTTTTTTAATCTTGAATTTTCCAAAAACTATTTTTGCAACCTTCAAGATGTGAACTGCCAATTTTAATATTTCTATGTATTAGAGCGTCATTTATCGACATTTCTCAGCGTCTTCCCATTTTGGGGGAAAATGTTAACGATGTTGAATCTACTACTCAAGGGGGTGAGGCAATTGGTAGCCGTGTATCACATGAGTGCTGTGATACTAGAGCGCCATGTCCTTAATAGTTTAGCCTCTCCTTGGGGGCGGCAGGGCACGCCCCGGACAACTTCGGTTATCGGGCAAAAAACCAACGCCTGGAACGGCGGTTTACTTTTTATGCTAACGATGGAATAATTTCTATGTACAGGTGCTAGAAAACATGGTGCACTGCGCTGACCTATCAAATCCGACCAAGCCTCTACATCTGTACAAACAATGGGTTGAACTTTTGATGGAGGAATTCTTCCAGCAAGGCGACCGTGAAAGGGAAGCCAACATGGACATCAGTCCAATGTGCGACCGCCATTCGGCTACTATCGAAAAATCGCAGGTGAGTCGCTCTAAATGAAATTTTCCTGAGCAATTTCCATCAAGATGGAATCAAATCTTCTTAACTGCCAGCAATGCGTCCCAAAACCAATTGCTTTCGACCGCAGGGCTCACTTCGAAAACTCCAGCCCTAGACTCATACGAAAAAAATTTATTTGATCTTTTTTTTTTGTTTTTAAGGTGGGTTTCATCGACTACATCGTCCATCCGTTATGGGAAACGTGGGCCGACCTCGTACATCCGGACGCCCAGGATATCCTCGACACGTTGGAACAAAACAGGGACTACTATCAAAGTGAGTTATTGAAATTTCGTTAAACCAGTCGTAAAACCATCTCCTTAAGATGGTAATACAATGTTGACCAATTTAAAGGTAATGATGATGTTTTCAAGTAGATACCTACCAGAGTGAAATGATCTATTATAATAATTATAAATTAATAATAATGTTAATAGTTTATAATTTTACAGTTAATTTCAAATTTCTTGGTACAATGTCGAACAATGATTTTGTTTTATAAATCGCTGTAAATTAATTCGATTAGGTATGATACCACCAAGTCCTCCCAGTGGCGATGGGGGTGGGGATTCCGATGGTGATGAGCCCCTATCCGATCGTCAGCATGAAGACATACGGTCAGTATAGGTACCTAGATGCCATAAAGGGCACCGAATTCCGAAGCAATTTTATTCTGGCCAGATTTAAATTTCTCAAAAATTCTCCCGACTTAGAAGCCAAATTTGTCTTTTTCAGGTTTCAAGTGACGCTTGAAGAGGGAGAAGGCGACGAATCGTCTACAATGTGACGCTCGTTCGCCACAATTTGTCACAAACTAACCCAAAAAGTACGATTGCTATTCATGATTTGGCCAATTTATCAGCCCATTAGGCTATATAGCTTTACACTGCAAAAGATCAAAATGAATCATATTATCCTCTAGTATGTAAGTATCAATAAATTGATTGAAGTTCTTGGACGTTTCTGGTAGTTTTTGCCATTTTGGAAAGTTTTGTCCATCTTTGAGCCTATGTATCTTGTCGATTACTAGATAAAAAATTAAGTTTGACTATTCCAATTTGTAGGAAATTTAGTTTACTTTAATTTATAATTAGGCGTACTTCTTGCTAAAACGCTTCGTTTTTTAGTAAAATCCAAAAAACATAAAAAAGACCGAAACAATAACGGTTTTTTTGCCTACTGAAGTAGGCGCAAGGTTAATTCTTCAATGGGCATGTTCACCAGAATACCGTATTAATCCGTATCGTATTTTCCATTGTTCCAGATGCATCTTTGGTGGAGAGCCAAATAGTTCGTTAAAAACGTAGAATTTTTGTCGCTATTCTCTCTCGATTGGCCAATTTCTTCATCAGCTGACCCGTCAAAGTCTCCTTCCCCTCCATGCGGCGTTAATCACCCGAATAAGGATATCATATCTTCAAGTGTTCAAGTATTGTGATTGCGTGGAAATGATAGCAATTATAAATCGGTTCGAAGATGGGGGAAAATTCGGATTTTTTCCAAAACGAGAATTCGGTCACGCGTTACTGGATTGAGCTAACACCAAAATTAAATATATTTTCTCTCGGTGCGATACCGAATGAAGCCGAAGGGTGTGTAACATCAGAACTGGAGGTTCTAGGTCTTTCTAACCTGTACGTATCTCTCTTGTCGAATTTTACTCAGTTAACGAGAAAAAAATGCTGAAAATTTTCCTATTTTCGTTTTGTGCGAGTTTGCTGCTGTCGTGAATGAGATTTCATGCCACTTTGACCAAAACGTATGTTGATTATTGAGGCAAGAAGTCAAAAAACTAAAAAAATAACTGAACAAAAAATGTACATCAATTTTATCATAGCATGTTGATGATTGCTTCATGCAGAAATAGTCATAGAGTACCTCAATTTTGTGTCAAAATATTGGAAAAACTCATTTCCTCGTCACATTTTGGGTTGTCTTTGTGCAAAAACGACTTGATGGTGAAAACCACGCAAAAATGGAAATTTATATTTTCTCTATCCTAATTTTTTGGTCAAATACCTCATTTTCTAGATCAACAGCAGCTGCCATAACGAGGGTTCTGCATGATGAAGCTATTCAAATATTGTCATTTATTCAGACGTGGCCTGCGAATTGGCATTTACGACAGTTTCAATTTCTCGTTAATCGCTCGAAATTTGGCTTTCATTTTTACGGTAATTTGATCGTATCATTTCCGAAATATTTCCAGTTGATTGTCGTGGGTTAACAAAAATGTTTAAATATTGGCGCTTCCCCCCTCTCTTAGCGAAGAAAACAGAACGCCCATCTAATTTTGCATATGAATCTCATACTTCCTTATCATCCTCTGGATTTTCGTCTTATTCGCAAAAACAGGAAAAAGCACATAAAAATATCAAAAAAATGAAAAACCAGAAAAAAAAATTGAATGACTTTTCCCTAGCGGAAATTCGAAGTGCTGGACACTGAAAATTCCCGCTAGATTTGGGAAAAAATTGAGCGAAAATCCCAATAACAAGTGAATCCCACGAATTTATTTTTGTAATTTTTATTTTTCTCCTTAAGTTATAATAATTGTTATATCTTCCCTCGCGGATTTCTCACCTTCTCTCCTCGTTCCCTCTCATACCCCCCGCTTATCAATTGTATATACGAGGCTATGTTTAAAGAATGTGGTCCGCATTTTGAGCATAAATTATGGATAGTAGGTATTCCAAAAATATAATCGTCATTCGGTTCAAATTGTTGAAATCAGGGTTTTGAATCAATTTTGTGAAACATTTTCCAAAAATTGGTATCAGAAAAATTTGAGAGAGCGTTAAGCCACTGGATGGATTTATTTTTGTTTTGCTATTCAACATCACAGCCGACAATTTCGGTCAAACGATGCAATAACATCACAAAATGTTACCAGGGTTGAATAATGTTACTGCTGGCGTACTTTTTGCTCAAAATCGATCGAAAGAAGTTTGCGAGTCTCGTTTCTTATCTTGATCGCTTCTATTCGAAGATTTAATTGCTACAATAATTAGTTATCTTCATCAAAAAACGCTGGGGAAGTGGCATTACGCGTTTTAGGATTCGGCCAAAGTGTGTGGTTAAACGGATGGTTAAAATTCATGGATAGCTTAAACTAACCTAAAAACCAAGATTTGTTTGATTAGACCATCTTGGACAGTCCAGGGCTGGCCTGATCGAACAGAACTTTTTTTTTATTATCGACACAAAGGGGTGGATTTGGATAGAAGAAACAAAAATGGTTGAAGTTGGTTCAAGGTTTTTTGATCAAGCCCAGGACAAGTTACCATCAGCGGCGACCGAGTTCACAGAATCTGTTTGTCGTCAGTAGTTACTCGTCCGAGACTGCTTAGGACTGTCCGGGACTGCCTCGGACTGTCCGGGACTGCCTAGGACTGTCCGGGACTGCCTAGGACTGTCCGGGACTGCCTAGGACTGTCCGGGACTGCCTAGGACTGTCCGGGACTGCCTAGGACTGTCCGGGACTGCCTAGGACTGTCCAGGACTGCCTAGGACTGTCTGGGACTGCCTAGGACTGTCCGGGACTGCCTCGGACTGTCCGGGACTGCCCAGGACTTTCCTGTCTGAACAGGCTCTCAGTATTTTGAATGCGATTCGAGGGAAACCGTAAACGGGGGCTGCCCTATGGTTCAACCCTAATCGCGGCTGCGACCGTCATTGGTGGGCCTGTTCAAACAATCAGTCGCAACTGATTGCCTGAGTCGGACTAGCCGCAACGGACTCTAGACAAATTCTTCTTTAGAAAAATTTCTTCTTTTTTGTTTAAATAAAAAACCTTTTTTATATTGGTTATCTAAAAACCTGGTCTCTAATATTCAATTTACAAAATCTTTTGCGGTCACACTTCCCCAGCGAGGAGCTTTTGCCATTTAGGGTTGATGGCGTAGAATGACGGGCAATTTGGCAAAAACACCAAAATAATTTGGAAACACGCAATATTTTAGCGGTCAGTGGACAACTGCCTATTTCGGCCCACCAACAGTTAGTACCATTGCTCATAAATCCGTTACGAAAAATTTCTTTTACATGGCCAATAATACATAAATGGTTAATGCCAAACATTTGAAGTTCGAAAAAGAAATGGTCAACCTGCGCCATAACTCTGCAGAAACTCTTCATTGCATGTTTCAAAACAAGATTGGATGGA
This sequence comes from Nesidiocoris tenuis, assembly GCA_036186465.1. Lineage (NCBI taxonomy): Eukaryota > Metazoa > Arthropoda > Insecta > Hemiptera > Miridae > Nesidiocoris > Nesidiocoris tenuis. The sequence goes on from AP028919.1 coordinate 8,261,972, forward strand.
TTTCCCAAAAATTGGACAAATTTGGAAGCTGAAGAATAGATATTGGTCAAAGGAATCAAATTTTGCTTCATTCCCCGTAGCACTTACCAAGTATTTATAAATCCATATCCCTCTATTGCGATTCTGACTACGACGGACCTTCATTTTCGTATCATTGTATTCTACAAATACATCGTAGATAATATTTCAGAAAATAACCAATTTCATAGCTAAAATTCATCTACTCGATCAGCGTTTCACTGATGCTTATGTCGAATTGCATTGATGGGTCTGGATGGGATCTAAGGTTTTTTCACTTCGGAGGCACATTCTTGATTTTGTACCTACAATTTGAAATTGCAAATTAATTAAATTTATTTCATTATGTGAACCGTGGCCGGATGGAGATTATGCGCAATCTGAGCATTTGACAGAGGCGCATAGGTATTACCTATATAAAAACAAGCATTTTTTCAACAAGAAAAAATTTTAACAAAAAAATTTCAAACAAAATACAACAAATTTTCTGAGATACATTGATATAACTACTTCCAATCGATTTTGAAGGCTCGTCGTTCGACCGAATCGCATTTCATTTCCCCGCCCCTCCCTCCCCCTCCCAGCCGATCCCAGTGAGATTTTCTATTAACATTAGTGCGTAGGGAAGTGAAAATATTTACCGACCGGTAACAATACCAAAATTTAATTTTTACTCGTGTACTGTAAATTTATTATTAAAACTGTCAATCTGTCGCCCTGGTGGCGTTCGGGTTTTGGTAATTTAGCTTATATTTATTAGTGGATAAAAGAGAGCCAACTAATTTATGGAGAACGAGCACAGGAGGAATTCGTTTCGATTTTGTGTGTGCCGTGCCATTGTATAATACGAGTAAATAACGTGTCCGATTTTTGAACACTATCTCGACTGTCAACTTTACTGAACTCGAACTTCTTTCATTTTTCTTGTAAAAAAATAAATCATTCGAAATCCCTCCTATTTTTCTCTCGATTGGATTTTGTTCCGTCGTTGGTCGTTAAGGACAAAACAATTGTTAATGGCGTCGTATAGAAAAGTGTATTCTTAGAAAGTGTCATCCCCTGTAGAGAGGTTTAATAAGGGTTTTTTATTAGTTCAACCGATGAAAAGCTAATGGAATAGATGGTTTTCTAATTTTCCCTCCAGGTTTAAGTACTGAAGTCGACCGAATTTCGAAAGCTCTTGTTGGGGGAAATTTTCCACAGAATCCGTCGACTGGTGCCAGTTAACTGGACTCGTTTGAACCCCAAAATTCACAGAACCGATTGGAAAAAATTGATCTTCAATTATGGTGTCCGAAATATTAGTTTTATCTATTCGACAACCCTTAATGCTCCGGAATTTGACAAATTCTCTTCAAATCTCACAAATCAATCGCGAGGAGTCACTCGAAGTGCTGATTGCGATCATTCATGCTTCTGAAATCAGCAGAGAACCGTGAACTTTTCTTGTTCAACTGTGAGGTAATTTTATGGAACACCAACTATTACACTATTTAAATAAAAAATTACTTGATTGAACGGTTCTCGTTTGTTTTTTATCGTTCAACATAGTTGTAAAATGTGAATTTGTTTACTCGTGAATTTTGAAAAATTTTTGGACACTCCATTTTTGGGACACTTCAACTTTTGGGACATTGAAATTTTTGGGACACTCAATTTTGACTTGAGCCGATGGTTCACTGGAAATTGACGAGTTTACAACTAAAATACAATAAATTGACTTACGGTGAAGTTCAACCGAATTTACTCGCCAAATTCGTGACGGCTCGAGTGAAAATAAAATTCATCAAACAGGAACGAAAATGGAACTTTCATCTCCCACCAACTTCCCATTTTTCAAACGATAGGTACCTAATTAGGTATGTCATTTCATCCCAACCCAACAAGCGCTTTCGAATCCTCAGTCGCAACTCATCTCTCAGCCAGGCTAAATGCCGTTTTTTCTTTCGGCGAATGAAATAATATCGGTGTCTAGAGTTACCAGTTGATCTTTTCCGTTGTTCTTTCACCTACTTGGAAAAAAATATTATGAAATCGGAGGTATTCGAACCAACAACAACGATACACCTGCTGATGGCTTGAATTAATTTTTGACAATGTCAACCGCTGAATTTCCCGTAACGCCTTCTTCCAGTAGTCAAGTAGACGAGTGTGGTTTGAGTTTGAGCGATTACGTACCATTTTTTTGGTGATTTGAGCGATTTTCGTCAACGCTGTATCATAGTCGGTTTACGCAAGTTCATGATTAACAAATTTTAGAAATTTCAAATGTTCTTTTCATCGTTGACGAGGAATTTCAATCCTCTCGAACAAGTGATGAGTCAATTATTTCATTTTCGACTGTAAAAATCGTTTGCCGACGACCATATCGTTAACGATTTGAGCCGTCCCTGACCTGGGGGTGGACTCTGGGAATTTCTGCGACCAACATCGGGGTTGCTATTTCAGGATACCTATTGGTGATAAGTTCAACGCAATAACGGTGTTCGCTCAATAAATTCCAAAATCCGCCCCCAGGCTAGTACCCACTGCTCAGAAAAATATGAGCTACGATTCAGCTGAGTTTCTATTTGACTGGCAACACTGCATACATCCTGGTATTCGATATTTTATTAAAATTCCAAAATTTGCCCGGTCCAAAAAAATAAGAAGTCTACTCTGTATTCAAGCTCGGACTTTGAGCTGGTTCAACCCTCAGGTAGCTTCCATCTATTGCCTCCTAAGTATTTCTTAAAAAAAAAAATCCAATTTAATTCCTGGATAGGAAAATTCGTATTATTATATTACTATATCCCAAACGATTCCGATCGACCATTTCAGGGGTTTGGTGTACGCGTGTCTGTGTCAGTGAAACCATTTTCAACATGTTTCAAGTGACGTTCCGGAACAATGCCCAACATTTTGTCACCGATGACGGACTATTTTCTTGATTTTTGTAAAACCACCTTACTTGTAATGTACTTACCTTACAAAAAAACGTTCGTCAATGAGCTCGGGATGATCTTGAATATCAGAGTTCACGAAGCACAAAACGTTCTTTTAGGGTCTGTTCGGACTGGTCGGCTAGTCTGGGACGGCATGTCCAAACAGACGCTTAGGTTCACGATCGAGTTCAACCAATTTTCTCAATGTTCAGTCAAACTTCATCAAAACTTCAAAGTCCACACTTGCTGTTCAAACCCGAAAGGCACTTGGTACAATCACGAACGGGAGCTCGTAATCCAATGATCTTTGCACCCTATGATCGAAGCAGTGTTGCCAACTGAATAATACCGATAGCTCAGCGTAGCCAGTCAACTCAAACGTCGCACAGTTTCTGAAGTATTATCACTTTCGTTATGTTTATTCGCCCTTAGACAATATTGATTTTTGATATTAATTTTGCGAGTGACGAGAGGAAAATAATATTATAGCATTTTTTTTGGGAAGAAAAATAATTTTATTTCCACTATAGTCACACTGACAACTGAACAATGGATAAAAGGGTCCCTCGTTTATGGAAAAAAATGTAAATAATACTTTATTGGAATTCTTCTCAGTGGAGAACTGCTGTTTTCTGCTTGTGTTCTCTCTTGAGCTCAGTTGTTACCTTTTTGTTATCACTAGGGTCGTTACACCATAGAGAGTTACCTATCGTTAAGATACCTCCCCTGTCCTTGAGATATATTTGTAATTTATTAGGCGATTCCCTGGTGGAATTGCCATGTTGTAAGTACCAACCTGTGCTATATCCCACTTTTCTTCTGTACTTCGTTCGTCGTAAATCGAATCCCAGTGTTTTTTGAGAATTTTTGTCGAGAAGTGATGAAAAAATAAATAAAAAAACAAACCACAAAGAAGAAAAAAAAATGATAAAAAATATTTGCAGGGCTTCTCCTGCCAAAATAAACTATATTAAGTAAAGTTGGCGTATTTCTTTTTCCGTTCGCACTAAATCACATCAGGAGACAAGTCGGACGATTTACCACAAGCCGGAGAAGAAAAACTCGTCAGTCATTAGCGATTGAAGGTTTTCGCTATCCCACATCAGCCCATTACTGAGTGCATTAATGAGTTATAATCCAGAGACACCCCCAGCTCATAAATTGCCCGGGAACTAGGAATAGGTAATGAAAATTCCGTTCTGATAACCGATTTCGACGAATTACCAAGAATTTTGTTGATGAACCCGCCATAGGCGCCTCTGGGAGAAATCAGGGTTGCTTTTCTGCAAACAGAAAACCCGGTTTCTGCTGCTTCCGATTTCAGAGAGACAAATTCGACCAAAAATCTAACCGCTTCCTTAGCCAAGATCTATCATTCGCTTTTTCGACGATTTTGAATCCCTTGTTCGATATGAGTAGATAGCCGCCCTCCTTCGAAGCGCGACTCCAATCGCCTGTTAATCTTTCGGGGGTTGGGTCTCTGGAAACGAAATTGCCAAACCATAATTGATTCCTTCAAGATGATCAACTGATGTTTGTAAAACAAAAACTCGATAAAATCCTGGACTCACAAGCCTTGGGCGAATCTGGTCCACATGCGGACGATTTTTTGCGATAAGCGCATATCTTCGGGCGTTCCTTTTGTAGTCAGATCCAATAACCCGCTGCCGAGGGTAAAACGGAATAAAAATACCAAATCATCGGCGTGGCCGGGACCTAAAAATTCAGCATACATTATTAGCTCGAAGAATTCCAAACTCAACATTCTACCAACTTTAGGCAAAATTCGGAGAAAATTCCTCAATCACTTAGACAGGTCCTACCTGTTCTCCTGTTTGCCAAGTTTAGAAGGCCGTAAAGACTGGGTGTGCCTTTGTAATCAAATACGTAAGAGTACACCGGTCCCTGATGATTCTCGATTTCCTTGTGAACCGGGTAAGCAAACAATGAATCGGTGACGGCCTGAAAAATTTACATTCGCCAGTTTTTCTTATTCAATTGAAACGGAAATAATGAGCAAACTTCGTTAAAGCTGTTTACCTGTTCGATCGGCACGTAGTTGTTCAATCGGTTGTTATCGCGGAAGTAGAATTCGCGAACTTTTCTCGACACTCTGTTCGGATTCGAGGTTGATCGACGAAAATTGAGAATCGACGGGGCGTAAAAGTTGAAAGTCATGTCCAAAAACGGCGTCAGGAGGCTCCCCGTTTGAGCGACTGAAATTCAGAAGAGAAAAAAAAGTGTCGTTCCCTCAAAGAACGTATGCTGCCGTGAAAAAAGTGAAAAACAGTGAGCTTACGCAAAGTTTCGAACAAGCCCAATTCCGCCGTGGTGTGGCCAGCCAGAAGGCGGATTTCGGGCGACGTCTTCGCCTTCCACGGATCTACAGGAACCGAACCGCCTGGCTCCACTACTGGATGGAAAGGCGGCAGCTGACCGTTGATGAACCACTGCGAAATCGATCAAGAAGCAATTTTTCCACAGAATGGTAATAACAAACATCGATGTAGGTGCCCCAAATTGAACATATCCGTCGGATTAGGGTCTGTGTGTCTGTACGTGGGAAGGGGGAGGGGAAAAGCTGACGTGCGATACGGGCTTAACTCAGGATTGTCCTGTCCGAACAAACATTGAAACGTCATGCCAACATTTTAAGACTCACAGGCACTAATGCCAACGTCGACGTCATTCGTTTTGCATCGGATTTTTGCAAGCATCGAAATATTTCCGAATCGTCGACGTCAGTGTTGCAGCCCACGCATTTGGCCAACAGCAAGGTGGAATTTCTCACGTAAGATCCAGTCGCTCTGGCTCCGGTTGGCATTAGCGAACTGCCGCTCATGGCTATGACATTTTTGACCAGACCTTGAACAAAAATTGTACGCAGTTCATCAACGGATTTTCTAATTAAGAAAAAGGTACGCACCAAGTTGGGTCCAGTACAGAGGACGTACTAGCATTTTACCTATTCCTAAAGTTGTACGCCTAATAACTCCTAGGTATAGCGTACATCTAGAGTCAATCGCACTTGCAACTAGACAACCCGTGAATTTGAAAATATCAGAATCTTCTAACCGGAGACAGGGCCCTTGAGGATGAGAGTGACACCTTCGGCGCCAGCGCTCTGTCCAAATATCGTAATTGCTTCTGGATCCCCTCCAAACGCCGCCGCGTTTCTTTTGGTCCACCTGTAATTTAAAAAATTTTGAAATACATTTTTACGGGAATTTGCATCAGGACAATGTAACAGAAACTCAAACTCACAATGAAACAGAAATTCAAACTTATAATCGAACTCGAAGTGAAACTCACAATGAAACAGAAACTGAAACTCATAATCGAACTTGAAGTCAAACTCACAATGAAACAGAAACTCAAACTCATAATCGAACTCGGAGTCAAACTCACAATCAAACTGAAACTCAAACTCATAATCGAAACTGAAGTCAAACTCACAATGAAACTCAAACTCATAATCGAAATCGAAGTCGAACTCACAATGGAACAGAAACTCAAACTCATAATTGAACTCGAAGTCAAACTCACATTGAATCGGATACTCAAACTCATTATCGAAATCGAAGTTAGAACCTCAATGAATCAGATACTCAAACTCACAATCGAACAGGAAGTCAAACTCCCATTGAATCGGATACTCAAACTCATAATCGAAATCGAAGTCAAACCCACAATGAAACAGAAACACAAACTCATAATCGAAATCGAAGTCAAACCCACAATGAATCAGATACTCAAACTCATAATCGAAATCGAAGTCAAACTCACAATGGAACAAAAATTCAAACTCATAATCGAAATCGAAGTCAAACTCACAATGAAACAGAAACACAAACTCATAATCAAAACCAAGCCCACAATGAAACAGAAACACATACTCATAATCGAAATCGAAATCAAACCCACGATGAATCAGATACTAAACTCATAATCGAAATCGAAGTCAAACTCACATTGAATCGGATACTCAAACTCATAATCGAAATCGAAGTCAAACTCACATTGAATCGGACACTCAAACTCATAATCGAAATCGAAGTCAAACCCACAATGAAACAGAAACACAAACTCATACCTAATCGAAATCGAAGTCGAGCTCATACACAAACTGAAACTAAAACTCATACTCAAAATCGAAGTCAAACAACCCAGAAACTGACACAGAAGCTTAAACTCATGATCGAAACTGAAGTCAAACTCATGTTTTATTATATTTATGTTTTGTCTATGAGATTGAGGCTGGTTTTATCAATTCACTTAATCAACTGATTATCCAAGGACGCACCGACTAACTATTTTCCAGGTGACTTCATGCTGAACCTGACTGCCCTGAACTGAACTGAACTGGACTGGACTGGACCACACCGGACCGGACTGGACCGGACCGGACCAGACCGGACCGGACCGAACCGAACTGAGTTTGAACTGAACTAAACTGAGTTTGAACTGAGTTTGAACTGAGTTTGAACTGAGTTTGAACTGAACTGAGTTTGAACTAAGTTTGAACTGAGTTTGAACTAAGTTTGAACTGAGTTTGAACTGAGTTTGAACTGAGTTTGAACAGAGTTTGAACTGAGTTTGAACTGAGTTTGAACTGAGTTTGAACTGAGTTTGAACTGAGTTTGAACTGAGTTTGAACTGAGTTTGAACTGAGTTTGAACTGAGTTTGAACTGAGTTTGAACTGAGTTTGAACTGAGTTTGAACTGAACTGAGTTTGAACTGAACTGAGTTTGAACTGAACTGAGTTTGAACTGAGTTTGAACTGAGTTTGAACTGAACTGAGTTTGAACTGAACTGAGTTTGAACTGAGTTCCTACTGAACTGAGTTTGAACTGAACTGAGTTTGAACTGAACTGAGTTTGAACTGAGTTTGAACTGAGATTGAACTGAGATTGAACTGAGTTTGAACTGAGTTTGAACTGAGTTTGAACTGAGTTCGAACTGAGTTTGAACTGAGTTTGAACTGAAGTTAAACTGAAGTTGAACTGAAGTTGAACTGAAGTTGAACTGAAGTTGAACTGAAGTTGAACTGAAGTTGAATTGAAGTTGAACTGAACTGAACTAAACTCAACAGAAGTTCAATCAGTTAAATCACTGAGTTTGAACTGAGTTTGAACTGAGTTTGAACTGAGTTTGAACTGAGTTTGAACTGAGTTTGAACTGAGTTTGAACTGAGTTTGAACTGAGTTTGAACTGAGTTTGAACTGAGTTTGAACTGAGTTTGAACTGAGTTTGAACTGAGTTTGAACTGAGTTTGAACTGAGTTTGAACTGAGTTTAAACTGAGTTTGAACTGAGTCTGTTTCATTTTGAGTTTGACTTCGATTTTGATAATGAGTTAGAGTTTCTGTTTTATCGTGAGTTTGACTTCGATTTCGATTATGAGTGTCATTTGATTCATTTTGAGTTTGACTTCGTGTTTGATTGTGAGTTTGATTGACACACAATGAGTTTGGAGCTAGGAAGCTGACAGTTGCTTTCAATGGTAAAATTACCACGTTCCTTCGGCAACGGTCAGTTTTCATGCGAATGGTTAGTTAATCTTACTTAGAAACTAACTTAGTTTTCACTTGGTTCTCATTGCCAAATGGCTATTAGTCCCACAGAGGGACCGGTTTCTTCACATATTTAAAAAATCTAATTATCGACTCCTTTCGACAAACAGGTAACTAACCGGATCGATTCTTCGATGTCTTTCAGTCCGTAGTTTCCAGTCATGGCTTCGTTTTCCAAACTGGCAAAACCTGCACAACATTGTCAGAAGGTCTGTGGAATTGAACATTTACGTTATAACATCGCGATACTTCGTAATAATTACGTAACAATGATTGTTTTAGAAACTACGAGTATATCGTTTTTTAATTTTTAGCTAAAATATGCGCAATTTGTATCATGTAAAAAATACTTCTAAGTTTCGAAAGAAACATTTTCCAATGTGAAACATGATAGTTCTCGTCCGAACAATCTGAACTGACTTACCTACTGAACAATTCATATTTTTTTAAATTTTTAGTTAAAATATGAGGTAAATAAAAATACATAATATAAATTAATTAAACATAATGTTACGGACCTAGTATAATTTAATTAATTAAACAATACTACGTGTTGCATTGGTTCATTTACCTATTGGACCGAGCCTGTAATTTATCGTGATGAGTACGACGTCTTCGTTCATCAGGAAATCAGGGCCGTAGTAAATTTTTGACCCTGTGCCCCAAATCCAGCCTCCCCCGTGCACCCACAGCATGACAGGAGCACTCGAATTGAGCTGGTGCGAGTACGGGAAGGACGAGAATAGTAATTAATAATTGAACTAAGATACAATCTTAACTTCAAAAGAATCATGAGTCTATGAAATAATTGAGCAATTAGCTTGTTATAATCTTTATGATCAGCAGAAAAAACAAAACGTCGCCTAACACAGGTGTTTGTTGCATAAAAGACACGAACTTCAGTCAGCTGAAGAAAACTAATATTCGTATTTCCAAGGACGGGTCAACGAAAAAAATGGTCTGATTTTTCCTTAACATGATGCCCAAGTTAAAAAAAAAAATTTCAAATACCCGATGAATTAGTTGACTGCCATGATCTACCGCGTAAAAAGTTGAGTGGCGCCCAACGTGGGGCCTACATTTCAAGAACGATACGCAATCGGACATTGAATTAGCCTGTTATTCTCGTAAGAATATAATTAATTCTCCCTAACCTTCGCTCAATGACTGTGATGTTATCCAGTGAAAAAAATCGATCCTCGATCAGGTAATTGCGTGAAATTGACTGCGTTATCGTGGGTGTGGAAGGCACCTACAGTAGGTAACTGGGAACTACTTACCGAGTGCGTGTAAATGTTCAAATACAGGCAGTCTTCAGACCCGGTGATGCCGAATATGGTCGTCAACGGATCTATTTGTAGGCAAGGAGGTCCTTCGATGGTCGCTTTGTGTACTTTTCCCATTGACGGCTCAACCGGCAAAGGAGCCTGAGGTAAAAAAGTTTCGAGGAAATACTTAAAATTCGCCAGAGACGACACGTTTTGTTCGGCCTTTTCTGCAACTACCCAAACACGGCTGATCACACTCAAAATTGTATTCCCGTCAAAACGAATAAGCACTGGATTTCAACTCAAACGGAAACTTGAAGATTCGCACATTTTCTCTTATTTCATTTAACTTTATTCGCACATTTTATTCACAAACTATTGATCCGATTTTTCGTCGATTTAATTTTTCCCATTTTCAGAGGGTTCTACTCAACGGATTTTGTATTTTTTGGCCTCCATGCGTTTCCTAGAAATTTCCTACCCACCCAGAATTTTTTTTTGGTCCAGAATACAATTCCAAGGGTGTAGAATCCGAATCTGTGATAAAAATTTGTCTCATCAATTTAATTTTCTTGGTTTTAAGGCAAAAAAGGTTTCTTAAGCCACGAAAGAAATATGAAATAGAATACCGGCCGGAATATTCCCAATCAGATACCTACCGTCTTGAAACCATTCATAAAAGAACCTGTTTTTAACTCTCCTTCTATCAACACTGTGAATTGCGTAATTTTTTATGCAGTCATATACAAAATTTGTAAAAGTCGAGCCTGAGAATCATGAAAAATTCATTTAATGAAATTTTCATGATTCTAAGGCTCGATTTTCGATTGTCAACATTTTCACGCTAATTGTTGAGATCAGCCCGATAAAAATCCCAATTCGACGGACCTTGGGCCAGACGATGAGGCTGCAAATTCTCGAAGGCTTCAGCCAGTCAGAAACATCGCAATAAATTCAATCAAGCCTCGTAAATTCAAGTACAGGTGCTCATAAGAGGTATCAGACCAGTCACGAAATCCGACACACGAACTAACCTTCAGATGATATATTATGCGAATAAATATCGAGGATGCTTGCATAACACGTTCTATTCCAGGTACCTCGTCGACCTAATTGTTAAGAAGTATAGGGTAACTCAAGTTTCTCACACATTTTTATCCGAATGGTAAGGCTAATGAAATAAACACAATCATTATTAAAACCAAGCATAAATATCTTGCATTATTATCTCTATTCAGAGGCAAAAGTTGCATAGGTACGTTTTCGAAAAAGCAATAAATTTCATGTTTTTTTAGTCAATAGGTACCTAAAGATTCACCTAAAAAAAAATAAACAAAGTCAAATCCATAATGTTTTTTTGAAAAATTTCCCAGACATTTTTGAATTATTCGGGGGGCGACAGTTTTATACTTTTTTTTGGATTTGTTTAGTATAAAGTTGCCAATTTAATCTGTTATGTATCTACCCAAAACCTACTCAAAATTTTTTTCAGAATTTTTTAAAGGGTCAAAAAAATATTTCTTTAACCGTCAAAAATTAGTCTTCACACCAGTTTTTGACCACTAAAATCCAACAGATTTTGACTTTTGGGGTGGAAAAATGCAGAATCCTTCTAAAAATCCAACGAGCCCAAAAAATTCAAAATCGGTCAAGTAGAACCCCTTCAAATTGACAAAAAAGTGAAAAAAAAAATGCATTAAGAAATTTGAGGCAGGCTAATTTTTAAAACAAATTTCTCAAATTTTCCGGAAAAACACCCTATCCTATAGGTAGTAATTTAAGCGAGAAACCCGGGAAAAATACTCAAAAAATGCTAAACCCGCGGCATCATTGTCAAAACTGAGTTTTGTCTATTTACAAGAATTGACCATAATTATACCAAAGTAGCCAAACTTTGGTCGAAAGTGTATGGACAGGATTTCGTAGGAACCACTGATCCGATTTTGATGCGGTTAGTCCGAAAAGTCGCGATTTGCTCCAAATTAGGGAATTCGATCAAAAAAAGTTGAGAGCTCAAAATAAAGATAAAACTGTTTTTGAAATCAAGAGTTTATTGATATTTGATTTTTTTTGTATATTTTTCAAGTATTTTTAACTGTGCTTGTCGAATTTTTAACAATGTCAACAAAATATCCCGATTTGCAAAATCAATTTGTCAAAATTTAGGTTTATGCTCGAAATTCAAGATGATTGAACGCACCTTAAATCTCAACTCACCAACCGGCGGCCGGGCGTACCTGATGCCCGAAAAAGCCCAAAATTGGCGACCCAACGATGACGTCATTGCGTAGCCGGCGTACGACCCGTCAGGAGCGAAGGCGATGGGTGACGATACTTCGGCCATCCCGAAGATTGAATAGTTCGCCGAAAAATTCACGAATGAAAACAAAAAATAATAAAATATCGACAACATCGAACAGGATTTCACCAATCGGGTACAGGAGACGCAACTAAACTGAGCCTAGCACTTGTCTTCGGCATTGACAGTTAGCCGGTTCGAAATTGGCAACCTTGGCCTCGAACGGTTGGGGAGATCTTTGCGAACCGACATCCTCCTGCCCTCACTTGAAGAAATAATGTTATTTTTGACTTCCTCGAAAGGTGTACCTATATCATTAACGTTCAGCCCATCGAAAATAGAGTTTGAAGGTTAACAATAATAACGAAATTACGTTTCCGTAGAAAATGAGTTTCAACTTTTCAGTACTCTCAGGTGTCTTCCCCACAATCGTCTACCCTACGGGGGCGAAATGCTTCACCCTTTAGAGGAGTGAGGCTAACTTTAGGGGTGGTGGAAATTTGGCGCAAGGGACACACATCTCTGATAGACTTGAAAAAAAGATTGAAAAAGGAATAACTTTATTTAGTAAAATTTGAACAAAAAACATTGTAAACATTGTTCGTTAAAATAATGATAGACATAGGCGATCCACATTCCGTCGGACATGAGGCACTCGTTTAGGTGGCTGAATCCGAAAATCAGGTCAAAATGAATTCTTGCCCATTCCCCATTTTGCTGTTGTAAAATCAATTGAAAAGATTCGCAGGTTTTTGCAGTCTCAAAAATCATAATTTGTAACGATCAGCTGAGCAGTATCAAGGACATATCGCCTTATTATCTATGAACTATTCAAAATGGAAATAGAGAAGGCAGAAATATTCGAGTCGATTGACGAACAGCATGGCAAAGTTCCATATTCCAGTTTCCGCGTAATCGATCGAGATCCGTCGCTGACTTGATATTGATAACCGGATTGAAAAACTTCCATGCGGTAAAATCATCGATTATTTCACTTTGAGGAAACCGATCCGCCTGAGATAACGGACAATGAACGGCGTGCACGAGAACGTGATAGCGAAGCGCAGCGGCGCCAGAAATTTGTAAACCGTGTAGGCGATGACGAACGTGCTGGCCCCAGCAGCTGCGTTCAAGTGTTCGCCTTCGAGGCCCAACTTCTGAATGATCCAGGCCATGTCCAGACCTCTGCAATAGAAAATTATGCGGTTTTTGTTGTGGTATTGTTGTTGCTATGAAAAATCTGCTGTCAAAACCTCTTCGTCGGAAAATTAGACATTTTTTGTTGTTACAATGAAAAATCAGATTTTTCAGCAGATTCTGCTGTCAAATCTCTGAAATAGAAAATTAGGCGGTTTTTGTTGTGGTATTGTTGTTGCTATGAAAAATATGCTGTTGAAACCTCTGCAATAGAAAATTGGGCAGTTTTTGTTGTGGTATTGTTGTTGCTATAAAAAATCTGCTGTCATAACCTCTGCAATTGAAAATTTGACGGTTTTTGCTGTGGTATTGTTGTTGCTATGAAAAATCTGCTATCAAAACCTCTGCAATAGAAAATTAAACAGTTTTTGTTGTAGTATTGTTGTTGCTATGAAAAATCTGCTGTCAAAACCTCTTCATCGGAAAATTGGACATTTTTTGTTGTGGTATTGTTGTTACAATGAAAAATCTGCTGTCAAAACCTCTGCAATAGAAAATTAGACGGTTTTTGCTGTGGTATTGTTGTTGCTATGAAAAATCTACTTTCAAAACCTCTGCAATAGAAAATTAGACGGTTTTTGTTGTGGTATTGTTGTTGCTATGAAAAATATGCTGTCAAAACCTCTTCAATAGAAAATTAGGCGGTTTTTGTTGTGGTGTTGTTGTTGCTATGAAAAATCTGCTGTCACAACCTCTTCATCGGAAAATTAGACATTTTTTGTTGTGGTATTGTTGTTACAATGAAAAATCTGCTGTCAAAACCTCTTCATCGGAAAATTGGACATTTTTTGTTGTGGTATTGTTGTTGCTATAAAAAATCTGCTGTCAAAACCTCTTCATTGGAAAATTAGACATTTTTTGTTGTGGTATTGTTGTTACAATGAAAAATCTGCTGTCAAAACCTCTTCATCTGAAAATTAGACATTTTTTGTTGTGGTATTGTTGTTACAATGAAAAATCTGCTGTCAAAACCTCTTCAATTGAAAATTTGATGGTTTTTGTTGTGGTATTGTTGTTGCTATGAAAAATCTGCTGTCCAAACCTCTGCTTCAGAAAATTAGACAGTTTTTGTTGTGGTATTGTTATTGCTATGAAACACCCGTTTCTTTTATTTTTACCTGTTTAGCAGAACTGTTCACTTTTCACAGAGGAATGATAAATTTGAAAATGCTGCCATGCATGAAATTAAGAAGCAAAACTTCAACAATGTACTTTTTATAGGTTAACCTACGTAGAGAATGCCAAATAGACTATGCCGAGAAATGTCAGCGACTGCGTGATATGGAAGACGATGACTGTTGAGCCGTAATCTCTCATGAACAATTTGAGCTTTTGCCGGTTCGTCATCGTCTGGTTGGCTGGGGTCGCTTCAGCAACGCCATCTTCTCCTCCCGAGCTTTGATTGCCTGAAAGTGAAGGGTGAAAACGCAAGGATTACAAAACAACTGACACTCAATTTGAGAAAAGTATTTTCGATTAGGCGTTCTTATCACTAACCTGAACCACCTCCACCTGCCAAAGGTTGTTGTTCACTTGCTGGCTCTGGCTGGACGGACTTGCTCGCTGATTGGCTGGACTGCTGAACAGTCGCCCGCTCGGCCATATTCAGCAGCGATTCGGCCATTAGTTCGCTGGAATATCAGAGGCCAGTTAGTAAGCTCAGATTCCATTGAAAGCATTATCAAGCGCCATTTTGGAAGGTTCGTGGGGACCAAGATGAGAATGGAGGGTTTGATTAGCTGGTCCAATGGATCAGACAATTCCATCATATTCTTCAAGTATCTCGTTTTTTTTCAAGAACACTTTGAAAAGAGATGATTCTTCAGCTGCCTCTGGTATCCCTGATTCACCTTTTGCTTTGTAGAGCCTTGTAAATCCGCAACTCAGTATCCGCCGCAACGCTACGACACGTCAGTTCTTCAGCTCCGTAAAGTGAGCTGGGCAGTCCAATTAAATTTTTGCTTTCGGGCCAATTTATGGCACGAGCGATGGCAACACTGCGCCCTGTCTGGGCAAATTGGATATCCGGGATGGAGTAGAGAGTCTGTAAATAACACAAATAGGGGTAAAACACGGAAATTTACAAAATGAAAGAAAAGCGTTTTTAAGTGGAATTGTAAATTGTCACTTCCTATACAATCATACAATACACTGTCGTCACTGACATTCGATTTGGTGAAGATGGCTTCCCTCTCGTAACGATGAGGCTCCCACAGCGATGGACGAGTTTTTTTCGAGTTTTTTGAGGCAACAGCCGTTTCTCGGGGCTGATAGGCGCGCCAGATGCCGCCGGCGCTGCGAAACGGCGTTCTCGAATTTGCTGACGTGGCGGCGCCTTTCGAGACGCCGATACTCCTCGCTTTGGATAGGATGATTCGAAATTTCGAAAGGTCACTCAGGGGAGAGACCATTTCCAGCAAGATGGCGTACGATGTTCTACTCTCTACCAATATCAGCAGTGGGGAGGGATTCTGGAAATGCGTTCATTTCGGTTAGCTGATGACGAAGCTGCCGAAAAATGGCCGTAACCCCCTCGATTACGGACCTTTTTTCAATTTTCTTAAACTGAAATGTTCGTCTAGGCAAGACCCATCGCCCTGTTTGACCGGAATACGAGTGACTCACAGTACTTCCAAGATATAGGCGCTTTTAGCGTTTTCCATTCTATTTTTTCTTCCCCAAAAACGATTTGAGCGTTCTTGATCTTAAAATGTTCGTTTTACCTTCCAGAAAACGTGGATATTTTTGCTATTCCGGTAAACTGATGTATTCTCACTTTAGGCCGGTTTTAACATTTGCATAGAGTGTTTCTAGACATTTTTTATCCCTGTAGCCTCTAAACCCGCCAAAATAAAATAAATTTGTTCAAAAAAAGGTAGGTTTGAATATGGAAGCATTGTGTGTTATTATCAGGTTTCTTTCTCAACTGGACCAGGACTACTGTAATAAACCAATGAAAAAAAGCCATATAACACGAAAAAAGTGATAATTGCATAATAAAATGAATCCACTCATTATTTACAAGATATACGACAGTATGAGTACAGTTTAAATATTAAATTAACTTAAATCTGTGTGAAAAATGATCAGAAAAAGGGTGTCAACAGGTTGTTCGACGAATAGAAAAACTAGTGATACAATAGTGATTATTATACCTGCAGAGAAACGCATTCAGATGGGAGGAGATACGGAATAATACAAAAATACCAAAAAACTGAGCTAGATAATAAATAAAAAAAGGAAATAATCGCACGTTGTTATAGTTGGATCACCCAGAATGACAATCACAATCACATAACCAGCAACCACTACTCAACTCAACTCGACGTCGTCGTCGTCGACGTCGGCCAACATCAGTGACCCATGGCTCTGGCTCCGGACGCCTAAAACAGCTGACAAGTTTACAGAGTCGTGTTGAGCGGATTCTTCTCCGAACACGAAACCGGATAACACACAGTACTTCTACATTCTGGGTAAAAGTTTGAACTGATTTGATTTTACCGATATTTGATTTTGAATCGTGGTTTTACTTGAAAATGAAAAGATACCAATGTTTAAAAAGTCGCTTGAAGATGAGGTCGACGATAAAACCCAAAAACGTCAAACTACAACAACAGGCAGGCGTCCATTCTTGACTTTCGCAAGGCTTCTGGCTCTTTGCCTTGACTCGGCCATGGAAAAGGATTGAAGTGTGTATCAACGTTGCCTTGTAGTAGGTATCTTTGTGTAGTAATCTAGTCATGGACGTCTGATTCGTCTGTTCTGTCATTTTTATCAATCGCACCCGAGTAATTTTTGCGAACGTGAAATTCTTTCAAACGTTTTCTCATCTCGTATTAGTAAGGTCTCATTGCCGTTGGATTCGCTTTAGCAAGAAGAAATTTGTCCAGTTGGTAAGTTGTTTTTATCACAGGTTTTCACTAGCAGTTCAACTTATATACTAATCTCATTATTACTTGAGCTCAACTAGTTACCCATCTATAAAGCTCTGTCGTCTAACGATGAAACGACCGTTGTTGCTTGAGCGGATTCCCCTGGAGAATTTCAGCTGGATAACAGTAGAGTATTGGTTATGCATACCACCTATGTACCTGTATGATGTAATTGAAACACCTTGGATAATCTGGATGCTTCCTGAATTATTGGACTGCCACCCTTTGTCAACTGGGGCAATGGAAGCCGAAGTTCTGGAAATTCCAGAGTCGTTGAAACTCGAGTGGTGAAAATGACTATGATTAGCCTGAGATCAAACTGGATTGAAAAAACGATGTACCTATTTGGCTTCACTACCTAACATTCCTTGATTGAACCGGTTGAAAAATTTTGTATCCTATAGATAAGTAACCATTTTTGCATGTCAGCTTTGCTGCAGGCGTTTCTGTCAATTTCTGTCGTGTTTCTCCACGTCCCCAGCTACAATCATAATAAATATAATTGATATAAATACTAGTGTATGTATAAATACTAGTGCAAATTGCACCATTTTTATCGATTGCAGCTTATCAATTAATTTGCCTACTATCCACCATTCATAACCATCATTCATAAGCACGATCACTTCCGGGCGGGTGAACATGAACTAACCTACAATTTCACCTGCACAAAAACACAAATTAACTAGATTCTCAAACTCTTGGAAACAGAAAACTCTTCAAACGAAACAGTAGTTACATCGTGGGATTCAATTTCGATTATTTGGGAGGTTCGATTATTGAGGTAATTGAAACATACGATTGTTAAAGGGTGTCTCGGCTCTAAAGCTCCAATGGACATCTTGATCAAGTGATCTGAAGGATTGCTGTAGTATAGGAAGTTTCATCAACTTGAAGAAAAACAGTGTAATCGACGTGATGTCTGATCAGCCTCTCACAGTTTCTATTATCTCTGTTCCAGGGTCGAAACAGCAGAACACTCCAGACACCAGCCGTGCATAACTATTAGCGAAATTCGACCCGAAAATCTACTTCATGTGAAATTCTGACGTCAGAAGGCGCTCCTTTACCGTCGCATCCTACTTCAAACTCGTCAATGGACAGTATCCCTGTAAAAATCAACGAAAAATACAAGCCCCCGCCAAAGATCACTCTTCCTGCATGTTTAATCAATCGGCTGAACAATACTCTATTTTCGAACCTCGCGTACGATTTCTCTCTGGAATCGACAGTCGCGGAGCATATGACAAGACTCAACAAAGTTTGTCAAGATGGTTTGGACCAACATCTCGAAAAGACTAAAGTCGTTCAGTCGTCGCCGGAACAGTCGCCTGAAAAACTGAACGAGGACGGGGGCAGCTCTGGCCAAAAAGAGCCGTCCATCTTGACCCCAGTGCCGATTTCGACGAGCCAAACTGTCTCGCTGAAAAAGGACAATTACAACCACTTCAAGTACTCGGATTTCGAGAACGACACGTCCAGTCCGTTCGATAACGAAGAGCTGAAAACGATCAATGATATGGAAGAGTTGGCTCATGTTCTCGGCATTGGCCATGTGGGCCCAGGACATGAGGTTTATAACGGCCGAGTGCCGCCCGTCGGTGGGGCAGAGCAATTGCCGACCATGAGTTACGGTTCGCCGTCGCAAGGTCACTATTATCAATCGTCTTATCAACCGATGTCAACGCCCGTAGCGTATCCCTCCGCCATGCCTACCGGCAATGGCAATACCTACCAATACTCGAACCCTCAAATGTACACGCCCGCCGTCAATTCAGCCTCGCCGCCCCGGAACGATGAAGCGTTGAACGGCACGGAAGATGACCGGGTGTCCGAAATAGTCAAATCGCTTCAAGATTACATCGGCCAAAGACGAGTCATCCAGAATACTCAGGAAACCAAACAGCGGATCGTATCCTCAACGACGACGCAGGCGAAGAACCCCAAAACGATGGCCTTGCTCCAAAATTTGGGGGAACAGGAGCAAGCGATGGCCAAACGGCTCGGCGAGATGGGCTTCACTTTGTCGAGCGCAGTTGCCGCTGTCCAACTTTTCGGTCAAGATGAGTCGAAAATCATCGAGTATCTCCTTCTGGTGCAATCGTTCGTCGAAAAAGGCTACAGCGAAGAGCAGTCGATCCACGCGTTACAGGCCAACAGCCAAAACAAAGAACAAGCGGAACGATATCTCAACGTTTTGGGCCAAATTATGAAACTCGGCTTCAAGGAAGACGACGTCGCCAACGCGTTAGCTCGAACGAACAACGACCGCGACAAAGCGCTGGACATTCTGATAAGGTAACGCGTCGTCAAATTTGGAATCGAGTTCTCAATCGGTGCCCTCGATTATTGTATTCCGTCGCCCACTTATGCAACACAGGCGTTGCTCCAGACTGAATTGGGATCCTTGATAAATGAAAATGTATTATTACGCTATTCGTTCCAAGGTTATTTTGAGTAGGCGCATTTTTCGGAAATCGTTCAATTCAGAACCTGTCAGGGTTTGTTCGAAGCCTTCGGTTTCTCAGGCTTGATACTATTGCACGTTCCTCGCACATAGTAATAAAACTATGACCAGGCTCTCTGACCATTTCTTAACGTAGGATATGTGGCTGGGTGAAGGCTGTTATCTCACGATTGTCGTTTCGGATGTGCCGATCTGCACGCAGTACGCAATAATACTTTAGTCGACCGGGTATTGGGACGTATGAAATACTTTCTGGTTCGTTTCTTCCTCTTCCTAGTGCTTATCGCTTCTCGCTTGGCTACCAAGCGCTTCTCGCTGTTGCCAAGATATCCTGCGCAAGAAGTTGTTCTTGTTGTGCAGGGCTCGCAGATCGGCTCGTCAAAAACAACAATCTCTAGGCCTTATCACAAGACTTTCTCTCCGCTTGTCCAGTTTGGCCTATCCGCTACGAACTCTGCTATTCCAATAAGATGAAGGCGTGACGTCACAGATTCGGGAGGCACCCTAAGATTAATTGATATTGTGTTGTAAGGGAAACAAGTTCAGAGACGTTCAGTGCTTGTATGGCAAGAGAGCCAACCTACGCTATTTCTTTGGGTTAATTTAGTTTTTTTTTTTTTTTGAAAATTTACAATTTTATTTAAACGATCAGAAAATAGTTTTTCTAATAGTCTAAAGTCGGTCTTCAAGCAAGTTTTTGTCCGCTTGAACTCGGTTGATTTTGACGTTTAGTGGGAGACTAATTTGATAAAACGCAAAAACGTGATATAGGGAAACCGAGCCCGAATTATTCAAAATCTGTTCAGTACAACCCCTTCAAATTGGCAAAAACGTGAAAAAAGGGAAACCTTTCGTCCCAAATAAGAATCGCACTAATGGCTCAACCCGCAACGGGGCGGCCGGCCCGATACATTCGAGAGTTGAATCCGCCCGTTGCAGTGGTGATCGCATATTTGAGTGCCTCACAATGGGACGGCTCAACCATTGCGTCTACGGAGCCGCCCCTTTTTTGGCACCTGGCAGGAACGTGCGGCACTAGTCAGAGACGCGACCCCTCAGTTGGACGGCTCAAACCGCCAGCTGAAAGTATTCGATCGTTGATTGTTTCAGGCCGCCCTGTCGCGTTGAAGGTTGAGCCGTTCGTCTGATACGGCATTAGTGGTCATTTAACTGGCGCAATGGTTAACATTTCAGTTCCAATACACTTCCGGACTATTAACATGAAAGAGAAGTCTTCAGGAATTATTCGCCTCTCTAGTCTCTGCGTTACAACTTTATCTGATTGGTCATAGCAAAGTTGTTGTCGAATGGGCCATCGAGAGTTTGTGATTAGGCTAATACGAATTATTTCGTCAGCATACCTAGTTCCAATTTTTGCACTCCTGAGCCCTAAAATAATCTTCTTTCTGAAATGGGGCCTTGAGATGAATAGTTCTGCCACATCAATCAACCTTGAAGAGAACCTGGTCCTATTGTACTCAGCTTGAAGAACGAAGTATTAGGTACTTATTTCATATTATTTTCAATTTCAGCTCAAGTGTGAGGATGCATGTATTTGAAATGTAATGGACTGTATTTATGAAAGTGACAAAAATACACGGATCTATTCGAGCAAAAACTGCGTCAAATATTTGTGATTAGAGAGCGTTAAGATATGCGATTTTACCTAACTTCCCTCAAAAGTGTGCAGCCGATCATGTTGGACCGACTTGAGCCATAACGTCCAGGGACAGGACCGATCTGAACATGATTTTCCCTTGACCGGACCGAGTCAAATATGACTGCCTTTTTGATTTCCGGAGGATATGACAATCAAAACGCGGTGTGCAAAATTGCTTTTATTTCTCATAAGCTTAGCCAATACACAGTGAAACATCAAATTGTCAAGAACGACCATTAATAGCCCGATATCGGTGCAAATGTCCAATTTTAAAAAACCCTCCAGAAACCCCGAGAACACAATTTTTACATACACCAGATAAATAAATAGGGTTTCAGTCTCACGTGTGGAAAACTCGAAAATTTTATCAAAAATGAAATAATAAGGCGCTTTAAGAGATTCAGTCACATGAAGCTGTTCTCACATAAACAGATGAGCAGCCAATTGCCATTGCTGTTCTCACAGATTCAAATATTCACGATATTTTTTTCATGTATTTTCACATACGAGTCGATTCCACCGGAGAGACGAGCGATAAACTGTTGGTCATTTCTACTCGGCATTAATTCTAAGCGGTTTTAAGTCTAGGGTAAAATTATCCCTTAAATAACAATAGAATCGTTAGCCCATTTGGGCGCACCTTTGGCCGTTTTGGACCGAATTTTGCCCGGAGCTGACTGGACCGATGTCGGAGGCGCCGACGAATGCGGAGGCGTATTTTCGGCGTCGAGTCCCAACTTGTGGCGGACGTCGCGGGCGTTTTTCCACGGACGCCCGTCCCCTTTGGCCAGCATGGCTAAGTTTTGGTGACGGATGGGCGAGTTGGTCGACACGTCACCGAGCGGAGTACGAATGCCAAGCTGCAAAAAATGTCAAATGTCAGAAGTTGATTTTTGAGTTGATGATTCGGTTTGAGTTGAAGATTTTGGCACTGCAACGTAATCGATTTTGATACATATTTCACGCTCTCGGGGAGCTTCAAGAGAATAGTTTCGATTCTTATTCAATCGGTGCTTTTGACTTTTGCGAATAATGGATAAGTCTAATTCCAATTTCAAAAATGCACATACCTTGGCAGTGTGGACAATTTTTTGGGGCGTGTATAATCCGTTGTTCTTATTCGACTCTTGCAATGTCCGAGGCTCGGGAGACGATACCAGCAAAGAGTCGTCATTGGTCGAGGTGCTGCCATATTCGGACGTGTCTCTGTGAACGATGAGGCTGTCAGACAATTCGGTCGGCTCCACCTCCGGATGCCGCCAGGGCGGCAGTTCGGAAAGCGTGTCGTCCTCCAGGGCGATATCTTCCTGAGCCAACAGGTCGTTCAGCTGGACGTGGACGCGCTTCAGGGGACTGTCCAATTCCGAGTCGTCGACGGCGGAGCGGACGGTCTGCGATGGCGACGGCCGGGCGGGCGTGGACATTGCCAGCTGTTGACGATCCGACAGATCGAGGCAGTGGACGCCCGCCGAACGATCGCCACCTCCCACGCCCGACCAGTTGCCGAATAAGCTGTCGCTCACTTCCTGCAAATTCGAGATGACAATTTACCTTTCACATTATCATGATGAACAGCATTGCAGAATGAAGCAGACGATGACGAAAGTACCTCCAAGACGCTTCCTTCCTCCGTTAAGCCTGAAACGTCTCTGAAAGTAATGACGATTTCATCCACTTCGGCTGATTTCTGATCAGCCACTGCTTCTTCAGCCGACGAGACTTGCTTTTCATCGAGCGTCAGATCCGACGTCATCACTTCAATGTGTCCGGTGTCGCTGAACCTAAGTTCAGATTTGGAGTTTGTCCTGTCCAAAACCTAGGACGAAAAAAGTTCTTAAGATTTAGACAGAAAATCAAGGAAAAATCAGGATTAAGCTTCACTATATTCAGAAAAGATCCCAACCTCATCAAGGATTGATTCCACAATATCAACAGCGTCAAACTGTCGACTGTTCGCGTTGCCTTTGCAGGGAGTAGATGAAGTGAAGCTGTCAAGGAGCGACTCATTTTTCTGTAAAGGGAGAAGAATTATTAAATTTTGGAAATAAGCTTCTCGGGGATTTTGGAAATTCGTATTTTTGGATTCATCATCCTTCAAAAACCCCCGTATCCTAAATTCTCAGCAGAAAAATAAGGCTAGTTCAACGTCAAATCGCAAATGAAGTTGAGGATACATGGATAGATGTATCACAACCGCGAGGTCGCCAACCGAGGTGCCCGAAAAAGCCAAGATGCTCCAAAATGGCATTGACAAATTTCAAATCGCCCCAGATACATAAACATCCTACCATCATTCCAACTTCCGTTAGAAACCAACCTTATCATCAGTGTGAACTTCTGGAGCATTCGCTGGCTTCTCGTTATCGATAGTCTCACAGGGTGTGTCCGCCTTCTTGTCGGTAGCAATAGCGTCATTTTGCTTCTCGGTTGATTCCTGCTCAACTCCGATGACGTCATCCAAGTCGGTTTCTAAATAGCGGGCCCGCAACGGCACCTTGGACGATTTGGGAGTTCCGTCAACCGGCAGATGGGCCGCAGGAACCTGCGATTATAGAATGATTGAATAAAACCCACGGTGTTCCTGGTGAGGACCCACGTGACGAAGGCGCTCGATTCCGGATGGCGCATGGTAGACTCAAAACAGTTTCGAAGGTGAGTCCATCCCAATTTGCCATCAAGGATTGAAGTTCTATCCAAGACGAGCATGAGACATGATAGCAAGTCACGATAGTTTTTGAGAATGCGATTTCGCGGGAGAACCTACTTTTCAAAGCCTCCTAGATTTACCCTGTGCTCGGAGGATAAAGGCGGATCCAGCATAAAACCCTGGGGTTCGTCCCATTCGCCAAAAAAAATTAATTAAAAATTTCAAAAAAAAAAATCTAAAAGATACTCACTAGAATGGGTGTACGGTCAATATTTTGCGTGGCTGATCGGGGGTCTGGCAGTCGGATCAGCAACGGACGTGCAGGAGTTGTGAAAGTCGTCTCGAGTTTCTGTCGGGGGTAATCCGGATCCAGAACTGTGTCCACGTCATTCATCACCAATTGGTTCAATTTCGAGTACAACTGGCCCATTCTAAACAGAATCAAGTTCTTGAAGTTTGTCGTTCCTCAATGAAGAATTCGTGGATGAGAGAAAAATGCCTTCCTTCATTCCCCGAGCGCTTTCGCCTTGACCGGCCTCTCCAGGGGGGCATTTGAAAATGATTCTGTCAATTGATTTTGATTGATTGATTTTGAAGGTGAGAGAAAAATCCCGACTGTCTTTCTTCAATTTTCTTTCCCCTAGCGCTTTCACCATGACAGGCCTTTCTGGGATATGATTCATACTTTGTTCTGTGTCTGAATTGTTGAGTTTTGAAGCGTAGTTTTGGTTTGTTGTGTGTGCCTTGGGTCTGGACAAAGGAAGTTAGTATCGAATGTGAAGTTTCGTATTTTTTCGCTCTTTATCACACCAATTTTGCATTGGTGTCGGGCGTCATTGGGCGGCTGCGGCTCGGCGGATCAGTTGCATGCGGAAGTCCGCCTTTTTTGAAAATTTCCACTTCGTATTCGTAGTTGGTTATTGATACGAAGTGGCAATGTACAAAAAAGGTACTTACAGGTAGGTTAGTCTATCTTGGAAGTATAGACTGAACACAAGTACTTGACAATACGTTTTTCGTACGATTCGAAGTACCAAGTACCCTTACCACAAATAAGTACCATGGTAATATAGTACCTATTCAGGTAATAATACAAAATTACAGCTACATTGCTACCATTCTCTTCTGGCTACTTTCCATCAAGCACTAGAAAAATGTGGGCAAGTAACTTACTTGTAAGCCTAATCTCGCTCTATAAAATAATTCCCAGCAGCCGAACACACTAACTTGGGGAGAGAATCAGAAGAAATCGAAGACCGGGTTTTCTCATGAACGTGGTAAAATATTCGACTCGCTCGAATTGATTTTTCAACTTTGAACAATGAACTGAAACAGAACCAGTTTGTCACGAAATTTCAACTTTTCAACGGTTATTTCCGCTCGGCGGCCGTTGCAGTTGCGGGCCACGGAGCAATAGAGTCGACGCACATCATTGGTCCATTCGTTGCAATCTGCATTTCCATTGGTTCCGGCCGTTTTGCTTCTCTTTTTCCATTGGCCCTGACGCTCTAGAGGTGGGAAGAGGGCATTTTTGAAAGTGTTGATGTTCTACGCTTATTCTGACCTCGGTCTGTTGCCATGTGAGACATTTCAATCCTTCATTTCAAGAAAATTTTTTTTAAATTTATCGTCAAATTTTGACCGGTTGTTGAAAAAAAGCACCAATCGAAGATTCAATGATGATTCAATTCAGTCATGCGATTGATTCAAAGTTGAGATCGGCACTTACTTTTTACTTTATCTGATGATTAGTAGGTAAGTAAGTAGGTACCACGTACATAGTATGTACTTCATACCCCCTATTGAACAATGGAGTTCACTGTTCAACAGATTCCTTCGTCTCAGAATTCTAAATAATTGTTTAATTATTATATTACCGGATAAATTCACGGACCCTCACGCTTCGACTCGTTATTTGACTAATAAACACATATTTTCATCGATTTTGACGGCGAATTCCTCTTCAGATCAGAAAACCACCTTTTTCAACCATTTTTGAAAGACATTCTAGAATGGCAGGTGCCGGAAAATTCTTGAACGCAGGATTTTACGCTCTAGGCCGGCGTCCGTGGGAGCTTCTTCCTCAAATTATAAACTCAAATTGAGGGAATGGAAGTTGTCAGTTCCACGATAGTTCAAAACTGAAAATAAAACTTTCGTGGTGAAACTTTCGTGGAACTGACAACTTCCATTCCCCAATTTGAGTTTTTAATTCGAATTATGGGGTTCCACAACTTCTTCCCCAAATGATTTGATTCATACTTCTTCCTCACCACCACACTGCGATAGTGACTAGGGCGGGGGGGAGAGACAAGAAAAGAGGTCCTTCTCTTCCTTCTTGTGTGGGTGAAACTGCAATCTCATACTGCAATGTGCATAATGACTACGAAATAATACGAGCCGGCTGAAATCCTGGAGGAGTGCAAGAGAAAAATGCAGTTTATTCACAGTACTACGATGAGTTTTGATCGGTAACGAAGGGTGAATCCTACCCGGCAGGTGGTGGTTTTTTGAGTAGGTCGGTACCCGCCTTTTCAGCCAACTTCTGCCCGGTCGGGGGGGTGGCCATTTTTATTACCTACTTCAAGAGGCGAGAACGAGAAGTCCTTTCCTTTTTGCTCCCCGTTCGATTGGTGCCACCGCATTGAAGTGTAAGGTACGTGGATTTCGCATTATTTACATAACTTTCCCCTCGAAATCGGTCATGTTCAATCGTAAACTGCATGTTTTCCGTCCCTTCACCTCTCGTGACTCGTGATTATGTTTATTTTTTCTATCACGAGGCGTTTAGCGGCGGCTTTGTTGTCCTCCGATCCCAAACAGGAACAGCATCATCTCTTTATCGTGGTGGCGTCATACGTTTGCTCCATAGCGCAAATTTCTTCACTCATACCGGAGCGGCACGTCTTTATTTGAATTGTTTTCGTCGTTTTTTCGCTTCCAGATTCCTTTCCGGTGCATGTTCGAGTGAAAATCGGCCCTACGTGTCAGTCCCGACCTAAGTCACTGCGTGGCAACTTGAGTTGCCCCCGATTCAGACGTCATGTCGAGCAAGAGGAAAAACGCGACTCCCGCGGGTGGCAAGTCGAAGAAAAATAAGAAGAACGGCAAAAAAGCCGCTGAAGAGTTCAGCGATTATGACGACGAGTTCAAATCGGACGTCGAAAGTGGCAACGACACTGATCCTGAGCCCCTACCCGATGATGACAACGAAAGCGAACTCGCCGATGATGGATTGGTAAGTTTGTCAATAATCGATTGATTTTCAATCGCAATTTTAGTCAACTGGTACCTCAACGTCATTGATGGTGCACCTAATGCATTGATGGTGCACCTAATGCATGGGTTTACGTTGAGGTGGAAGGGGGAGGGGGGAAATTGACAAAATATATTTTATTTGGCTAAAAAAGGATGCTTGGCAACCTAACCACTCTCGTTTTGCCGAAATTTTGAAAAAAAACGTTGAAAAAAATGCCGAACTTTCATATCTACGATATAACTAGCACGCATTTTCCCTAAACAAAATTTGACTTCTTTATTGCAGAGAGTCCAGGGACCTGCCCATGTTGGGCGTCTGATTGTATGCGGCGCCTTCAATTGGGATCTTTACAATCGGAAGTCGGTTCCCAAAAATTGCAAAATGACCGTCGCCAGAAACATTGAGACTCCCGAGAGGTGCGTTTTATTCCAGAAAGAAAAACTGATTTTGTTGAAAACTTTTTTTTCAACGCCTAAAAAAATATTTTATTGAGAGTTTTTTTTTTTTTTTTGCAGATTTAAGCCGCTGGACGACAAGAAAATTCGCGTGGCAGTGTCCGGCTGCAATGCGGCTCACTCGATTTTCATCACGGAAGATTACAAGGTTTACTGTTTGGGCCGTAATGAGCGAGGGCAATTGGGAACCGGTGACACTGATACGAGGTAAGGCATTTTGGCCTAAAAAATGCTCGAAATGCGCTCAAATTGTTTCGTATGCCGAATGAGGACCCTTGGGCCCGCATTCGGATCATTTCCACCTAACTCCGGCTTGGGGCACAGGAGGACCCCTCTTTAATTTGTCTAGTGCGGAGTTGAATTACCTATTTTAAGGCTGATCAACAAGATGGAGGCATTTTGCATGTTAATGCATTTGGGGTCCGGGAAGACCCCATTTAATTTGTCTAGTCTAAAGTTGAATTACCTATTTTGAAGCTGGTCAAACAGATGGAGGCATTTTACAGTATATTGCAGGTGGGGTCCGCCCAGACCCCAGTCTAAAACTATTTCCAAAACGGCTTTCAATTCTAGGTACGATCCTTATTTTCTGGAATCGATGCAAAATCACAAGATCGTCAACGCTGCTTGTGGCCGTAACCACACTCTGCTCCTGACTGGTAATATTTGAGAATTTTTTAACTAATAACAAATTTTAGGGTCGTCAGTTTAATGCCGTTCATCGACTGTAACGAGTGCCGATGAAATCTGTTCCAGATCGCGGAACTGTGTACGCCATGGGTGACAACAAGATGGGCCAATGCGGCGTCGGCAGCAAGAACCCGACGATCATGGCGCCGACTAGGGTAAGTCCTCGATGGTTGAGCAGGAGAACGCCATTTTTTGGCGCCAAAACATGTATTTTCATTGAGCTCATAAGGTCTGATGAACTCCAAATTATATTCTTCTAGAAAATTCGTCCAGAAAATTTTTGAATTTTTTGAAAATAGTTTTGAATTAATAAACATTTTTGTGAGTCTAAAAGTGTTTATTTTTAAAAATTCTCCAAAACCTAATTCTTCTATAAACCTTCCAACAGAATTTCGTTTTCTGCAATACACCTACAACTACAAGTAGGTGGGTACCGCACGATTTCTAAAATATCTTGAGTAATTTTTCCAAAAAGCCCTCCGAAAAATTCTCTATACATTCTTTTTGTTCATTGTTTCTTTTTTAGCAATCTCATTTTCTAGAAATTCTAAAAAATTATTATTATATGTCGAAATCATGGTAGGTACATCATTATCTTTCATCAGGTTCGCTACCGTGGACCGCCGATTGTCAAAGTTGTCTGCGGCGGCGACTTCAGCGTCATCCTCGACCTGAAGGGTAACCTGCACTCGTTCGGCGACCCCGAGTACGGCCAGCTTGGTGAGCACCAAAAAACTCAAAACTGATACACCCACAAAATCGACGATTCCCTCACCGATTTCCTCTTCCAGGCCACAACTGCAACGGCGAGTTCCTCATCGCGGCCAATAAAATGATAAGGCAGGCGGAAAAATCGCCGCGCATCATCACCACGTACATCGAGAAGACCAAAGATTCGATCAAGCCCATCGAACCTGCTGACTTCATCGACGTCGCGTGCGGCACCAATCATACGATCGCTCTCGACTCCAAACGCCGCATCTTCTCTTGGGGTAAGATGGCAGATTTTTGGGATTTCAGGAGTCAAATCTTCTCTAAAGACATGGAAAATTTCAAAAACTGAAGCTGATTAGTCGGCAGGTAGAATGGAAAAGGCCTATTATTTTTCAAAAAAATTCTACAGGTTTCGGCGGTTATGGACGTCTCGGTCATGCTGAACCGAAAGACGAAATGGTCCCCCGACTCATCAAGTTCTTCGAGACTCAAGGCAAAGGTGCCAAGGCGGTTTATTGCGGGAGCCAGTTCTCGCTCGTGGTCTCTGACCATAGTAAGTTCAATTAACGGATAACCAATTATTGTCATTGTAGTTGAGAATATCGGGAGCGAATTGTTCAACTGAAATAATGAAAATGCATCTTTTCTCGCAGAGGTGACTTACTTGTTCGGAAAGACGAAGAACACAGGCGAGGTTAACATGTATCCGAAGCCGGTGCAGGATTTGATGGGCTGGAATGTCCGCTCGGTCGGCGCTGGCGGTACGTGCATCATGATGGCTGCTGATAGCAGCACGATCGGCTTCGGCCCGTCTCCTACGTACGGAGCATTGGTAAGTAACGTAATCATTATCAACATTGCTCAAAAAAAAAATTATGCAGAATGAAAATTGGTTTTATGGCATAAACCGACATAAATCTCAACCGACGACGATATCCTGAACAACAAGAACAGCTACAGCAACACCCTCAAAAACCCCCAGACCTCCCTCCTCCCTCTCCTTACCACTTCAAATCAATATTACTACTGCTTAACGACAAAACTCAACTGACAACAATATCCGGAACAACAAAAACAGCAACAGCAACACCCTCAAAAACCCCCAGGCCTATCTTTCCCTCCCCCTCCTCCTTAACACTTCTAATTCTTATTATCGCTACCTAACGGCCAAAAACTCAACTGACAACAACATCCAAAACAACTAATACAGCAACAGCAACTCCTTCAAAAACCCCCAGGCCTACTATCAGGCCTCTCCTCCCCTCCTCCCCCGCCTGACCACTTAAAATCCATGTTATTGTTACCTAATAACCTGAAACCAACCGACAACAACATCCGAAACAACAAGCACAGCAATAGCAACACCCCCCCCCCCCGACCGAACAGATCTATCATCCTTCCCCCTCCACACGACTTCTAATTCATACTATCACTACTTAACAACATGAAACTAAACCGACAACAAAATCTGAAACAACAAAGACAGCAACACCCTCAGAAACCCCTAGACCTACTATCACTTCCTTCCCCCACTTCATTATCTCTTCATTCATTGCTACCTAACAACATAGAACTATACCAACAACAACATCCAAAACAACAAGCACAGCAACAACAAAACCCTCCAGGCCTCTCCTCATTACCACTTCTATTCCTTACTGTCGCTACCTGTCAACATAAAACTCGAGTTGATCAACCGACAACAACATCCCAAACAACAAGCACAGCAACAGCAACTTCTTCAGCCAATTGATCCAGTGTTGCCAAGTTGGGGTATTCTCCCCAAATATGGGGATTTTTAATGCCAGTTTTAATCGGAATTTGAAGTACTTCCAATATATTTTCATTTTTAGCGTTTTCTATTTTATTTTTTTCCGGCCACAAAAATTAACCGATTTGAGCGTTCTTGGTCTTAAAATCTTTGTTTTACCTTGCAGAGTGTGTGGGTATTTTTTATATTCCGATAAATTGGCGTATTTTTATCTAGGGCGCATTTTAAAGTTAGCATAGCGAGTTTTTCGGCAATTTTTGACCTAAAAACCCTTAAAAGCTGACAAAATACGTTCGAAATATGGAAGTATCGTGTGTTATCTTTGCACCACTGGTTTTTAACTAGTCCTCAAATTATGGTTTTTTGGTATTTCGGAGAAATTTGTGGTTTTTCGACATCGTCTCGGGGGTTTTCGACGTCAGCACCTTTGCAACACTTAATTGAACCCCCGTCGACCGTTTTCAGGGCTTCGGCGAGCTAAACAAGTCGTCATCTGTCCCAAAAGAAGTCAAAGCACTGGACGGTATTCACGTCGAATCGGTGAGCATGGGAGCGACGCACACTCTGATGATCGCCCGCGAAGCTTCGCCCGAGGATACGAAGAAGATCGAAGCCCTTGGCGTCCACGAGCCCTAAGGGCCAACGTTCACAATGTTAAATCAGCTAAATCCAGAAAATCCTCTCTTTCCGCTGTTAATCGTTCGAAACGATTTGCTCAAAAAATCGAACGGATCCGCTCGATTTGTACGTTCCCTTCGTCCGTTCTTCATTCCAAAGTGTAAACGACTTGTAAATAATTTTTCGCCGGTTTTTTACAAATGTATAATATACGTAATGTATATTATATAATTTCTGTTCTTCTCAAACAGACTACATTTTCTGTTTAGGATTATTTCGTTATCACTCCTGTTTGTCAAGTGATAATTGCACTTAACCGGTGTTCAACTCATGTTCTGATACTGCCAGGTACTCGACCCTTCGATACTTAATTTTCATGGTGTATGTTTGATCGTTTTAATCGTATTCCATCCAAGTTGTAAGATTTCGTAACTCGATTGAAACGTATGTGTTAGATTCTCATGACGTATTTATAGTGTTTCTAATTTAGTGTGTTTACATTTTGTCTATTTATAAAGCGACGGAATTGTCGAAAAGTTTTCTTTCATTCTGATCCGTGTTTTTTTTTACTCCCTCCAAATTTTGGGTATCGTAGAAAAGCAACCGACTAAATTTGCATCTCTTGGAGATAGGTACAATTTCCCAGCTCTTATTGAGGATATGGTCACTTGAAAAAGTAAAATAAACCGCCGGTCCAGGCGTTGGCGTTCCGCCCGATAACCGAAGTTGTCCCGGGCGTGCCCTGCCGCCCTCAAAAAGAGGGTCGGAACTATTCAGGGCATGTCGCTCTAGTCTCACAGCGCTCTTGTACTGTGACACACGGCTACTCATTGCCTCACCACCTTGAGGATATGGTCACTTTTCAGAGATGAATTTTTCCGTAGACTATTGTTTGATTTCGGTAATTTTGGGGTCCGACTCCAAGACAGCTCCTCGGATCTGACCCTTACAATTATTGAAAAATGACTTATCTCTAAGAAACAGCGAATAACAAGGCGACCAATGGGGGAATTTTAAACGGAGTTTAACAAATCGACTAATAATGCGTACTGGCATAAATGTCTTATGTGTTTCACTCCCTTAACGTCAAAATAGTTCATATTTGAGTAGTCGAAAACTTGTTTAGAAATCTAATAATTAGATATAAAAATAATTAGTTTTTTTTTGAAAAATCAAAAATTATTTTTTTTTTTAAAAAATTTTTATTGTTTTACAAAAAAGTTTTTACAAAAAAAAAGTTTTTTTGTAACCTTCAGACGTTTAATACCTATAAAAACTACAGAAAAAAATTCGAAATTTTCTACCACTCTTCTGAAGGGAGCTGAACTTAAAATCCGGACTCCCCTTCGAAAAATCGTTGGAAAATGTTAAAAAATATCGTGGATTTTACTCCTTTTTGCATTAATCTTTTGATAGGTTGGCATTGACTCAAAAACATGAAATTCAACATTTTCCTAGCGCTCTCCTTCACGGACAAAAAAATACAAAAATCTTACTCCTCATGAAAATCGTAAAAAATTCCTACAATCGATAGCTTAAGAGAGAGAGATGAATTTGTTTTTACCTCTTAATAAAAGAGAGGATAGTATTGATCAAATTTTTGTTTGCACGTTTCCAAAATTACGCAATTTGTAAACCAATTTCGACTCGTTTACTTACCTATTTTAAATAGGCTATTTATAATATTAGATTTTTTCTTGGGATAGCCGCAGAAAAATTATTCACGTAGCTTGCAATCCTCGATGCATATTTTGTCCAAGGGTTACAATTTTTACTTACTTAGTGAATTTCTTGAGGGTTGGTCAAGAAATTCACTAATTAATCGAGTGGTCGAGAACATTTTGAAAAATTTTTACTTACTACCTACCAATGTTAAAAACTAGTCAAATATTATTTAATAGGTAACCCAGTACAATTTCTTGGCACCTCTATACTTATTCAAGCATGCAGGTAACCGTGGATCCAGACATCAAATCTCCAAACAGCTTTGACATTCATTTAAAAAAGATTTTTGGACAAAAATAGTTGAAATTCGGCTCGAAATATGCGCTGATACGCGATCAATTAATTATGAGACATAAAAAAGCTATCAAATGAAACGTTTTGCTAAAGGTTTTTGAAAAAAAAAACAATTTTTTCAAACTTTCATCAATTTTCCCAGAAATCTGACCGATTGGCTTTGCTAAAGAATAGGAGCTGTCCCAAAACTAAGTTGATTTTTCCTGAAAATTCAAAAAAAATATCTATAGCTGTTTGAGAGAAAAAGTGTTGGTGGCGGACGTAGGGATTTTTATTGCAGAATCGGATTCTACACTCTTAAATTCTTGGGCGATTACAACGATTTATTATTAAATAATAAACAAAAATAAAAAATAATTTTTAGGGTTTGGTTTGGCATATTATTAGCCTAGTGAGCAATCAGCTTGAATCGAGTTGAATAGGTAAATTAAATCGCGACGAAAATTGAAGTTACGAAGCTTTTGCAAATTGCTAGCGTTTAAAACGCCACCCGAAAAGGAAAGTCGTGCCTTTTCTACACGCAGAAAATACGTTCCACTCCGTATTGAATGCGTTGCAAAATGCAGCGATGGTCCCATTCGATTCGAAATGAAACATTTTCCTAACAAATGAAACATTTTCCTAACAAGTTTTTGGTGTTTTCGAAAAGATTTTGGATAAACACACATTTTTTGAAGATTTCAACGATTCTTCTCTGCTTAAAACTGACTATCTTGGCTAAAGAATTGGGGCTGTAGGAAAGCAAGATCAAATTTTCATAAAAACTCAAAAAAAAGAAAAAATTAATTTTTTTAGGGTTTGATTTGGCGACATATTAGCCGTGTGAACAACAACCAGCCTGAATCGGGTTAAATCGTTGAATTTAATCGCGAGGAAAATTGAAGTTACGACGCGTTTGCAAATAGCGTGTAAAACGCCAGCCGAAAAGGAAAGTCGTGCCGTTTTTACACGCCGAAAATACGTTCCGATCCGTATTGAATGCGTTGTAAAATGCGGCCAAAATATCGAGAGCGGCTCTCATTTCGGCCGGGCGGACAAACGAGAACGAGCTCAAATAACATTTCCGCGAGTAGGAGGAGCCGGAGGACGGCCGGAGAAGAAGAGCCGCGCTCTATCATGGGCCGGGCGGCACCGGCTCAGCTCGGCCTCTTTGTCAACGAATTGTGGCCGACAATGGGACGTCACAAGTAGAGGGACAATGAAATTGTTCAATGAACATCCTGGCCGAGCCGCCCGCTCCTGCGGCCCCGAACGCTCACTAATCTCGTCCCCGCGCATTAGCCGGCGGCTCCGCACGAACACCGAGTTGAGATTCAAAATTTGGGGGGGACACAAAAAAATCGAACGTTTTCCGACGTTGGAAAAATTTCGAAGTTCGAGCTAAAAACTTTTTTTGGGAAATTAAATTCCGAGCGGAAATCATGGAGCGTATATGAGCATATTTTTCGTACGTATTCACAGATTTTATTGTAGCTAGTCCTAAAATTGAAAATGGGACGGTCAGAAAATAGCTCAGATCGGGGAAAAATTAACGCAGTAAGGAAATAATCTTCAGAAATTACGTATAACAAAAACCAAATGTGTGACAAAAATCAAATATCCGAAAAAGGAGAAGAGAAACCTCTCTTCTGTAGCTAAATTTCGAACTGCATAAAACATTCATAAAACACTCTAAAACATTCATCCGCGAAGGTCAACAACGTTCCTATTCAATTTTTATCTGCCCAAACGAATCATTGATTTGCCTACAACTGTTATACTTGAGTCAGGTAAAGCCTTTTTTCCTTTCAAAAAAAAAAAAAAAAAAAAAAACTCAACAGCCTCAAACTGAAACTGAAAGTCGAACTGAAATTCAAACTCATACTGACATTCGAACTGAAGGCGAGTGAAGGCAAAAAACGCTAACTCAAACTCAATCTGGAACTCAAAGTGAATCTCGAACTGAAATTTTCAAACTGAAACTCCAACTCAAACTCATACTACATCTGAAACTCGATCTAAATTTCAAACTGATACTCAAAGTAGGTACTTAAACTGAATCTGGAACCATTTTTTTTTTGTTTAAAAAATAAAGGTTGTATCTCTCTCAAACTGAAATTAAACTGAAACTCAAACTGAATCTGAGTCAAGTATCAGTTTGAGCTTGTTAATCAATATCAGTTTGCGTTTGAGTTTGTGTTTCAGTTTGAGTATCAGTGTCAGTTTGAAGCTCAGTTTGAGTTTCTGTTTGAATATCAGTTTGAGTTCGACTTTCAGTGACAGTTTCAGTTTGATTCTGGGTATTACCTAGTTAAAGTTTGAGTTTGAATTCAAGTTCGAATTTTTGTGTTCAGTTGGAATTTCAGATTTAGTTTGAGTTGGAGTATAAGATGGAGTTCGAGTTTCAGTTTGAATTTTACCTTGAGTTTCACATTGAGTGTCGGTTTGAGTTTGAATTTAGTTTCGAGTTTTCGATTTAGTTTGGGTTCGAGCATGAGTTTGAGTTTCATTCGAATGTCA
The DNA here is from genome assembly GCA_036186465.1 of Nesidiocoris tenuis. Lineage (NCBI taxonomy): Eukaryota > Metazoa > Arthropoda > Insecta > Hemiptera > Miridae > Nesidiocoris > Nesidiocoris tenuis. The sequence goes on from AP028919.1 coordinate 8,297,982, forward strand.
GTTTGAGTTCGAATTTCAGTTCGACTTTCAGTGTCACTTTCAGTTTGATGCTGAGAATGAGTTTCAGTTTGATTCTGACTATGACTTTGGAATATGAGTCAGAGTTTTAGTTTCAATTTTTCGAGTTTGGATTTCAGTTTGAAAAATCATCAGTTTGATTTCGAGTTTCAGTATGATTTTTGGTGTAAGCTTGAGTCTCAAATTTTTTGGCATTTTTTTCCAACTTCCATTTTACGATATTAGGCTTTTATATGGATGCTTACATGGGTTTTCCATAATTTTTGAACGCCTGGTGGTTTTTTAATGTTTCAGTCAGTCTTTTTATTACGTATGCCATTTTTATGGTAGATGGTCTTTGTGTTTTGTAATTATGATTTTACGTTTTTATGGGTTTTATGTTTCATCACTTATGCTCATTTATGTTATCACCATAATGAGTGTTTTTGCATTTGGCTTTTTTGGTGATTTTCTTGGCACCCTTCTGCGTTATTTTTGATAATCTGGCTAACTTTCGTATGGTTTTATTTGGCTCTTACGGTTCGAATGTCACTTTTATGGCAAGTAAAATAGTTTTTTTTGCCTATTTTGAATATTTTCCCTACATTTTTGGGTTAGTCGTATTCATTAAAAAACTGAGTTTTTTTGTCGCATTTCTACGTTATGTTATCTTTTTAACTTTCGTACGGTTTTATTCGTCTCTTATAATACCTATGTTTCGAATTTCACTTTTATGGTAAGTGAAACAGATTTTTGCGTATTTCCCCTACATTTTCGGGCTGGTCAATGGAAAATTGATTTTTTCCCCTTTTGTGCACCCGAAAATAGCCCCAGAAGCACACGGTTTCTTCTGGGCCCGGTTAATTTTCGGAATCACTGACCCCTCCGAGCCGGACCCCTTTCATTGGACTGGATGTCCAATTTAAGGAGGAAACTGTCGGAAACGTTCGGCCGTCTCCGCCCGCTCCCGCCTCAGCGGCACCCGAGGAGCGCCAGTTCTACGACAGTCAGTTCAAACTGACTTCCTGAAATCCGCGGAGTCGGGTAAATTCTCGAAAAATTCGACAATTTCGAATAATTTCGAATAATTTGAAACGTCTATGGTCGGGATCGACCGACGGGCAATAGCCGATCGGTAGTTTTCGGTTTGACAGTGCCCAAATTTGACCGTGGATCGGACCGTAGTGCGAGAAGTGCGGATTCCAGGTAAAGGAGCACGGACGACGGGTCCGATTATTGCGTCGTCGCCATGGAGATCGAGGAAGGTAAATAATGATTTTTTAAAATAATTTTTTTACATTTTTTAACACATTTTTTTTTAATAAAAAAGTTTAAAAAATTCATTTTTTTCTCAATTTTTTAATTAATAATTTTTTTAAATAAATATAAAAATAACAATAATAATAATGTTGTAGAGGGTTTCTCATCGACGGTCGAAAATGTTTTATCAGTCAGAGTGGTCTGAGGGCCGCTTTATCAATTGTCGATTATCCAAAAATCATTAACCGTTTTCTTGGCTACAAATTTCTCGAATTTCCGCTAGAAAGAAAATTTCGCTTCTATAAGGGTGGTGGAGAAAGGTCCCGTTTTCCAATTATTTGCTCACAACTCAAAAAGGGGTGGTCGGACCGAAAAACTGACCCAAAACAAAATTGAAGTCCAATAAATTTCCTACAACTTTTATTCCACAACTTTCTTTTCTAACTCTAACCGTTTCCGAGATATAGGCTGTCAAAAGTGACGGACCTTGAGAAAAACGTTCTCACCCGCGTTTTTTGTATGAATTTCCACTGTATCGTTTGAACTTTATCAATTGTTGGTTATCGAAAAACTCATAGCTAATCTCTTGGCTACAAATTTCTCGAAAACACAGCCTATAAGCATTCACCCAAAAATCACCCTGAAATTAGTGGCCTGGTGATTAGCCTATGATTTTTTGGTTAACCGACTATTGATAAAGCGGCCCTGAGAGTATTAGTGTTTCTTAGGTCCTAACACGATGCCATTTGCGTTAATTTAATTAATTAAAAGTTGCTCTAAAAGTGACCACATTCGATTCAGCATGAAAATAAATACTCCGAGCGAAACTCATCCTATTTTATGCAAGGCAAAGTTAATACCTATCTTCTATAGTTGCAAAAAAGTCCATTTTGAGAAACAATTTGAATAACTCACAGTACTTTCGATTTTTAGCACTTTCGTTTTTTCCTCGCCACAAAAATGAACTTATTTGGGCATTTTTTTGTAATGGTAACTTGATTTTGATTTTAGGTAGGTTGCAAAATTTGCATAGTGTGTTTTTTTACATTTTTGATTATTGCAGCCACCAAAATAGTCATAATCTAATTGCTTTTGTTAAACAATTCACACATATGAAGATCTTGTGTTATCTACGCACCACTGGTTTTAAATAAGACCTCTTTTGAGTTCAGCTGTTAAGGATTTATTCTGATTATAGTTATCTTATATAATAGTTGTAGCGTCCCAAGGGTTTCTCCAATTTACCATACAAATCGTAGCCAAAACGCTGGTCTTTTGGGGTCGAATTTTTTTCCGGAGGAGAATGCATCCCAAATACCATTTTTCGAGCAGTTTTGATTTTGTGAATTGGTAAAGCGGTCCTGAAAACGCAGAAAAGACCCTGAAAAATAATAAAACTACAAAAAAATTCTCAAAAAAAAAAATTGACTTTTTTCAAAATGATCTTTAATTCAATTTTTTTCAAGACTTGGTTTTATACTTGTTGAAACCATGCAAGAACGTCTGCTAATACTATAACTATGTAAACAAGTACATGCCTACTATATAACAATAATAAAACATGACAGTTTTTAGGTATGTAGAAATTGGAAAATTTAAATGGTTGTTTTATCCTCATGATTCGAATGTGACTTTCATTTTGAGGTTATACAGTGCCATCAATACATCGGAGTCGTCCATTTTTGCGAGCATTCACCTAATTCGAATAATTCGAAAAAATAATTTATTCGTTATTTCTTCGAAAAATACTGGGTCGGATACTTTTCGATGTTACTAGTGCGATTACTTTACTAATTTCCGATAGTTGAATGTGCAATTTTTAAATAATTAATTAAATTTAGATCAAATTCGAAATTTTCTAATGGTTGTTCACCATTTCATAATTTCAATTTATTTTCATTGCAGGTAACATTGACAGAACGTCATAAGTCAATGTACCTTAGCCAAAATATTAGAAAAATGAAAAATTTAGTGAGTCGGTCACACGCAGTACTTCCACAGCAAATTTTTTAAGCCAATTATTGATCACCTAGGGTAGGTAATTTGAGTAAGTTGGGGGCTTCTGAGGTCGAACATTGTAATTTGTAAAAACACGATGAAAATTTTACTCCCATTACAAGATAACAGTTTTATATCGACGTGAAAACCAAGCGGACCATTGGCGAATTTGGGCATTTAAATTTTTTAAGGCCCTTCAAAAATGAATTTTGTTCACGTTCGTTAGTTCGTTACATTTCCATGCTAAAAACCGTGAATCGACTCATTTTTTAAGCCGGGAAAAACCAAATATATGGAAGGCCAAAATATGAGAAATAAATAAAAAACTAAAGAAAAAAAAAACCTAAAAATAATAAAGTCTTAATTTAAAAAAAAAAAAATTCTTATAATAAATGTTAAAAAATATAATGTAAACGTCGTTTACCTAGGAGTATAATATACTATATTATAGAAAAAAAGGTAACTAAAAATAATTATATAAATTTAAAAAATTAAATAAAGATTTAATCCTAACTAAACACTAAATCAATAAAATCAAAAACCAAAAATAATTTATCGGTAGGTGTGTTGGGGTGATTTGTGACGTCTTTTTCGAAAAATAGCGTTCGTCGTTGTAGAACATGTCCCCCTGGATTGGATCATCGCCTGCGTCATTGGGTGGGAGGGGGGGTGGCAATTGCTGCTCCACCACAATAGGAAGATGGCCACAATAAGAAGATAGATTGATGCGTAGGAGTTCCTCAAAATTCAAAATAGCGCCTAGGTAAATTTTAGGCCGCAGACGTTCAAAAAACGTCGTTTAACATAAATAGTGATCCACGCAAAAAAGAGAGGATTTTTGAGATTTGACTGAATTCATTTTGATCAATTTCTAACCTATTGAACCACCTCAAAAATGTTTTTCGATACTGTAAGTTGATTGGAAAATTATCGCTCTTTCCAACGGTATAGTCGAAATTGAATTTTCTTCATAAGTTCAGGACGTTATGGCCGTTTTAGTGAATTAACATCGAAAAAATCTTAAAAGTGAAAAAGTGGCATTTAGAGGCGAGTAAAAAAAAACGTTATAGAATCATTTTTGTTGGAAATTAGTTGTAGAATCGATTCCTTGCCGGTGGCGTATTGCTCAGATTAACATGTATACCAACATATTTGAAAAAGGTGTCGATGGAAAATTTCTCTTGAAAAATTCGTAAAAAATTGCTTTTCGTCCATTTTTTCCAAGGTTTATCGTCGGATTGCGGCGTTTTTCGAAAATTCACCCCGATAAATTTGATTGTACAGATGTGTCGCCTCACCTGGCGGTCAACTGCACGCCGCCGGCGATGGACGACTTTCCCAAAGACTGGTTCACAGAAGAGGAAAGGGCGAACGGCGCCGTCATCCTTCACGTGATCGCTTCACTTTATTTGTTCTTAGCATTAGCTCTAGTCTGCGACAAGTACTTCGTACCAGCCGTCGAAAGAATATGCAAAGGTGGAAATAATTGTTATTCTACTTTCCTCCAGTTTTAAGAACTATATTGTAGTAGTTTTAACTCCAGAATATTGTAGATGGATGATCTATAACAGAATATGTACTTGGTTACAAACATACTACTTCAAATTTCAATTAAATTAAATTTTAATTGAAAAAATTCAATTTTTTAAAATTTTTTTCTTCAAAAAATCAAATTTTTTAAAAAAAATCAAATATTTCATTCAAGTCGGTCACACTATCCGATTGCGGGCTAATGAACACTGAAACGAGGCCGATAAAATTCATTCGGTTCAACGCCGACGCCACCTCGGCCAATCGCAGCAATCCTTACCCCCTCCACCAGCAATCGGATAGTGTATTCTAGAACTCGCTCGATATTTCTCGTTTCCTCCAGTAAAAACACGATCTGCTACCAATGGAGAAAATATTTGGTAGCAGAACGTGGTTTCGAGAGGAACATTTAAAATGAAATTTTTTCGCCGATCTGAATCGGTGAAAATGTATTTTGAATGGTTACGATTAAAAGAAAATTTCGAAACAAAAGTTCGAATTGGAAAGAATATGCAAAGGTGGAAATAATTATTATTCTACTCTCCTCCAGTTTCAAAAATCCGTATTGAGCTACAGGGCCATCAGCCAGTTACAGCCAGTTACAGGGGCATCAATATAAATAATTTCTACAAAAAATTCGCTCGAATTTTAATTTTCGAAAAGTCGAATTTTCAATTTATCTTTAACAACAACAATTTACATTTGATTTGGTAGCATAACGTGGTTTCGAAAGGAAAATTTAAAATGCTTTTTTCTCGTCGATTAGAAAAATTGCTTTGATAAGTTCAAATTAGAAGAAAAGATTTGGAAGAAAGAAAAGTTCGAATTAGAATGAAAAATAGAGGTCATTAGTATTCTTCTGTCCTCCAGTTTAAACACTATAATGCCGCATAAAGCACCTAGTTAAGGGGGCATTAATATTAATAATTTCTGCATACAATCCACTCGAATTTGAATATTCAAAGATCAAATTTTCAATTCATCTTTCAAAATCACGTCCTGCTACCAATCTAGCAAATGTTTATATTTGGTAGCAGAGCATGGTTTCGAGAGGAAAATTTGAAATTTAATTTTTTCGTCGATTGGAAATTCATTTTGAAAAGTTCGAATTAACCAGGTTTTCGTCTGGATTTTTCCAGCGTTAAATATGTCTAACGATGTCGCTGGAGCAACGTTCATGGCTGCCGCAACATCGGCACCCGAACTGTTCGTTAACGTGATAGGTACATTCATCACTGAGGGCGATATCGGCATCGGCACAATTGTTGGCTCAGCCGTCTTCAATATTCTCGCCGTGGCCGCATGTTGCGGAATTGGGGCCGGCATGGTGAGTTAACGTTAAAAAAATTTTAAAAAATCTGGTTGAAAAGGCGTTTACCTATGGCAAAATGTCGTAATATCAAAATTAAAAAACAAAAAAACATCAAAAATCAACAAAGAATATCAAAACGTTGAAAAAATGGTTGAAATTGCAATTGGCTATGGCAGAATATCATGATAATGATCATCATAATTATAATAATTGACCCTAATTATATTATTATCAGAATATAATATGGCAAAAACTAATTTTCCATTTTTCTCAAAATGCTGTTTTTGAACATTTTCCATTCTTCTCAAAATGCTGTGTTTGAACTTTGTTAGTGGTTAAAGGCATCGTAATGCAGCCATTTCACGATCTGGTAGCTTTTTTTCTCAAAACCCCATTCATTATAAAGTAAAAAATTTCCCTAATTCTCATAATTTCACCTGCTACCTTTAATTAGGTACTGTTACTACTATTACATTCGTGTCCAACAATACCCCTGACACATTGTTAAAGAAATTTCGGAAAAATCAAAAAATAAATGAAAATATCGGAAAAAATTTAAAAAATTGGAAAAATAAATTTTAAAAATCGGGAAATTATCGAAAAATATCGGAAGAATGATCCGAATATATATAGTTCTTTTACTAGTGGACTTGACACCCCCCCCCCCAAAATGAGATTTTTGGTCATTCAACTGATGCATTCTATTGCGCCTTTCGACGCATGCCAATGCTGCAGGTGGTGCCTCTTCATTGGTGGCCGCTGACGCGTGACTGCCTCGCCTACGGAGTCACAGTCACCATTCTCATCTGCATAATACACGACGAAAGGGTCGAATGGTAAGTTGGTAGCACAAAAAAAACCCATTTCGAGAACGGGAAATTTTTTTCGAAAATTTTGAGGAATTCCCAAAATTTTGCAGTACAGATTTCGCAATTTTTCAGGTACGAAGCCCTTGTCCTGGTACTGCTTTACACCGTTTACATCGGCGTTATGTACTGGGATAAAAACATTCAGAAATGGACGACCGGCCACTCGGGGAGCGAGACGAGCAGCGAACAACAAGATCCGCCGCCGCCTGTCGGTGAGTTGATTTTGAACCGTGTTAATATGATTGTAGGCAATGTTCAAATTGCACCGGTCAATTACCAATTGACTCTATTCTATCGAATTGCCATTGATCGAGTGGTCAAGGTTGAAGACCTCCCGCTACGTTTTCAATTTTCTACTGACTTGGTTCCCTCTTTAAAAAAAAATCAGGTGTACGCACGTTCCTACTTTCCTAATCCGTCTTTCGGTATCAAAATTTCATTTTTTCCTTTCGAACGAAAACTCGGAAACTAATTTCGAAAATCGTCGAAAATTTCATTTTTGGTTATAGAAGGAATCGACCTGCGGATCGGGGCTCATCCGCAGCAAAACGGCAACATAAAACAGAAGAACGCCGAACCTGCGCCTGAGTCTAGAAGTAAATGAAAATTGCGAAGTTTGATTTTCTTTTCGGGTTAGAGCGATTAGTTTTAATTTGATTTCACGTCGAATTTATTTTTCAGTCTGGGACGTGGTGAGTTTCCCGTACAAGAGAGGCATGTTCAGAAAATTCGCCTGGGTTCTCGTGCTTCCCATACATACGATTTTCATGCTGACGATACCCGACTGTGAAAGACCGAGGTAGAGAAAAAAAATTTTCAAAATAATTTTTTAGCTTCGAGATGAAGGCATAGAGATTTGATATTGGCGTAAATTAGATACACTGAGATTGCAATGATAGTAAAAATAGATTAGGATAGTTTGTCGTGAGGAAGAGCTTGACTGTAATTTACTCAAAATGCATAGTGTACATACTACATGGTAGTACATACTAACATAGGTATGCAGTACATAATATGTACCTGCTATGCACTTTTCCTAAATGACTTCCCTTTATTCATATCTTCAATGCAGAACAAATAAGAATACGTTAAAAAAATAAAATAAAAATTCGTTTCTAGGTTCAAGAAATGGTTCCCCATCACATTTCTGATGTGCATCATTTGGATCGGAACGCTATCCTACCAAGTCGCCTGGATGATAACCATCGTGGGTAAATAACGATAAATCCTAATTTAGCGCCTATCCTAATTTAAGCGTAAAATAATAATGTATTCAACCATATTGATAATCAAAGGACCTATCACGCGGGTGAAAACCAAAAACGAAAACGGAATCAATAGGAGGAGTGAAGACAAAAACCGAAACTCTAACTCAAACATTACCTTTGCATCAGTTTGAGTTCGAGCTTCACTTCGAGTCTCAGTTTGAATTTTAATTCCAGTTGAGTTCGATCGTGTGTTGAACCAAATCGTTCTTGTCTCCGGAAGAAATGCCACGGTGAAACCGGCACAATGTGCACTAACTAATTTAACCCTAATTTCATGTTTCAAGGTGATACGCTAAGAATACCCGATTCTGTTATGGGCATTACCTTCCTCGCTGCTGGAACGAGCGTGCCAGAAGCAGTTTCGAGCGTCATTGTCGCGAAACAAGGTAAATCGGAAATTTTTTCATGCTATTCGAATTTTTGCAACGTTTCATTTTTTTTGGATAAACTTTCTGCAAGTCTCTGAAGACATTTCACGCCGAGAGCTTCAAGCTTGGTATTGCTGGCACTAGAGCTTTTTACCAAAACTTGAAACAGATTCTTGGGGTGGTCGCATCATTCTGCTCCAGGGGTTTTCTTGCAGGAATGCCTCGCCAGTTTTCTTGCTGGAATGCCTTGCCGGTTTATTTGCTGGAATGTCTCGCTGGTTTCCTTGCTGGAATGCTTCGCGGGTTTTCTTGCTGGAATGCCTCGCCGCTTGTCTTGCTGGAATGCCTTACCGGATTCCTTGCTGGAGTGCCTCGTCGCTTTTCTTGCTAGAATGCCTTGCCGGTTTTCTTGCTGGAATGCCTTGCTGGTTTTCTTGCTGGGATGCCTCGCCGCTATTCTTGCTGGAATGCCTCGCCACTTTTCTTGCTGGAATGCCTCGCTGGTTTCCCTGCTGGAATACCTTGCCGGATTCCTTGCAGGAATGCCTCGCTGCTTTTCTTGCTGGAATGCCTAGCCTCTTTCCTTGCTGGAATGCCTCGCTGCTTTTCTTGCTGGAATGCCTCGCCGGTTTTCTTGCTGGAATGCCTCGCCGGTTTTCTTGCTGGAATGCCTCGCCGCTTTCCTTGCTGGAATGCCTCGCCGGTTTCCTTGCTGGAATGCCTCGCTGCTTTCCTTGCTGGAATGCCTCGCCGGTTTCCTTGCTGGAATGCCTCGCTGGTTTCCTTGCTGGAGTGCCTCGACGCTTTTCTTGCTAGAATGCCTTGCCGGTTTTCTCGCTGGAATGCCTTGCTGGTTTTGTTGCTGGGATGCCTCGCCGCTATTCTTGCTGGAATGCCTCGCCGCTTTTCTTGCTGGAATGCCTCGCCGCTTGTCTTGCTGGAATGCCTTACCGGATTCCTTGCTGGAGTGCCTCGTCGCTTTTCTTGCTAGAATGCCTTGCCGGTTTTCTTGCTGGAATGCCTCGCTGGTTTTCTTGCTGGAATGCCTCACCGGTTTCCTAGCTGGAATGTCTCGCTGATTTCCTTGCTGGAATGCCTCGCCGCTTGTCCTGATGGAGTGCCTCTGCTCAGGTGACCCTCCCAGTTTGAACCAGATTCAGCCATTTTGTGCAATTTACGCTGTTTCAGGCCACGGATCGATGGGAATATCCAACTCTCTGGGATCCAACACCTTCGACATTCTCCTCTGCCTCGGTTTACCATGGCTGATCAAGGCGTCGTTCTTGCCAACTTCAGCCGGCCACCATTTCGTCGGCATCAACTCTCGCGGTTTGGAATACTCTGCCATTTCGCTTCTGTCGACCCTGCTGATGCTCTACGTCGCCTTTGCTGTCAACAAATTCAAACTGGACGCCAAAGTGAGTTCAACCGATCTTTAAAGAGAGCACGTATTGCACCATTTTGAAATACTCTCAAAAATGTATGTTCTCCATGAAAAAATTGACTTTTTCTCGCAGGTTGGCTACACGTGCCTATTCCTGTACGGGCTTTTCCTGATACTGGCCACACTGATCGAGCTGAACGTCTTCTTCACCGTCAATCTACCAACGTGCGGCCGGTGAATGCCCAGACAAGATTTTGGTGGTTATCAATGAATGTCTTTGGTAGGCTTTCCTGTATTGGAAAATGTCCATTTCAAGCTGTGAACTGTAACTCGACGGCGTGGCGAACCAATAATTTCCAAACGGCGATTTGCTGCAATTTCAATTTTTTGAAGTTTTTCGTTCAGGTCCGTTAACAATTTTTTTGTAGCGCCTATGGTTAGGCATAGCGTCTAGTATGTAGCTGCTATTTTTCTATTTTAAGGGCAGTTTTTGAATTTTGTTTGCCGGACCGAGACCAGGAAAAGGTTCCATTGAATTTTTACGTGAAATAGTCTTATGGTATTCTTTAGTCCTCAAAGACAAAAATGGCCATTTGAGGTTCAAGGTTGGTACCAAAATGCTTTTCTTCTAAGCATAATGATAAGGATTCTACCTTTAACTCTAATCCTACCTAAACATTTAAGTGCAGGGTGCCCTAGAATCTAAAAACTGTAGCATCCTTCTGGAAAAAGATACCTTTTGTGCCTTCAGCCGGTCAATTTTCAAAAATCCGGATAAAGTAGTGAAATCTTACACTATAAAAATCGCTGTTAAACCTTATAAACTCAATCATTTAATAAATAGGAATTGAAAAATAATTTCAAAAAATTTCTTTTGGGAAACAAAAAAGTCATATTTTTGGAAACAAATTTTATTATACGGATATTTGAAATTTTCAACTGACGATAAAACATGACAAACCCCTGAAAAAATAGTTTTCATTATTCTTACTACCAACTCGTAAAAGCCTTATTCCGACGCCATAAGTTAGCGAATGATCGATTGAAATAATATTTTTTTTAAATTATAGAAAGTGAATTTTATGAAAAACGTTCGTAGGAATACCAGAAACAGAATATTTTTGTAAAATGAATGTACCATAATAAATAGTTTATCATTCCATTGAATTAATCAACTTTAACAATTAACGTTCGCCTTGTAAATAACAATCATCGTTCGTCTGTAGCATTTTCATTGTCGCACTATGTACAATCAGAATTGTTTGAAGGTTTCGTCCTTCACTGTACAGGTTTCAGCAAAGACATTTGTCTATTTAAAACAATTTGTTGGTTTTAGAAAGAACTAGAAAAATGCTTAATAATAAAATATTTAATAATAATATTGCCTGATATATGTCTCACCCATTCCCCCCCATCAACCAATGATCAATCAATGATCAATCATCGATAATTCATCAATCAATCATCGATCAACAACGATCAATCATAGATCAATCAGCAACCAATCATCAATCAATCGTCAATCAATCGTCAATCAATCTTCAATCAATCGTCAATCAATCGTCAATCAATCGTCAATCAATCGTCAATCAATCGTCAATCAATCATCAATCTATCATTAATCAATCAATCATCAATCAATCATCAATCAGTCAATCAATCATCAATCAATCAATCTCAATCAATCATCAATCAATCATCAATCAATCATCAATCAATCATCAATCAGTCATCAATCAGTCATCAATCAATCACCAATCAATCACCAATCTATCATCAATCAATCATCAATCATCAATCAATCATCAATCAATCATCAATCAATCATCAATCAATCATCAATCAATCAATCATCAATCAATCATCAATCAATCATCAATCAATCATCAATCAATCATCAATCAATCATCAATCAATCATCAATCAATCATCAATCAATCACCAATCAATCACCAATCAATCATCAATCAATCATCAGTCTATCATCAATCAATCATCGATAATTCACCAATCAATCATCAATCAATCACCAATCAATCATCAATCAATCATCAGTCTATCATCAATCAATCATCGATAATTCACCAATCAATCATCAATCAATCATCAATCAATCATCGATAATTCATCAATCAATCATCAATCAATCATCAATCAATCACCAATCAATCACCAATCAATCACCAATCAATCACCAATCAACTAGAAAAATGCTTAATAATAAAATATTTAATAATAATATTGCCTGATATATGTCTCACCCATCCCCCCCCATCAACCAATCAACAATCAATAAACAATCATCAAACGATAAATCATCGATCAACCATCGATAATTCATCAATCAATCATCAATCAATCAACAATCAACCATCGATAATTCATCAATCAATCATCAATCAATCATCAATCAATCAATCACCAATCAATCACCAATCAATCACCAATCAATCACCAATCAATCATCAATCAATCATCAATCAATCATCAATCAATCATCAATCAATCACCAATCAATCAATCATCAATCAATCATCAATCAATCATCAATCAATCATCAATCAATCATCAATCAATCATCAATCAATCATCAATTAATCATCAATCAATCATCAATCAATCATCAATCAATCATCAATCAATCATCAATCAATCATCAATCAATCATCAATCAATCATCAATCAATCATCAATCAATCATCAATCAATCATCAATCAATCATCAATCAATCATCAATCAATCAATCATCAATCAATCATCAATCAATCATCAATCAATCATCAATCAGTCAATCATCAATCAATCAATCAATCTCAATCAATCATCAATCAATCATCAATCAATCATCAATCAATCATCAATCAATCATCAATCAATCATCAATCAATCATCAATCAATCATCAATCAATCATCAATCCATCATCAATCATTAATCATCAATCAATCATCAATCAATCACCAATCAATCACCAATCAATCATCAATCAATCATCAATCTATCATCAATCAATCATCGATAATTCACCAATCAATCATCAATCAATCATCAATCAATCATCGATAATTCATCAATCAATCATCAATCAATCATCAATCAATCACCAATCAATCACCAATCAACTAGAAAAATGCTTAATAATAAAATATTTAATAATAATATTGCCTGATATATGTCTCACCCATCCCCCCCCATCAACCAATCAACAATCAATAAACAATCATCAAACGATAAATCATCGATCAACCATCGATAATTCATCAATCAATCATCAATCAATCAACAATCAACCATCGATAATTCATCAATCAATCATCAATCAATCAATCACCAATCAATCACCAATCAATCACCAATCAATCACCAATCAATCATCAATCAATCATCAATCAATCATCAATCAATCATCAATCTATCATCAATCAATCATCGATAATTCACCAATCAATCATCAATCAATCACCAATCAATCACTAATCAATCACCAATCAATCACCAATCAATCACCAATCAATCATCAATCAATCATCAATCAATCATCAATCAATCACCGATCAATCATCAATCAATCGATCAATTAACAATCATCAATCGATCATCATTCTCAAGACCTGTCAAGCTTTTAACGTTTTATTCGAGTCAGTATGTCACCGTGACCCAGACTTCGTCCGTACAGTAGGTCAACAGATACGGGGTAAGGAAAGTCGTGCGTCGTCCAGGTGGCCCTAACAGACGGTACCCCTCCAGGAACACCTGAGGACCCCACCAACGCCTCGAAGTTTAACGGTACAGGCGAAGCCAGTCGGATCTCGTCCGCGCAAGCTTTCACTTGGCGGTTACCTCGCGATTGTGCCGATTCAGCGGGATATACATCGTCAAATTTGGCGACCGACGATAAAAAATTCGACGATATGAAATTCGGCGTGTCGCCATCGCGTTGCTGACTGTCGATAGAACAACGAAGGCATCGAGGAGCGACTTATTCGAGCAACCCGTGAAAGTGTGTCGCCATGTAATCGTGAAGTCCCGTGTTTTGTTCGTCAGTCGAGAGAAAGGGCAGTTTTCCGTTGCGGGATTTTTACTCAAAAACGAAATGACGTACCCGAGGTAAGGAAAATTCGATTGTGGAATAGTTCAGTTAAGTTAGGTACAGGAATTTGTTAAATTCAAAAACCCAGAATATGGCAACACGCGAGAATATCGACGTAGATCCGGGCCTTCGGATTTTTTTCGAACTTCTGCCCCATTGCTTCCGGAACAATGCACATCATGGAGTGAGAGAGAGGCCAAAAGAGGTCACGAGGAAGGTCATAGGATTCTCATGCCATATTTTCCCACAATGGCACGCATCTAAAAAAAGATAGGCGGTGTTGCCCCTGATGATGGCCGAGACCATAAATAATGAAAGTCTCATTCATTGTAGATTTTGATCTTCTTATTTAGTCTAAAAAATATAGCCATAGCCAAAAATAATGTAACACGACAAAATGCAAAAACTCAATTTTGAACTATCTATTTTAGTTTCAATTCATTTTTCCTTTAATTTTTGATAATTTTTAATTAATCTAAAAATTTATTAATTTTAAGAAGTTTACGTATTTTTATTTACATTTTAATTGTGTAGTGTTCTTTTTTGAATTTTGGAGTATTTTTTAAATATATTTTGAAGGAATTTGGTTTCAATTAAAAGTATCCAACTTTTAATGTATAATTTTCAAGTTTTTAAATTATCAGCGATAGGTAGGCTTACCAGCTCAAAAAAAAGCATCCTGAAATTTACTATTTTATTAACCCTTATTTATACTACCTAGGTATTTCATGAACAAATTTATGGACCCCAAATAAATATCAAATAATTTTTAGGTATTAAATTAATAAAATGGAAAATTGAATTTTGAAAAAGGGAACGAAAATCGACGGTTACCCTACAAATAAAGAGGGCATTGTGCGATGACTATACAACTGTTAGCCAAGAAGCTTTCTTTCTGGCATTGCTCCAATTCAGTCCTACATCCAACTTTCCCATGGAATTGTTGTCGGTTGAATTAATATTTGTACCCAGTGGATAAGTAGGCCTGCCTACTTCCCAACTTAATTGTGATTCTCAAACTTAAAAAGTTTGTATTGTTCTTTAAAAAAAAATGAAAAAAGTTAGGTAACGGTTTACAGATGATTCTATAATTTTGGTGGAATTTTGAAATCGTGGACCAAATTGATGGTATTTTGACTGATTCGTAGGGTGGTAAAAATGATAATGTTGTTGGAGAAAATTCAAAACAGATCCTCGTCCTAGTAGACTTCAACTTCTATCAAGTGAAAGTGAAGTTCGAGTGTATTATGTGTGCGTCTGAGTGTGTTTTGTTATTCTCCGGGTCGGTCTATTGAATACCTGACCCGACGTCGATAGATCATTCATTATAATTATTACTTCCACGGACAAGAAGTTTCACTACTTTGCTTTCAACGCCGGCAGTCACCTGATGGCTCGAACTGATTTATCGGGAACCGGCCGAATGAATACAACGCTAATGATCCTGCCGATATATCATGATTAGGCAACACCGATATTATGTCACTTTGACTGAAATGTACCCGACGTGACGAAAGTGAATCGATGGTGGATTTTATAGATACAGGTGTCGACTACATTATCCTTAGGTCTGTGTGGGCGCGAGGATCCTGGCCCGTATTCAATAAGCCCGAAAAGGGTCTTATCGCTAATGGTTTCTGACATCATACAATGTTTTGAAACATCTCCATAAGAAAGGATACTCTTAAGGACGTTTTTAGGATGCAGCCCGGCGAAAACACTTCCTGCGAGTCCTTGCCCATCACCAAACGGCGCTTTTAGGGATTTCTCTTCAGGATATATCCGTATTCGTCGATCCACCAAGATAATTATGACTTCCTACAGTTCTTCGAGCGCTTTCGGCCATACGGCCCTCCTCAGGAGCTATTTCAGAGTTGCGTCTCGCCAGGAGAGTGAAGGGAGGCACCGGATCTGTAGCTACCAACATATTGGCGTGCCTCAGGTGGCCCGCACGAGGTCAGGATGATTATGGTCAGGATTATTGATACTAGGGTCAGACGTCGGTTATTATCGGTAGGTTCAGACGTCAGAATAACAAATTTGATTTTCTGGCGAAAATTGTGAGGAAGAGTGTTGGTTCTAGGGGTAGTCAGAATGAATCCTGCCAGATGGCGCTGTTTAACTTATCACCAGCGGATAACACCAAATCTTGTTGATTATCGCGTTAAATTTGAAACATCCTCTGTATATTATACTCAATTTTTACCAAACCAAAGTCTCAGCATAGCAGACGGTCGGGGGTAGGCCGACTTCACGATTGTGTGAGCAAAGGATGTCCTTGCAGATGGGTCTCATTACCGTCGTACCAGCTTCCCTTCAAAGTAGGTAACTATTTTGGACTGTTTGTCCTGTCACTGTTGTTTTGAATGAGGCGAAAGTGAGAAAAAGGTAATGACTTCCTCTTTGGTATCGTTTAAGGACGACAGGAATGACCAAAGCTAAAAAAATGCCGTTTCGCATCCTTGGCAAGAGAAAAACCAAAAATACAATTTGAAAAAATTGAAGTTGCAGAAGTTTTTAAATAACCACCAAAAACTATATGAAACCTATAGACCTAATTACATATATAAATTATATTAGCATAACTTTCGGTCCCTTCTGTTGAATTAATTCAATTTTTCATCTTTTTCAGGACGGGGGAATAAGATGTTGGCGTTAGCGTGGTGCCTTATTTTTAGTGTCCTTTGCTTCAACGTTTTTGAAGGTAAGCCGAGCGGATTTATGCAAAATTATCTTTAAAAGTCTTCTAGAGAATTTTACAAATTTCTGACGATGAGGTCTCCTTCGCTTCGCAAACGTGAAAGCAGGTGTGGGGCTCATCAATTTTCGAGGGGTTACAAATAATTTCCTGGCCGATTACAATCGTTCGTTATCAAATAACGAACCGAAATTACTGGCTAGGTACATGACTTCCTTCCTTTTTCGAACAAACTTGTGTAATGGCTGCAGCCGCCGACCAGAACCGACGACCTTTGTTTCTTGTATGTACAGAGAGATTGTATTGTGTTGATAGGAATCTTCGCGTGCTGATTGATACTTACGTATAGAAATGTGTCGTGCTGGATGTGATAATGTGTTATACGTCGGGGCGTTGATGAAACCGTCAAGTGTTCAGAACTTTGGCAAGGGCCATTCTTTGGCAATGGTAGAAAATTCGAGATCACCAAAGCATATAGGACGAAAGGTATTTTGTTATATCGCGTGACAATGGAAATATGTCAAATGATGTCAAAATATTATAATCTCTCGGCATGTTAAAGCCCACTGTTGCGCAGATGGCAATAGGCAATAAAACAGTAAGGCAAATTAAAAGCCAAAAAATAAAAATGGTCAAAACATTGAGTATTGACGGGGTAAGAACATGATTTTAGGGCCTATACACCTAAGGCCTATAAGACCTATTTATTACTTAATAATAATTTAGATAAATATGTAAATAAAAATCTATAAATAAATCTTATAAATTTTATAACGTTCCATCGTCGTTTCGCGTTGTGCTTGCTGTCGTCTGTTGATTGATCTTCTGTTTTTTGAAAAAAATGAGAGTTGTTCATCTCCACGCCATTAAGGATGAAAAGTTTAATTTGACGCAGTAGAGGGAAGTACTGAGTCAGCCAAACTCTGACCTAGACAGAATTTTATACAAATATTCCAGTGAAAATTTTTGAAATTTGTTATTTCGCAACTTACGGATTATCTAACTGCTCAAGACTCCGCGCTCACGTCTTCAGCGGCTCGGCTCCCCGGTCACCATCATGTGCCTATCATGTCCATCATGATCTCTGTTAACGCATAGCACACACGTTTTTTCCGACAGGTCGAGAAGAGCCGCTCTATTTATTCCGTGACCGTTGCCAATCTCTTTTCGACGCCTCACAAACGGCTCTGCTCGCTTGAGACGCTTCACGGTTCACAGTCGACAGTATCATGGTCGCTCTCGAATTTTCTTTTCGCTTTCGGTGAAGATTCTCCGAGATGAGCTTGATAACGGGACGGGAAAATGTGGTAAATCCGTTCCTCGGCAGTGTTGCCGGTTTCGGGGGCAACACTGGGAAAGAACATCCTGAACAGTGTTGCCAACTCGAACACCGAAAAAACCTCTAACTTCGACTAAAAACCTCTGATTTTCAAAAAGTTGTGTTCTTAACTATAACATTAAAAAATACGAATGGTCAAAGTCAACTTCGAGATCGAAGTCAACTTCGAGTTCTAATTCAACTTCGAGATGAGATTCAACTTCGAAATCAAATTCAACTTCGAGTTCAAACTGAACTTCGAGATCAAAGTCAACATCGAGATCAAACTTTACTTCGAGATCGAGGTCAACTTCGAGATGAAATTCAAATTCGAGATGAAATTCAACTTCGAGATCAGAGTCAACTTCGAGTTCAAATTCAACTTCGAGATCAAAGTCAACTTCGAGTTCAAATTCAACTTTGAGATAGAAGTCAACTTTGAGATCAAAGTCTACTTCGAGTTCAAACTCAACTTCGAGATGAAATTCAACTTCGAGTTCGAAGTCAACTTCGAGATCAAAGTCAACTTCGAGATCAAAGTCAACTTCGAGATCAAACTCAACTTCGAGATCAAAGTCAACTTCGAATTCAAAGTCAACTTCGAGATCGAAGTCAACTTCGAGATCAATGTCAACTTCGAGTTCAAATTCAACTTCGAGATCAAAGTCAACTTCGAGATCAATGTCAACTTCGAGTTCAAATTCAACTTCGAGATCAAAGTCAACTTCGAGTTCAAATTCAACTTCGAGTTCAAAGTCAACTTCGAGTTCAAAGTCAACTTCGAGATCAAAGTCAAATTCGAGATCTAAGTCAACTTCGAGATCAAACTCAACTTCGAGATCAAAGTCAACTTCGAGTTCAAAGTCAACTTCGAGATCAAAGTCAACTTCGAGATCAATGTCAACTTCGAGTTCAAATTCAACTTCGAGATCAAAGTCAACTTCGAGTTCAAATTCAACTTCGAGATCAAAGTCAACTTCGAGTTCAAAGTCAACTTCGAGATCAAAGTCAACTTCGAGATCAAACTCAACTTCGAGTTCAAAGTCAACTTCGAGATCAAAGTCAACTTCGAGTTCAAAGTCAACTTCGAGTTCAAATTCAACTTCGAGATCAAAGTCGACTTCGAGATCAATGTCAACTTCGAGTTCAAATTCAACTTCGAGATCAAAGTCAACTTCGAGTTCAAATTCAACTTCGAGATCAAAGTCAACTTCGAGATCAAACTTTACTTCGAGATCGAGGTCAACTTCAAGATGAAATTCAATTTCGAGTTCAAAGTCAACTTCGAGTTCAAAATCAACTTCGAGTTCAAAATCAACTTCATGATCGACGTCAACTTTGACATCAACGTCAACTTCGAGATCTAAGTCAACTTCGAGATCAAAGTCGACTTCGAGATCAATGTCAACTTCGAGTTCAAATTCAACTTCGAGATCAAAGTCAACTTCGAGTTCAAATTCAACTTCGAGATCAAAGTCAACTTCGAGTTCAAATTCAACTTCGAGATCAAAGTCAACTTTAAGATCAAACTCAACTTCGAGATCAAACTCAACTTCGAGTTCAAAGTCAACTTCGAGTTCAAATTCAACTTCGAGTTCAAATTCAACTTCGAGATCAAAGTCAACTTCGAGTTCAAATTCAACTTCGAGATCAAAGTCAACTTCGAGATCAAAGTCAACTTCGAGATCAAACTTTACTTCGAGATCGAGGTCAACTTCAAGATGAAATTCAACTTCGAGATCAAACTTTACTTCGAGATCGAGGTCAACTTCAAGATGAAATTCAACTTCGAGTTCAAAGTCAACTTCGAGTTCAAAATCAACTTCGAGTTCAAAATCAACTTCATGATCGACGTCAACTTTGACATCAACGTCAACTTCGAGATCGAAGTCAACTTCGAGATCAAAGTCGACTTCGAGATCAATGTCAACTTCGAGTTCAAATTCAACTTCGAGATCAAAGTCAACTTCGAGTTCAAATTCAACTTCGAGATCAAAGTCAACTTCGAGTTCAAATTCAACTTCGAGATCAAAGTCAACTTTAAGATCAAACTCAACCTCGAGATCAAACTCAACTTCGAGTTCAAAGTCAACTTCGAGATCAAACTCAACTTCGAGATCAAACTCAACTTCGAGATGAAATTCAACTTCGAGTTCAAAGTCAACTTCGAGATCAAAGTCAACTTCGAGTTCAAAGTCAACTTCGAGATCAAACTCAACTTCGAGTTCAAAGTCAACTTCGAGATCAAACTCAACTTCGAGATCAAAGTCAACTTCGAGATCAAACTCAACTTCGAGATCAAAGTCGACTTCAAGATCAAACTCAACTTCGAGATCAAAGTCAACTTTAAGATCAAACTCATCTTCGAGATCAAAGTCAACTTCGAGTTCAAAGTCAACTGCGAGATCAAACTCAACTTCGAGTTCAAAGTCAACTTCGAGATCAAAGTCGACTTCGAGATCAAACTCAACTTCGAGATCAAAGTCAACTTTAAGATCAAACTCATCTTCGAGTTCAAAGTCAACTGCGAGATCAAACTCAACTTCGAGATCAAAGTCAACTTCGAGATCTAACTTAACTTCGAGATCAAAATCAACTTCGAATACGAATACGTGCGTCGTGTCGTGTAATGCGGGCTTTAGTTTTCCCAGGTTGTTTATTGGAGAAAGGGATTCCGTAACTCGCTTTCCCTGATTGATTATCCTATCATTCGCAATTGCAACGTCTATTGCTTCACCTTCCGATGTGTCGAACTCGAGAAGGTAATTTGCGCCTGTGCAATCCGGTCGCAAACGCTAGGTTTGACAATGCGTGACAGTTTTACCGAAAATCTCAACATTGCGTCGGGACTAGGAACTATTTTCGACGATCTCGGCTCGGTCGTTTATATTCAGCACAATGGACGCGGAAACCAATTCGGTAGCTCGAGTGGCGCGGCGTGTCCTTTGACTGCAGAACCGGCCGCCCGCTGTTCTATATCGTAATCCGAGTCAAAATTCTTCCGGCTGTTGCAGAAATGACTAACCGGCCGATTTATATGGAAGTCGGACTTGAAACTTCCGGCCACTTCTCGAACGACAAGGTGGTCAAGTCTAGGACGGGTTTTATATTGTTGGAAGTGTTGGTTAATTTTTTCGGTAAATATGACTTAATTTCGGTTTGATAATTTCGCCGCAAAATATTGTAAAACAAAATGTATGCCAAAGCTGTAATAAAATATTAATAAGCAATGAGAAGGAGCTGGGAGACCTTGGTTCGTAATCGGATTTTCAAACCTTCAAAAATTCAACTCTCTCAAAATTTTTGAGTCAAAAATATAAGAATTACCGTAAAATACAAAGGTGCCAAAACAAAATTTTAAAATTTCGTGCTCAGATTTAAATTCTTCTCTCAGATTTCAATTTCGCATTGAAATATGAAAGTACTGCGCGTTACGGTTCCCAGAAAATTACCTAAAAGGTCCCGATCCGTTGGCCCGATGACACATTGACGCCTGGGCGGTCACGCCTGCGGTCTGCGGTCTTGCATTCGACCGCAAACTCAATTCGCTCGATCTTGAACAAGGAAACGATCGTGCGGAAGATAAATGAAAGCGATCACGTAATTGAACCGGTTCACCCAACAAGACCGCCGCTGCCCAATGAGGTAGCCTTTGATTTTTCGGTGACCCCCCATGATTCATATCGATGCAGGATACATCGCAAATTTCATCGCAAGTCATACTAAATAAGTCAAATTTTGACTTTTTTGGAACACGTTGGTTTTCAAAATGAGATCAACTGGATTGAAAATGCGATCACCTACGAGCGGCGCTATCTTTTGTGCTACTGAACCGATTTTTAACGTCCTTGGTTTTTCTGCTAAGTTATTTGAAATCTGAAAACCCTGCCCCTAATACTTAACTACAAAAAAAAAAATATCTTCGTTCCGAATCAACTTGCAGATACTTGCACGAAGCTGCAGATGACGTCAGCCATTGGTCCTCATCTTGCATTACGCATATTACGTGTTATTATCGTGCACACTTTGCATGCGCATTCCAGCGGATAAGGAAAGTGCGTACGCTTTGATGCTAACGCTAATTACCGATATTTTACTGTCAACGTAAAAAGCAGAGCGTGCAGATGAACTACTTGTTCATCTCTCCGTAGACGTGGGATCGGCTCTTTCGTAAATGGGACTTAAAATAGGAGCATTGTTAAACAAAATGGACGAAACAAGGACTCGAGGAAACGTTTCTTTTGTTCCTCGAACGTTTCCAGATCTCCATAAACTCAATGAGGCCCCATGACCCCAAATCCGGATAAAAGGACTGCGGTTCGAGTACTGGCAAACGGAACGAAGCATTTCGAGTATACAAAGCAGCTAAGTAGGTGTAGCGTGCGTGTAAGTTGTCACCGGAAAAAATGTCTTGCAGACTTGCAACTGAAGAGTTCATTACAAAAAACAACCAATGTAAAAAAATCGAAAATTGAGATTTCAGCGCATTTTGTTAGCTCTCGGCCGCTAAGAAGGTAGTTCTCCTGAAAATCAGATTTTTTTGACATTGGATGTTTTTGTAATGGAATTTGACTAAAGTCCGCGAATTAGGTAATCGGTAATCGATGCACGACTGGCCGACAAATTGCCGAATCCAATCTTGAAGAAGTTAAGGAAAGACAATATGTCAATATAAATAATATAAACAAATTTTGCACAGGGAAAACCAGCTACTATTAGTTGTTTTTGAGAAATTTGGTCTTCTGGTCTTTGGTATGATGGACTGGTTTTAAGTTTATGGGCAAAAAGTTTTTTGGCAGTTAAATTACATACATTTCGATGGCTTGTTTAGGGTTTTTAGTCTATTTTATGCTAGATACTAAATCACTCGCGGAGAAATTGCGGAATCCCATAATTTGAATAAAAACTCAAAAAATGAGAGAAGAGAAATAGTCTATTCCACTATTAAGGTATAATAATTATACCTTAAAATTATTACCTTATTATACTTACCTTAAAATTTTCCACCCCTACAATTATTAATACCGGTTTCGGTTATTACACCATCATCAGTACTTAACAACGACTCGTCGAGTCGTTAAGTACTGATGATGGTGTAGTAACCGAAACCGGTCTACAATTATACCTTAATAGTGGAATAGACTATTTCTCTTCTCTCATTCTATTTTACGCTGATTTATTAGGATTTTTTAGCGGATCGTGAACGTTTTTCGGTGTTTTTTTGCTTTATCTCGAGAACGATTGAATATGGAAGATCGAGAGACACAAATTCTGAACCTTCATGAAATTTCCAACATTTTTCCTGGGTATTAAAGTATCCTAAAGTCCACTCCTTCGTGGTGAAAATCGAGATCGAAGTTGGCCAATCCGTAAATTCTCAAAAAAAAAAAAAATAATAAATAAAAAATAATAATAATACAATAAAATAAATGAAAAAAAAAACAAAAACCTGCACCTCAAAATCATCGTCTTGAAGTGCAGTTAGGTTTCAGTAGTAGGTACATAGTTGAGAAAACTCCTTTCCAACCGGAATACCCATAAACCGACAGTTAACTTACCTACCAATTAACGTCGTCACCAGTGGCGGCTCCTGACCTTAAACCCAGGGGGCGCACTTAGGCCATAAGGTAATATATTATGGAACAATCGCGAAGGGAATATGTTATCATAAACAGTCAGTTGGTCTCAGCCAAATATCAATTTCAACTAAGTAAATGCAAATTAATAGGAAAGTTTTGCACACTTTCACGTCTTATTATTATAAAATGAACACCAAAAAACGTTCACTAGTGATAACAGAGGAATTTTAAGATGATTACCATCTATCAATTTTCAGAAACCTTATTTTGTAAAAGTTGAAATTGAAGTACCTAAGTATTGTCGGTTGCATTTCCGAGTCGTGAAGCGATTTTTAGCTTTTACCTTTATGTAAAAGTCCTTCCAGTGCAGTTGAGTAGCGGCCACCCGGATTGCTAGTTTCTCCTCCAAAGTAAACTTGGAAAAATTCAATTGAACTACCTTCACGTCATTCATTTTTACAGAAGAATAACACCGATTTTTACAGTAGAAAAATTTTCACCGAAGAAAAACACCGCGATTTTTACTAAATCATATCAGTTTTCGAACTGATAAGATAAGATTACCTCGATTAGACCGCATTCGACCGCAGATTCGATCGCATTCAACCGGTGGTGCATTGAGATGCTCTGCACCTGGACCGTACGGTGAGGCATTGGCTGGCGCACTCATACTTCAAAAATCACACTACTACTAAGACCGTAGTCTACCGTAAGCGCCAACCTATCTAGTGCACTACTAGTTCGTGCACGAGCCGCCATTGAGAATAGCGCTAGTCCTATCCGTCGGTGATCCTGAGGCTTTGCCAATGACGTTGTTGTTGTTTTTCACAGAGGATTGTGAAGAGTTGAGAGTAGTGTGGCAGTAATAATGATATTATTAAGGTAGGTCACTGTTTTTTTCTTTCTCATTTTGGCCAGGGGGTGCACATGCTCCTCTGCTCCTGCCAGGAGCCGCCCCTGGTCGTCACACACATTGTTGAGTCTCTTAACAACAATTCAGGTCATGGTTTTTTCAGATAGCATTGACCCATC
Source organism: Nesidiocoris tenuis (assembly GCA_036186465.1). Classification (NCBI taxonomy): domain Eukaryota; kingdom Metazoa; phylum Arthropoda; class Insecta; order Hemiptera; family Miridae; genus Nesidiocoris; species Nesidiocoris tenuis. The sequence continues at coordinate 8,322,685 of AP028919.1, forward strand.
GAGTCCATCTGATTCCAACAAACTTTTATCACATCTTTGAAAGAATGGATTCGTTTTCAAATCGGTTTGTCCTTGTTTGCATTGCTGCGAGACAAAACTGGTATTTTGAGTCCAGTCTGCACATAAACTGGACCTTTTGGGGGTCAGGGATGCCAGTTAATTTAACGTTGGCATCTCGATTTCGTTTTGAGGCGTGCATTATTCATGTATTTGGCAACATGACCCGAAGTTGGGAAACTGGCCTTTGTGGTTGGGCTGAGGTCGAATTCTCCTGTGATATTTTGATGCTCTTTTGGCGGTAGAGCTGTAGAATTGATGGTAAATATCGATACCATTATAAGTAGGGCCTACCTGCCTCAAAGGTGTTGCAATAATTTATGTTCATGCTGAGTCATTTCAATTTAGACGATTACCTACGTCCTACGAGCCTTGATTTGTCTGTCAATAACAAATTGAACACGCCGAAGAACAATTGGAGCGTGTAAATCTTCGAAGGTGCCGTGGACATGCTCTGCCGCCCTTGAGTAGGCGCTAGAGACCGGATTTTTCCACGAGCCTCCACAAGATCAGGAAGAGGCGATCCGATCATTATGTATTCAGATCAATCATCAGCGTTTTATCATTGATTATCATCCGACGATGAGGAAAGGAATTCCAGATAGTTGGTTTCCTATCTGGTGACGAAGTAGGAAGAAATTACGGCGAATTTCAAGGCTTCCGAGTCTTTTGAAATTAGTCACTGAATCCCACAAACCAGTTTTCGATGTAAAAGACTCCGGGTAATACGACTCAGTTGGAAGAGGAGACGCCGCCAGTGAAAGGGGCTCGAAGGTGAAAGTTGTGTGTAGACGAGACACAGACAGGCTGGCATGCCAGTGTAGCTAAGTGTTGGTGCACCGCTAATGATAATTTTACCGACATTTTCTCAACAATCGTAATTTTATAAAGATGGTAATCGTATGCTCAATTCCGACGAACTTCCGATTCGATAGTCGATAATGTCAAGTGTTTTGATGGATTACGTCACCATACATTTGTTCACATCCGTACCTAATAGGTACTAAAAAATGGTAGGTACTGACATATTTTTTTAGTAAGCAAAAATGTTTATTTTTTTGTCAAATTTCAAATTTTTTTCCGTGAATTTCAAAATTTTTGTCGTATCATGTTTTTTTGAGATCCAACCTTTTTTCCATTAAGTTTTTTGCGAATTCCAGTGTTTCCTGTGAAGTTTTCGGTGGTTATTTTTTCTGTGAGATTCGAGCTGATGATTTCCTGTGAAATTTAAGTTTTTCTGCGATTACCAATTTTATCAGCCGGTTCTTCGATTTATTTAAAGCCGGATTTCTACTAGGACATTAACTAATTAACTAATTTCCAAGAAATTTTCAGTGTTTTCAGAAATTTACTGCAATTTTTTCATCATAGAAAAACAATGACATTTTTGGGTTTTCGTGAAGTATCCTGCGAGTTTTTGAGAACAAGAACGATGAAAACAAAAGTCTACTAGAAGAAAGTTTCTGTTAGGTTTCTGAGAGGTTTTCCATAAACACGAAAAAATGAAGGACAAAATTGGTCTTTGAATTTGAAGGACATTTAATGTGCTGTAAACATTTTAAAGCATTTAATGAGATTAAAGCATTTGATGCTCTGAATACCAACATTTTTTCGGTGTAGTTATCTGTAGATGTCATGTTTTTCTGTGAATTCCAATTTTCTGTGTGAAGTTTTCTGTAATTGAATGTTTTCCGTGAGATTCTAATAATTAATGTTTTCTGGGAGTTCCAATTTTCTTCTGTAAATATATTTCAAATTACTGTTTTCTGTGGACTCACATTGTTATTGCATTCTTCTTACATAAAAAAAAATATGGAAGTTTCAATGAAGTTGTCTGTGAAGTTCCTGAGGGGTTCCTGTGAAGTTTCTGTGAAGTCTTCTGAGCACTAGAATAAAGTAAAGAAGAACGAAGTTTCTGCGATGCTTTCTGTCACGTTTCTGCGAAGTTCTCTGTTAAGTTTCGGTGAAGTTTTCCGTACACAAGAACACGGACAATGTAGGGACGTTTTCGAGGGGTTTTCTAAACCTAAATGTTTTCTGTGAGGTTTTCTGTAATTTTCAATTATTTCTGTGAGTTTCAAATTTTTTCTTCTGTGAACTAACATTGTATCTATTGCCGAATTTTCTTCATCATAATAAGTGAAAGAATTTTATTTTTTTTTTAGTTGGACCTAGAGTACTTTATCATTATTTTGTGTTGCTACATATCGAACGTTTCGATTTTTTTTCAAATCGGATAATTTTTTTCTCTGAACGCTCTTACAACATGTCGATTTTTTTCAAATTTTGTTACAGTCGGCGGAACATACGGCACGCCCTGGGCGACGGCGGAGGAAGAAGCTCTCGACGAGGTGAACGATCCTCAGCTCTTCCAGGCCGTCGTCGACTCGATCAGGGAATGGCAGGCCAAACACAAGAACAAAACGTACGATTTTCCGAATAAGCAGTCATTTTTAAGAATTAAAAAATTTTTAAATAAAATAAGATAAATAAAATAAAAGTTGAAAAAAGAAATTTATTAAATTAAAATTTATTTATTAAAAATAGCGGAGAAAATCCGCAAAAAATGAGTAAGTTGTAGATAATTTTTGTATTTTCGATGACTTTTGTAGAAGACTAAAACGAGCGTCAAATTCCGTCTGCTACCCAGAAGTTGGGTGTTTCGATGAGGGTGGCTATCTGGATGTGGCTCCCTCCGCGCCACAGGATGTCAACACGAGGTACGTACATAATGATTTACCTTTTCAAGTACGAAAATTAGAATGTCTATTCATTTTGTAATTTCAACGGTGACATTAACGTTTTTCTGATACATACACATCTGAAACAGGCACTTAGGGTTTCGTGCTGCTAATCAAAAGATAATAACAGATTCGAGAAAATATCCTTCAATTTTCGATACCTTCTAAAATCAGATGAACTATTGCGTTTTATTCATTAAAGAATAATCGCAGAGACTGTCCTAAAATGACCAAGCCCTTCTCCTGTATTTTCTGTAATCATACTTGATTGCGAATAATTGCAGAGATAAACGTCTGAAAAAAGCTATCTAATTTTTCATACCTTCCTACGTGCTGTTGAATACGCTGTTGTAATAACTCGTCTAAACCGCCGGCAAGATACGACATGACGAAAATTTTTCGAATGTACTCTTAAAAAACGTAGGCCAAGATAATATTTAAATAGGACGCTACAGTTGTTTCAAAATGTTAAGAAATATGAGCATTAGACCAGCATTTTGACACCAAGTCTGTTAACACTACGTAATACGTGAGACTGCTACGTGGGACTGGCAAATTCAATTTTTTACTATATTAAATTATATCATTTTTGGTTTTTATGTTCCAGGTTCCTACTGTACACGACTAGTCGAGGTGCGCGAGGCGCAAGGTCGGAAAATTCGCTCGTCACCGATTTGCCGTTCGCCAATATGTCCGCCACTGCCAAATGGGACGAGCTACCTATTAACGCATCGCTTAAAACCAAAGTGAGTCAAATTACAACATTTTGGACTTAGGGAAAATTCTATTTTTCACAAACTTCATAAGCACATAAATTTGTTTTTTACTCGATTTAGTACTTACATTAGTTATAACCTTTGAATTAATGTATCATTAATTACATACCTATTTATTAATTATGAATCAATTCATCATTGATTACATAGGTACCTATTTATCAATTATGAATTAATTTATCATTGATTTATTAAAAATATTTGAATAATTGGGTATTAATAATTGATTCAATTAAATTGAATAATTATTTCAATCTTTGATGGAATTTAATTTTTTTCGTCATATTGATTTGCGTGATATATTTTATAGATATTTTAATATTCCATTAACTATATTTCGAATTTTTGTGAACTAATTTTTTTATGGAATTCGTTCTATTTATTGAGATCATTCTTTTAATGAATTTCATAGTGGGTACCTACTTCAATATTTTCTACGAACCACAAATTTTTTAAAATAAAAAACATTTTATCTTGATTTTTACTTCCATATTTACAGAGTAAATGGAAGTATTGTGATCGTCCTAAAATCGAGAATTGGAACGGAGCTTCAGAAAAAACTTTTTCTTATACACATTTACTCAGAATCACTTCCCGAACAAGTGTCTGTGTGTCCGTGTGTCCGTCCGTCCGTCTGTCCGTCTGTGGTCATTTACAAAAATGGCCATAACTCCCTCATTTCTCAACCTTTTTTCAAATTTCTTGAACTGAAATGTTTGTCTCGGCAAGACCTAACACCCTGTTGAATCGGAATTTGGATAACGCACAGTACTTCCGATATATTTGCATTTTTAGTGTTTTCTATTTTATTTTTTTCCGGCCGCAAAAATGAATTGATTTGAGCGTTCTTGGTCTTAAAATCTTTGTTTTACCTTGCAGAATATGTGGATATTTTTTATAATCCAATAATGTATTGTATTTTTATTTTGGGCGAATTTTAAAATTTTAATAGTGAATTTTTCGTTATTTTTGGCCTAAACACCCTTAAAAGCAGTCAAAATATGTTCAAATTGTGTCACAATTTTACGTTTCAAAATATGGAAGTATTGTGTGTTATCTACGCACCACTCGTTTATTTTTTCTATTGGAATGTCAAATATTTTCCTAAGGCATAAAACTTTTTGTTTCGTAATGTCTTGTGAAAAAATATTTTAACGGTATTTTAAAAATATTTTCTTAAATATAGCAGAGGTTCTTTCTCTTCGGTTTCTGTCGGCCCTGGTTACATAATTTTTATTCCGATGATGTAATTTTGTTTTAAACTTCTGATACGTACCACCTTCGAACGTTGACGTACGAAGAACGTTTAATACGCCCATTATCAAAGTAATTGTTACTTGGGAACAAACAAATCTGAACAAAAACGCAGTACCTCTCACATTGCGGCTAATTGGGCCCATGGTCGTCCTCTCTGCAGTCAGCGGCTAACCAGTGGTTAACAAACCTGACTTCGCGTCCTTCGGATTCTAGGTCCATGTTATTTTCGTCAAGCCTATCCACCTTTCAAATTGGTAGATACTTTGTTGTCAATGAATTCGGTATAGTAGTCAATTTTTGTAGATCGTCTAAAGAGATACCTGAATTCAGCACGTGCCAGTTGTGCTCAGATAAATAGTAGCTTTCCCGAAACTTTAATAATTTTAGTGGTAGGTACTCGATTTTTGGGCCGAATCGATTTTATTAGGACTGATTTGCACATTCTATGCTACTGGAATTGAAGGAAAAATTTGTAAAACATCAAAATTTGATGTTAAATATTAATTGATAACATGAATGACATTTAGGGCCGCTTTATCAATAGTCGATTATCCAAAAAATCATAGACAATCTCTTGGATACAAATTTCTCGGAGACACAGCCGATGCGCATCCACCCAAAAATCACCCTGAATTTAGTGGCCTGGTGATTAGCTATGATTTTTTGGATAATCGACTATTGATAAAGTGGCCCTTATTATTGTAATTTTTAATTTGATTTTTATTTTAATTATTATTAATTTTAATATAATAATTAATTAATTTTAATAATAATAATTATTTGTAATTTTAATTTTAATATTAAATATCAAAATAAATACATTTTATTACATATTTAATATATTTAATATTTAATATTTTTAGGTAAGCGTCTACCCTATTTAGAAAACCAATAACACACAATACATCCATATTTTAATACCTACGCAAATTGTTGACACAATCTGATTATATTTAGACTACTTTTGAGGGTGTTAAGGTCAAGAGTATCAAAAAACTCACTTGCAAATGTTCCTCCTAAAATCAAAATACGTCAAGTTATCGTAGTAAAAAATATACAAACGAAGATTTTAAGACAAGAATGCTTAAATCGGGTAATTTTTGTGGCCAGAAAAAAATGAAATAGAAAATACTAGGTAATGTGCTGATAAAAAATGCTTTAATTTCAACTAAACTAAAAATGAAAAAAAAAACCTTATAAATAACTAATTAAATAAATAATTTTGATGCTGATGGTAATGGTGGTTTGGATAGGTATAGTCCCCGAGCCATGAGCAGTAAATAAGTAGGGAAAACTGGCCAAAAAAGCTCATTTTATTTTTTAAAGTAATTTTCTGCTCATTTAGATAAGTAAATATAGAAATTTCACACATCGCCGTACGTTTTGAAATAGAAGTTCTAAATACCGACGAATTGAGTTAGTCATTCTGGAGAAATGAGGAAGTCCTTTTGACTTTTTGCTTTGATCAGTTGGCAATTTCATTGTAAAATAATATTTTACGTATTATGTAGGTACCTTATATTTTTACATGGGTAAAATAGGTATAAAGACGATGATAGCATAGGCATTGATCCATATTTGTCTCAACGGTTAGATGAATTGCCCTGTTTTCTTCGTTATCCCAGATTTGTTGTTGTTTTTTTTTTGTTGTTTTTTCAAAATCACTCGAGAAGTCGGCTGGTTCGAAAATCCAAGAAGTGACAGGCATTCCACTCTCGGCTGGTTGGCCTTGCCAATGAAAACGACTCAGCTGACTGACGGGTCGGAACGGCAAAATACTTCCCAATTATTCGAGCGAAGACTCGACTATAATTATACGCATTTTGTCTGTCGCTTCTTCTGACGAAAAAATCTGTTGTTTTCTATACGCTGCGCTAGGGAGTTTACGTCGATCGGTTGTTATCCCAGGGTAACCTGACCTCTCTGGCTCATAACAAACCTCGTTCAGTGCCGTTCAGGTGCGGGCTGCATGATTGTTCAGTTATTTAAACTCATTTTTATTACTTATTAACTATTATGACTGCGAGAAACATGTCTCAGTGCTTCACGTATGGTTGTAATCATCGGGAAATGCACGAAACATGCCAGTTTCTCCGTTTTCCGAAGGATCCAAAACTTTCAAGCGTTGGCGTGATATGAGCAGGTAAGTTCACTTGTTCAGTTGTACTTTTTTGTGTCAATTCCTTTCATTATTCTATCCGGAGCCTATGCTTTGGATAGTTGCTCAGCACATTTTCGGAGACAACAAGCGAATAAGTAGTCTTTCTTGAACAGTTAGTTTTGAGAGCTATGTGTATGAGAAAAAGCTTGTTCTAAGACATGCCTACTTCACATCGTTCTAGAATAATAAGGTAGTTTCCTTTCATCCATCCGCGAACGTTATACCTGGTAGACCCAAGCATCTCCGCAAAACGAAAGCATCCTCAAAATAGGTAGATAGTGGGTTTTGTAACAAAAATTGAGGGAGTAAGGAGAGGCTGAAACATCGTGCTCTCATCAGAGCGCCGGGTCTGTGATCAAAACGTCGCTAAGTTGGTTCGAAGTAGCTATACGAGTGTATGTACGCAAGTAAATACCTACGGTTCTACATGTCACTATCACAATTTGTTTTTTTTTCATTTTTCAGGAGAAGAACAAAAAAGACTTGCGTAGCCCCCTCGAGTGATCTTGTGACACCCTCGAATGATATCGCGGACTTGAAATCCACAATACCTAACCCTCTGCCTGGCATTGCAAGAGCACGAATCGAAATTAAGCGAGTGGTAGGCAGACTGAAAAGTGATCCTCGACTTCCACTTAAATCGCCACTGGACACCCAAACAAAGAAGAATGATTTCTAGTCTATTGGTTGTACGCATTGTTTCTTGTTTTTTTTGGGCATCTCGTTTCTTTTCGTGTATTGTTATTTAATGCATACCTGTCTCAAGTATTTTTTATGATAAAAAGATTCCTATAAAGAGCTCTTATACCTACCCTAACCTTTTCTTTGTTCTCACTCTTGATGGAATGTCTTGGACATGAGTAAATTTTCTTCTGTTCCCTGTTTAAAGACACGGACGACCGAGGATCTAGTATTGTAAGAGTAGGAAGAAAAAAAACTTCAAGCTTCAAGTATTATTTTTTATTTCAAAGCAAACAAACAGGAACTGAAGACAGTCAAATTCATTGAAAAGTAGAGTAACAATAATTTTTTTCGAAAAATTGCACCTAGGTAGTTCTTTGAAACGCGTCACCTTGCTATTTTAGAGATATGCATAAGGAACTTCATGATCATAAGGAACGAAAATAATATAATTCGAAAAATGTACGATCTCAGTGGTAATAAGGAAAAGAAGGATAATTTACAGAACATTATAGAATCCTTTTCTCTAGATACTAAATCACTCGCGGAGAAATTGTGGAATCCCATAATTTGAATAAAAATGAGAGAAGAGAAATAGTCCACTATTAAGGTATAAATAGCCACTATTAAGGTATAATAATTATAGCAGACAATTATTGTAGACCGGTCTCGGTTAGACCATCATCAGTAGGTACTTAACAACGACTCGTTGTAACGTTAACGAGTCGTTGTTAAGTACTGATGATGGTTTAATAACCGAAACCGGTATACAATTATACCTTAATAATGGAATAGACTATTTCTCTTCTCTCATTTTTTGAGTTTTTATTCAAATCCTTTTCTCTGGCTGGGTTGGCCCTCAGCACACCGTATTCACCGCCAGCGCCGTCGTAAGTAACTTGGAGTACGTGGTTCGCCTCGTAACTCAGTTCACCTTTCCGAAAAACACCTTTCTCACTTCCGAAAGCCTCGATTAAATCAAAAATCTTGAGTGCCATGATTGTAAGACATCAAAAAATCACTGCTAAACTCAAAATACTCGCCGTCGCAGCGTCTCCGCCCATGATAACAAGGTTGTTATTAGCCAGAGTCTTGCTGCCAACCTAACGGCACGAAAACGTGACGTCACACTCTCGCGAAGTATATGACAGACGCCAAGCTGTCGGAGGCGTATTCATATTCATGAATATGATGCTGAATAAAATTCCGAAAGAAATGAATATGAATGCTGTCGGCGCTAGCGTAAATTATTCGACGATTTAGCGGGAAGAAAAATTTTGTGGGACCGGGGGTTTTGTAATTAGTTGCAGGAAAAAACAATATGCCTCCCGAACATGCATGAGAAACGAAATCCATTTTTTCCGCCAAAATGGTGCTGTTTAGGATGCGAAAATGATGTAGAGATGGTTTTCCTGGTGAAAAACGCTAATGAAAAGGGCCCTTTTGAATGTGGCGGGTGAGCCGTATGACGTCACTGCGCGGACGTGACTGCATGTAGTTTCTTAACGTAACGGCAAAAAATCCGTTATCGCCGTCCTATCACTCAACAACACACATGATCTCGAATGAGGTTGCACTGGTGTTCATGGGAAGATGTGTAACCTTACGGCTGGCCATTTTCCCGCTCGACTTCAAATCTGCGATTTTCACTAAGCCTCCCTCCTCTTTTAATTACCTCTTTTCCGAACCGTCGTCAACCATAACACCATTTGCGAAGCCTAACAAGGAATATTATGGCGAAAAAACAGTTTATTTTTTTTATGCATGTTCCTCATTTTACCTTCCAGCGGCCCACAAGATGGGTGATGGAAAAACCCCCTTTTTGTAATTATAACAGGTACCTACCCCAATCGATTTCAACGCAAAAATGTGTTTTCCATCAAAATTATCAATTTTCGACTCAATTTTCCAAATTTGCAAAACCATCGAAATTATCTGTTGTTAATTTTTGGCCAGGTTATCGTCCACGGATTCGGCAGTTCCTGTTCCAACATCTGGGTGTATGAAATGCGGTCAGCTTTGATGTTCGTGGTGAGTCCACCGACATGATAATTATGTTGACATAGCAATTGAAGCGCCAGGTGGAAAAAGGGCCCTATTGCAAAATTTGCGTTTTGAAATATGGCCCTCCAAAATTTCATTTTGGAATGGGTGCACACTTTTATTCAGGTCATTCTTTCTACGAAATGATACCCAAATATAATGTTTACGGTCAATATGAACTCGAAAATCGAGTGCAAAAATCAAAATGAAGGCCTTTTTTCTACCTGACGACTTTTCGCAGTTGGTATTGTGGAATTGGATTTCAAGGTATTGAAAGTCACAAATAGAAGTAACCTGTTTTTAATTTTTTTTATTCGTTCTTTCAAGATATAAAATATGTTTAAAGAAATAATATTTCATTTATATTATAAATCACATGAAGGTAACCACGAGAGGAAAGGTAATGATACAAAAATCAGGCAATTTGGGAAAAAACTTCGATATCTCGTTGAGTTTTTGAGATATCGATCTGAAATTTTGTGAGCATGCTTGTGAGGCATAGAAGAGTTCAAAACTTATGAAAATATTGAATTCAAGCCTTCGAACGCTGAAGGCCCTTTCTCCACCTGGCGCCTCAACTATTGCTACAGCGTTTTTTAAACTGCAACATTTTCTTGAGGTCGAATCGGTTATTTTTTTTCCATGAAAATGCAATCCCGCCATTCTAGGAAGACTGCAACGTTGTCTGCGTCGACTGGGAACAGGGAGCCACGTTCCCGAATTACGTGAGAGCCGCCGCCAATACCCGCCTGGTCGGCCGGCAGCTTTCCCTTCTTTTGGAATCTTTCAGCAGAAAAGGTCTCAATATGTCGCAGGTATAATAAAAGATAGGATGAAATATTATGTAATATATAATAAAATCAGTACGATCGATCAAGGCGGAAGCGAATTTTTGATATGTATAATATACGAATCTTATTTGAGTAGAGAATAACATCTCAAATATTATTTCTAATTAAATATTATTATTTTCTCAGATTATTTCTAATATTATTTCTATTACGCCGAACATATTTCTAATCAGATTGGCGTAATTTGGAATATGGGTATACTACGTATTAGGTATCTTTAGCATTTCCCTGTCAAATTGAGAATTTTCTAAACTGGATTGAGAATTTCTCGGGCCGAATTGAGATTTTTCCCAGTCAAATTAAGTAATTTGAGAAATTTTCAAATCAAAATCAGAATTTTCCTAATTGAGTAATTTGAGAAATTTCCATGTCAAATTGAGAAATGTCCAAATTAAGTAATTTGACAATTTTCCATGTAAAATAGAGACTTTTTCAAAACAAATGAAAATTTTTCACAGTGTTGCCACCACCAGTCGCTAAGGGAAAATACTTTGTAATTCGATTTGGAAATTTCTCAAGTTGATTTGAAAAAATCTCAATTTGTTTAGAGAATTTTTTCATTCAATTTTCGAGGGTCTCAATTTGATTTGAAAAATTTTCGATTTGGTTTTGGAAGTCTACAATTAAATTGAAAAAAAAATCCAATTTGATCTAAAAAATTCTCAAACGGATAATTGAAAAATTCTCAAAAATGGATTTGGAGAATTCCCAATTTGATTTGAAATGTTCTCAACTTGACTTGGAAATTACACATCAATCCAATTAGTGTTTTCGTAGAAAAAATAAGAAAACTGAATTCTCAGAGTCCAAATTTGGTGCATTGAAAAAATTATGATGTTTCTCATTCGACGGGAGAACAAAAAAAATTCACGAAATCGTCGATTCGCGGAATCGATCCTCGTGATTTATAAGCGTTTATGTCAATTTTGAAATCGTAAAATAACATCATCCTAATTTTGACAGGTTCACGTAATAGGATTTTCGCTGGGAGCTCACGCGGCCGCTTTTGCCGGAGCTTCGCTCAATTCAACGCCCCTGGCCAGAATCACCGGTATTTACAATTATTCCCTGAAATTTGCTTTTTCTTTCTTGGTCAAAAATTGAGAATTTGTAATTTTTTTCAGGAAATTTCTTTTTTGTCAATGTAAAATTTACATTGTAAATCCAATATGCTAACATGTTGAAATGGGTCATTTGACAAATCATATAGAGACGTAATTTTGAGTCGACAAATTTGAGAGGGTTTTGAAATGAATCACTATAGCTGAACTGCTCAACTACAGGTGAGCCCATCAGTTGGTTATCGGGATAAATATTTACAAGAATTTGTCGTAAGAAGTTTTGCGAAATCCAGTTGACGATGATCTAGTGAATATTCGCTCATTTATGGGTACGACTAAAGATTCCGTAAAAAATCAGTCGTATTGTTTGCTCCAGGTTAATCCAATATTTACAAAGTAAATGGATTCTTGCGTACTTGGAAGAATTCTTTTTTCAAGTTTGCACAGAGGCTATTTTGCTCAGGAAGTTCTCAAATCATTTTCATATACCCTGGTTACTAGGGATAAAATGGACTGCCAGGCCAAGGACCAAAATTTCAATTTCGCTCATAAAGGTACCTACCACCAGTAAAAGTTGAAATAGAAAAAAAATGTACCTACCACCAGTAAAAGTTGAAATAGAAAAAAAATGTAACGGAATTTCAATTAACTAACAGGCTACTGGATGAAAATCCATTCCATGATGCGTAAAAACCTCATTTTTGAATTTTGAATCAATAATTGCCATAATTGGGGCATTTGATTTTTTCTTCTCTTCAACAATTTGATAAATAATAGAATTCATCCATTTTTTGCATCTTATTATTTATGTTTCAATTTTTAAAATATTTTTTACTTTATTGGGCCCATCTGCTGGCACCTATTATAACAAACATATGAAATTTATCAATAAAAATTTGTTCAAAAACGGTTCGAAATTTTTCGTTTTAGGACTGGATCCAGCAGGGCCGCTTTTCGAGTCGCAAGATCCGGCCGACCGATTAGATTCGACCGACGCTTCTTTCGTGGACGTTATTCATTCTAATGGCGAAACGCTCATTCTTGGAGGTGATTTACGGTTTTTATAAAAATTTGAAAATTTTTCTGGGTGAAAGTTTTTTTGGGAAAATTTAAAAAATGAAAAATTATGAAAAAAATAGAAAATTTAAAAATTGAAAAAAAATTTAAAAAATTTTGAAAAAATGAAAAATAAAAAAAAAATGGAAAAAAATGAAAAAAAATTTTTTTGAAAAAAATAAAAAAATTTTAAAAATTTGAAAAAAAGAAAGATTTGAAAATTTGAAAAATTTAAAAAAATGGAAAATTTAAAAAATTAGAAAAAAAGGAAAATTTTAAAAATTTGAAAAAATGAAAAACTTTGAAAAATGAAAAAATGAAAAATTTGAAAGTTATGAAAAAAAATTAAAAATTGGAAAAAAATGAAAAAATAAAAAATTTGAAAAAAAAAGGAAATTCTGAAAATAAATTGATTGGTAACGCGTATTTTTAAGGTTTGGGATCCTCGCAGCCGATGGGCCACGTCGATTTTTACCCGAACGGAGGGCGAATGCAGAAAGGATGTACGAATCTTTTCGTCGGCGCTTTCACCGACATCATCTGGTGTAAGAGGACAGAAAATTTTATTTTTCTATTCAACTTTCTCATCAGTTACTTTGAAGTTTCGTCGTCGATATGAATATCGAGGGATTCTGGCGTTTTCGGGCAATCAAAATAGAAAATTAATTTTTTACTGTTTTTGACTTTCGTATCTGAGGCCAAAGTTTCGGGCAGCTCACGCGCTTGTTTTGAGCAACTATTGCGGAGCCTGAAACGTTAATTTTCGTAATTTTTCCACGACGCCAATTTTTGTGGCTCTTGATGGATTTATTTTTTCTACATGTTCTTTTTTCCTGAAATATTCGTTTTCTTCCACCGACAGCCGGAGCAGCTTTAGAAGCAAGAAGCCTCTGCAACCATAGGAGGGCTTACAAATTCTTTACCGACTCCGTCTCGCCGAAATGCCAGTTCCCCGCAATGCCTTGCCATTCGTACGATGCGTTTTTAGCCGGCCAATGTTTCCCTTGTCCGCAGGGCAAATCGTGCCCCAACATGGGGTGAGAAATATCATTGCATAAATTTCGTAAATAACTTCGAAAAACTTCCAGTTAGGTAATAAGTAGAGCATTAAAGGGAAGTCGAATCAAAATTTTTGCGTTACTAGAGTAACGTTAATAACCTTCCGTGAGCAGGTTAGGGGATTGTGAGAGATGGACAGCCAATCGGAGAGCAGAATCGAACTGAGCGTAAGTAGATCTACTCGCTGATTGGCTGTGCTGCTTCAGAACACAGAAGGAACCTTCCCTGACCTTCTTCTTCTAACAGTTCGAGTTTTAGGTTGCCATGATCATTTGGTTTTGTCGCTAATCGTATAATTTGTTGCGATGAAAAAAGGTATTTGTGCATGAACTTTTGCACAGTACCGTTTAACCACACCGTACCTGCTTTTCTGGAATAACGGTAGGTAACACCCGCTATTTCACTTTTCTTTCATTTTTCGGATTTCTAACCTCTTGGATCCGCCTTTTGCTGATTAGACATAAGAAACCCCAATAATGTCCTCAAAAATGAGATAGCAGGTGTTGTCACTACTACGATGATACCCGAATACTCGAATGAAAATAGGTTAATATGTAATTTGCTGTTGCAGATATTTCGCCGATAAAACAAACGCAAGAGGAACCCTCTACTTGGTTACCCGGGACGATGAGCCGTTCTGCGGTAATTTTATTGCCTCTAAAAATTACCCACAATTGCTGGCTGATGTCGCTTGAAATTGACGATTACCTTTTTTACAGCTCACCAGTACTTGGTTAGCGTGGAAAGCAGTCCTAGCTCGGTGCCGATGACGAGTTATGGAAAAATCCAGATCACGCTAATATCTGACGCGCAGATTAACGAGACGTTCACCATTACGACGTAGGTTTTATGGGACATGGTAGCAACCGATTTAGCCCTACAATTTTCAAGGTCTAGCTGTGCGTAGGTACCTGGGTGATTCTCAAACTACGGGCCATTTTCAGTGGGCAAAGTTTTCAAAAATGCATCTTGTCTAAGGACGTCACAAAAATTTGTGGCGATTTTTAACCCATCTAAGGTTGAGAAAATGCACCTGACACAAATCAAACTCCATTTTTAAGCTCAAAATTTCAAAATTTCGAATTTTGGGCACACGGTAATTACCAATACTGACATGGTGATTACTCGTAGCTCCTTGTTGATTACACTTAGGCCCGTATTCACAACACTTCCTATGCTTAAGGGCCGCTCGATGCGCCAGCACTTCCTTTGCACATTTCATTGGTCAATTTCGAAAAAACAAACATTCCGTTACCATAAAACTCGCATGGTATGGAGACGAGCACAGAAATCTAGGTACTGTCAATCGCAACCACGATTTTCGAGGTTCCAATTTTAAGGTAGCAATTGAGCAGCCTTGAAATTGGGACCTTGAAAATCGAGGTTGCGATTGACAGTACCTAAGTTTATTATATATTTATTATTATATATATTTATTCCACATGAATTACACATTTCTGAGCACGTGAATTACATTTGCAACTTTCAAATGAAATAACTAGATTCTAATTAATCCTAGAATAAATTATAAATACACGCTCTAAACAGCTGTTCAAGCTCTTCAACATAATAAAAGAGAAGAAGTAATATTTTGAAAATTGTGGAAGTTATAACATGCCATGGTAATTACAAGAGAAAAGTCACTCGCCTGACTGAGAACCTTTGATGTGGGCTGTATCTTCTAAACTGAAAGAAGCCGGTCTGGAGCAGGTATCGTGAGCTCAAGCAGGGTTGCTTCCTTACACAAGTTACAAGATAAGTTCGTAATATCCCACTTTCCGTGTCAAAATATCCCATTTGATTATTTTGCGCGGTAATTACTTCTTTTTTTGGGACAAACATTGTTGACCCCTCTACACTCCCAGATTTGGTTAATTGGAGACTTTCTCATGATTTCTGATCATTCCACTCATCTACTTGAACAAAATTTTTTTCTCCTCCCTGAACATTGGCATTAGAATGCCAAAGGACAACTTTGAAATCCAAAATCGAATTTTGGGACAGCCACGGTAATTACATTTTGTCACTTAGCATGCCTAAAATGTACATAATTATTGTAATGTGACCTAATTCAACAATTGTTTTTTCAAGATGAGAGTCTCTTCTTTGATTTGAGACAAAGAAGTTTGGGATAACACGCTTTGGTAGCCATAAACCATGCCCGGACTTGATTATTGCCCGTAGTTTGAGAATCACCCACCTACTTTTCGCCCGATAACCGAAGCTGTCCCGGGCGTGCACTGCCGCCCTCGAGAACAGAGTCGGAACCAGCGGTGTCACTTAAAAGAGAAATGAGCATTGAATTTCCAAAATCGGTTCAGATTTCAAAAGTCCTCCAAGGAAAACCACCTCTTTTTTCGTTTTTCCCTGAAAAATGTTTGAAATCCTGAACCGATTTTGGAAAATTCAATGCTCATTCTCTTCAGATCAACCCACTTCATTTTGCGGAACTTTTTTTTGCAGGAAAGACGACGAAGAACTGACAGTGGGAAAAGCGATTTCGAAAATCATAGTCCCCCATCCGGCGCTGGAGCAATTTACGGCTGTAGCGTTGGTTTACACGGCGTACAGCGGATGGATATCATCGGGCCTCCTCCAATGGGGTGTCAGCTCTGTCTACCTCATGGATCCTCTGTCAAATAAGTAAATTGCCGACATTTCATTAGGGATTAACGGCTTGCTCAAATGTTTGGTTCCGGCTGAACAGCTGGACCGATTTTGACGAACGAAATATTTTTGTGAAGTTCTCAACTCTTCGTTTTCTCACGCATAACATCCTCACACCCATTGTGCACGGTTGACACCATTTTTATTGCAGATGGTCGGTATGCGAAAAGGAGATTGTCCTCGAATCAGGCGTTGAAGCGATTTTCCCGCTATACCAGGGCGAATGCAACGAAACGCAGACCGTGGATCTAAACTCTACCTTTTTCACCGTAAGTAAATCGAGTAAAACCCCCCAGAAAATTGAGTAAAAATGTAGCAAAAAGTTGATAGATAAGAAGAGCGGCACCCAAAAAACGTGAGAGCCTCCTAATCGCAGCAAAAGATAACCACTGATAAGCAGTGTTGCTCAAAACAGTTTCGCGTAAACCAGTGGTACCACCGCATGCCCAGTGGAAAAGTCAATCCAGTGATGCCAATAACTCATTTTAGCCCAAAATCGAGTTAATCACTGCCGAATGACATAATATGTCATTCATAGAATGCATATTATGCATTCTGACTCCATGCATTCATAGCCCTCTTCTTTACGACTCATCCTTGAGAACGGCCAATAGAAATAGATTGAAAATTGTTAACAATGTGCTATTTTGAGAATATTCACTAAATACTCATGGTTAATAGGCAGCAGCAAGGCGTAATTCAACGTATAAACCGACTGAAGTCATATACTTGGGCGATGAAATCCTCGAAAGACAGGCCAACGCTTCAGAGCCAGTGAAAATTCCAAAAAAGAAGAAAATCCCACCAAAGGAAAGGTAATTTTCGAATTTTTCAGATAGTTTTGGATTTCTTTCGATACTACTAGGCCATACTAGACACCCTGACTCGATATTTTCAGACATCATGACGTAGAAGTAGTGGACTTGAAGCCGCCCGGTCTGTCGGCGGACAAGACGTGGCTGTATTGGGAAGGGCATGACCCCAATAATGCAGGACGGCAAAGTTCAACTGTTCAATTGCTACCAAAACGGCTCCAAGCTATAATCGGTGGTGCCGTTTCATCAGATCGGGTAAAACGTCCAAATTAAGTCAGGATCATTCTCGTACAGTGATAAGAGTACGTAAATTAGGCCGTCGAAACAACCTAGAGGGTATCTGGTAGAATAATTTTTACTCCGGCGGAATCGAACCCCGAACCTTCGGACGCAAAGCCCCCAAAATCACCCTACTCCTTGTTGCAGGTTCCGAGAAGGCTGCTCTCCTGGTTCACAGCGCCACACGCGGCCCCGTCGGCAAGCCATTACATCCCCACCTACAAAGTGAAGGCAAAGTCCACGAGACGATCTCAGAAGCCGTAACATGACGGCCCGAAATAATCGTCAGAACAATTGAACACTAATTGTTTCCGGGGAGGACAAAGTTCAGGTTGCGAACCTCGACGGATAATGGTTTATGAGGAATCGCCTCAACTAACATGACCTTTTATGTTCACTAGCTGTAATTTCTGTACGCAGCTAGTTATAAGAAATATGAGGCCCAGGTCATAAGTTTGTAAATAGAGCAATAGCCACATTGCTGATATACCGTCCACCAGCAACATATACAGCTGATATACACACTGGCTAGCAAACACACTATTTGATACAAAGTTCGCAGGTATACTGTCCTCTAGCAGTCATAATAGTCCAATAGCCGACGCATGACTCACAAAATGATTTACCGTCCATTAGTTGACCAAGTCTACAAAAAATTGTGCACTAGCTAGACTCCGCTAGCTGATGTTGACTATCTGGTACATACAGTCTCCCAGCTGACGCTTGGTCCCCTAGCAGTCACATTTGACCTAATTGTTCATTTAATGAATTTCAGCAAATTTTGCTGACAAAGTCCACAAGCTAGTTGATATATTGTCCACTAGCTGGTCGGTATACAGTCCCCTACCCGGTCAGTATACAGCCTATTAGGTTATTGGTATACAGTGTACTGGGTGTTAGGTATATTGTCCACTAGCTGGTCGCTGTATACAACCCACTAGCTGGTCTGTATACAGTCCACTAGCCGGTCGGTATACAATCCACTAGCTGGTCTGTATACAGTCCACTAGCTGGTCGGTATACAGTCCACTAGCTGGTCGGTATACAATCCACTAGCTGGTCTGTATACAGTCCACTAGCTGGTCGGTATACAGTCCACTAGCTGGTCGGTATGCAGTCCCCTACCCAGTCAGTATACAGCCTATTAGGTTATTGGTATACAGTGTACTGGGTGTTAGGTATATTGTCCACTAGCTGGTCGCTGTATACAACCCACTAGCTGGTCGGTATACAGTCCACTAGCTGGTCGGTATACAATCCACTAGCTGGTCTGTATACAGTCCACTAGCTGGTCGGTATACAGTCCACTAGCTGGTCGGTATACAATCCACTAGCTGGTCGGTATACAGTCCACTAGCTGGTCGGTATACAATCCTCTAGCTGGTCGGTATACAGTCCACTAGCTGGTCGTTATACAATCCACTAGCTGGTCTGTATACAGTCCACTAGCTGGTCCGTAAACAATCCACTAGCTGGTCGGTATACTGTCCCCTACCCGGTCAGTATACAGCCTATTAGGTTCTTGGTATACAGTGTACTAGGTGTTAGGTATACTGTCCACTAGCTGGTCGCTGTACAGTCCACTAGCTGCTATATCAGCTGACGCATAAACTGTTCTAGCGAAGTAAACCCTGCTGTACACCAGCTGACGTCTCAAGCTAGCTGACACGGATATACTGTCTACTAGCTGGTATACTGTCCTAAAGCAATCAAGCAGTCCAATGGCTGACACACTATGAAATGACTCACCGTCCACAAGCTGTTAGTCTAATACCTAGCTGAAATGAACTCTTCTAGCTGACGCATAGTCCACTATCATCATTAACCATCTGAAAGTGTACAAGCTGACGTACTAGAAAAGACATTCTCTTAGAGAAAGTTTGAAATTTTAAACTCGCCAAATTATTGTGAATTTTGATAGGCTTTCATCCTTAGATGGGGTCATTCGTGAGTATGTCAAAGAACTTCTAAAAAAATTTGTTTTTCGACGGAAATTATCATTTACTCGTAAATAGACGTTTTGGACTTATTCGAGTTTCGTGGGCATTATTGTGGGCTTAGCTGGTTCCCCGTTTTCAGTCGATTTGTCACTCGATCGTTGACGTCAGTGTGTGAACCCGCCTTGGCATCATACGATTTTTCTTGTTTCGGATTTTTCAGTTTCAGAGGGGAAAATTTTTTTGTATAAATTTAAAAGAACTGTTGAGTTGGTTTTGTTGAGACTTCAGTAAAAATACATAGGTACTAGGGGCATTCATGGTTATCGGAGTTTTTGCTATGGTTTTCTGAGACTTGGAGTGGGGGTATCCCTCTATAGTTGATGAAAACAGAGTTGAAAGCCCGACGAGAGAAATTGTCTGATCAAGCCGCTGAGGCCGTACCAGACGAACGGCTCAACCCGGCGGTCACGGCCAACCCGAAAGACTCGGCAATCGAATCTACAATGGATACCCCTTATTTTCCCCGACTATTAAAACGTTGAGATTATTATTTTGTTTTAATTTATTCGTTGGACATTTGCAGACTTTTGTACTATTAACGTTTTAATAAAAAACTATAGAAAGACGTTATTCTATACCTCGCAATGTTATTCCTCAAGTGAATAAAATACCATACCAAGAATTACGATACTACTTCACCGATGAAGTTACCGAAGATCAGCAAAAAGTCGAGGAGATGGGGCGGAAAAACGGCGAAATTCAAAAATCACCCAATTTAATGATATTTCTATTCACGAAGTACACTTATTCGAAATCTTTTTACAGCAACAACTTACCATCTTTTCCAGCCGGCAGAACGTGCCTGCCGAACTCTAACAAAAATGATTGCAGAGATAATAATAATTATTTATAATGTGTCGGGATGAATGTCTCTCGTCAAATCGTCAGCATGACGGAACGCGAAATTTTGACGACTTCCAAGCCCTCGGCGGCATTTCACTCCATAGGTGTCGTCGTGACGACGTATTTGACGGCCATGATGAAGGCAAGTAGTCCTAAGAGCATGACCAGATTTGATATGAGCGATTGGAGCGATGACGATGACGTGTCAGCCGTGTTGGACGTATTGAGCCCGTTCAGCCGATTTTCCTCCTGCTTTTTGCGAACTTCCTCTTCGAGCTTTTCCCGACGGCATAGCTCCGCTTTTATGTCCTACAGGCAAGAGAAATTCCAAAAATGTTCGGAAAAGAATCGAATTTGGAAGCGAACAAGTCGGATACAATCGACCCCAGCATGCATCCCTGGAGAATTCCTTGAATATTTAGAACACCTGACCTTCTTTCCCACTTCTTCGTGTTTTGCCGGCATCTTGAAGAAAATCTATCAAATTTTGTCCAAATTCTCAAATATCCTCCCACCCTCCCCCCGAAGCACAAACCTGAACTTGTCAAATTTACAAAAAAATTCTGTTTTTGCCCTCGTCTTTTCAGGGAAAACTCACCGAAAACCTAAAAAATCACCAAAACAATTCCCCTGTAGGCCTTGGTGTGCTAAACTGAGCATAAAACTGGGGGAATGACATCTGCTCTAGCAGTAGTGCAATGAACCACGATGGATATTTTCGGCCCCGATACACAGCCCTGGAGTATCCCTCAATAAGGCTTCAATTACACACGCTAAAAAACCCTTTTTCCTCCATTCCATTCCTACCTCGACGACGTGCGGAAACTGATCGCAGAACTGGGCGTCTGACAGATTGTGCGAAAGGCTTCTGTACGCCAGCTGCCGTTTCTCTTCTTCGCTCGTCTCAAGGCTGCCCAACGTCGGGCTCGTTTCCAGCTGGAAATCGCCGATTAGCCACCAATGAAATAACGGAAGGTACCAAGAATTTCCAAATAACCCAGGATATCAACCAAATCTTGAGAGCAAGCTCGTAAAATTTTGAGGTTAGTTCCGGTTACCATGAAACTGAGGAGGCCTGTGAGGATCGTCGAAACGCTCCATGCTGGATTCCACATGTCGGGATGGAAATCGCTTATCGACAAGCATAGCCTCGTGTTGGTCTTGAATCTGGAGCAATAAAATATGAACACCAGTTGTACCGGCGGAGTCCACCAAGGTGATAACTGCTAACTGTCGAAGCATGTCCAAAGGCGGAGGGGTAATTGATGGAAAAAACGGGTATGGGGTGGCAGTAGAATGGAAAAACGAGGATGGGGTGGCAGTCGAGTGGAAAAACGAGGATGGGGTGGCAGTAGGGTGGAAAAACGAGGATGGGGTGGTAGTTGGGTGAAAAAATGAGAATAGAGTGGCAGTAGTGTGGAAAAACGAGGATGGGGTGGCAGTTGGGAGGAAAAACGGGAATGATGTGGCAGTTGGGAGGCAAAAACTGGAATCGGGTGGCAGTTGAGGGGAAAAACAAAGATGGGGTGGCAGTTGGGTGGGAAAACGGGAATGATGTGGCAGTTGGGAGGCAAAAACTGGAATCGGGTGGCAGTTGAGTGGAAAAACGAAGATGGGGTGGCAGTTGGGTGGAAAAACGAAGATAGGGTGACAGTTGGGGGGAAAACTAGGATGGGGTGGCAGTTGAATGAAAAAACTAAAATAGAGTGGCAGTTGGATGTAAAACGAGAATAGGGTGGCAGTTGGGTGGAAAAACGGGAATGATGTGGCAGTTGGGCGAAAAAACGAGAATAGGGTGGCAGTTGGGTGGAAAAAAGTTTATAGGTTTACACACCTTATATTCTGTAGAACAGCGTTTTGTACTGGAAAGGAGTCGAAATGAAACGAAAATGTTCTAAAGATTTTTTTAATCTCATAACTCGGACAAAAAATGAAAACAACGTCGAATCCAATAAAACAATGTGTTTAAAGCGTCAACAATGTCTTCAATTCAGGATCGGAAATTTCCAAAAATTATTATCGATTTTCAAAAATATCTTTCATTGAACTTCGTTTCCAACTTCGTCTGCGATGGAAATCAAAGTGCACCGATGGGAATCCCGCCCTAGCAATTGATGGCCAATTTCATCGAACATTTTACCGTACGATTAACGAAAAATCATGCGAAATAATGCTGCTTACGTTATTGGTATACAAACTAAAATATCAGCTACGATTAAAATGGTGGATGAAAGAGACAGTAGAGCGATGGTCAAACATTTTAACACGAACATTATTGCTGGCGTTGGAAGATGCGTTGGCTGTCGGCAGGAAAATAAATCTCGTCTCGAGCTATTGACAATTTTCGTAATTCTTCATTCTGTGAGGACACTGGGGGTTTTTTCGCTCATCATTGGAAAATTTTAAAACCAGCAGCAGGCTTTTTTCATTTTTGAGGTAGAAATGAGGCCTCCCATTTGATCGAGTACAAGCTCTTAAGGGGCGAACCGAAAAGAGTCCGTCATTTCGGAAGATTTACTAAAATCATGAAAGTTGTCCAGGTTTTAGGGTCACCTATTGATATGAGGTGGATCGGAAGACAAAGAGCCTTGAATGATTGGTATCTATAAGTAATTTGATCGAAATTTTAGAGAAATTAGCTTTTTTTTTCAATAACCAACCGATTTAGACGTCTTAAATCAATCCCCTCGCATCGGGTTCAAAAGAGTACGGTCGGGTCATACGGGTTTTTCGCGTTTGAGCATTATATTGATTCCCCTCTGACCAGATGATCATTCTTGACAAATGAGAAGCTGAACCGTATGGAAACTGTACGCCCCAATTGTACTTTTTTGAACTCTGCTTCAGGCGCCCGCCAGCTTCAAGCATCTCAGAATGGGGATAGAATCTCAATCGTAGACCTGTATCCTAACAGAATTTCGGAGGAATCATGAGACACGAACAATTTCGTAACTTTTAAATTGAACCAAATCATGCGCGATAACATTGCGACGCATCTGTTAACCGAATTCCGCATTCGCCCGACAGTCCGGCTAAGACATGAGACTGAGCAGCAGCGAGTTGGCATAGGCCATCGGCTGGACTTTGGGGTGAGGGACGGCCGAATATTGGTGGAAATTGGGACGCATGTCGGCCCCGTTCAACGTGATGTAGGCCGCTTGGTTGAGCATCGTGTCGCAGTAGTTTGGCGCGCTAAATACGGTGATACATTTCCCGTCGTGGGCCACCTCGTATCCTTCGGCCTTGACTTCGTGGCTGCGCACGATGTAGTCCAAGTTGTTCTTGGCGATGAACCGTTTTGTGACGTCGGGGCCGAACTGTACGCCGACGCCGCGTTTGCTCGGTGCGCGTCCTTCCGCCGGCTGAGGGTCCGACCACAGCAGGTCGCACATGAGGCCGCTATCTGGCGGCTGCTTGTTCCTGTCGACCTTCCTGATATCGTCGAGAGTGACGTCGTCCTGGGCGAAGAGGCCGCCGTGCATGATAAGGACTCGCCTGTTCAGGCAGTGCGCCAGAGGTAACCAGTTGTACACTTCGGTGAACACTTCGGCCATCTGGGCGCTATACTTGGCGGTAACTTCGCCTTCGAAGCCGTACATTTGGTTCATGGTTTTGCTCTCGTGGTTGCCCCTCGACATGTAAAAATGGTTGGGGTAGAGCAACTTGAAACTGAATAGTGTGAAGATGCATTCGACCGAGAACGAACCGCGGTCGACAAAATCCCCGTTGAACAGATAGGGATTCGTCTCCGATGGGAGGCCGTTGAGTTCGAAAATGTTCATCAAATCGTAAAACTGGCCGTGTATGTCGCCGCATATTGTGAACTTTTCGTCGGCCCCGATCGTCACGTCGACCAGCGACGGCTGCATTTGGAAATAGTCGTAAACGTCGCGCAGAATCTTGTAGGCGTACCTGCGATGCAATTTTTGCTCTTTCTTGTAGGTGTCCATCAGTTCTTGGACGAATTTCAACGTGACTTTTCCATCTTCAAGATGGGGTCCGTTGTAGTCGGGTTCGATCGTCATCGCTTCCAAATTGACCGACTCGAAGGCCGATCGGCTCCCTTCGACGGCGATTGCTTTCTCGAAGGCGATTTTCTTCACCAGTTTCGAACATTCGTTGAATTTCCGCTTCGCATCCTCGTCCCTCGGGCAGGACTTATGTACGGCTTCGTAGTCCCTGAGCGCCTGTTTGTACTTGCCTAACGCCAGGTACGCCGACGCCCGTCTGTAGTAGCCTTTGATGTAATTCTTGTTCAGTTCGATCGCCTTGTTGGCGTCGTTCAGAGCGGCTCCGAAACATTCCGTTTTCAAATGGGCGAAACTTCGATTGGAGTAAAGAACGGCGTTCAGCGGGTCCAAATCGATCGCTTTCGAATACAGAGATATGGC
Organism: Nesidiocoris tenuis; assembly: GCA_036186465.1. NCBI lineage: Eukaryota > Metazoa > Arthropoda > Insecta > Hemiptera > Miridae > Nesidiocoris > Nesidiocoris tenuis. Next base: position 8,347,423 of record AP028919.1, read on the forward strand.
CGAGCCGAAACTTTGAGCGTTGAAGAGTTTGTTGGCCTCTTTTTTGAAAACTTCGGGATCCGTCTCGTTGGCCAGTTTCTCGGCCAGCGCAGGCTCGAGGTCCATAGTTTTGGAAGCTTCCGCACCAATTTTGAAAGATGTTCGAAATGCTCTCTCTTTTAACGACTGTTTACGGTCAGGAACGACCGAAAATCGAAAGCAATGACGAGCGAGACGCAAAAGACACAATCGTCAGCCGATGCGATGCCGGGACGAAAATTCACTGGAATTCTGACCTGTTCACGCGGCGATCTCATCAATTTTCATTCTCGCCGAAAATCGCCACTTGGATTTCGACGGGGAAACGTAATAGAAATAAATTAGAGGTTAAATTTTTCGATAATGCCGCACACTTCAAGTTCACCAGATTTCTTCCCGTAGGCACGATCCCGAAAAACGCATTTCTTTCTGCCGAAGTTTCAATCCACCCGCTGTTGCCGAAATTGATCAGAATTTAACTCGATAAATTGACGAATAAAAATAATAATGGAAAACGCCGTATCACTCTGCGACAGTGGTGAGCATGCAGATAACAAACGAGGAAAAATCACAAAGAAAAGAGAAGGAAAGTTGTGTTCCGCTTTGGTTATGGTTATCGACAGGGCGGCTCTTCGGAAGCTCGATTTCCCACTCGTAGGGAAAGTTTCCCACGGGGACATTCATGTTTTTACATCAAATGCAACGATCAAGGGCGCAGTAATTTCTCTCATCATAAATGTTTCCCTCCATTCGAATAAAAATTTTCCCTTACGAGGTCGTTGGTATGAAAAACGCCTAATTTACATTTTTACTTTTTATGATGCTTCTCACTCTGTAAATAAATTGCAAAGTACCCATAGACGGTCATCCCTATGCTATATTACCGCAAATAAACAAGCGGGCAATCGTAAACAACAGGAATGTGCATATGTATAGGTGTAGTGTGGATTATGTAAGTAGGTAGGAATTATCATAGGTAGGTAGGGCAGACAGGTAGGTATTATCATTCTATACAAATAACAAACAACATTGTATGGTCGTACTTACCTGGTTAACCCGTATCGAGGGTTTGGAGAATGCATTTTTCTTTCTCCATAGCCAGCTGACATAATTCTACCAAAATCCTTCAAGATCGCCCAAATCTTGAAGCAGCGGCAAATAAAAAGGATTTTTCCTATAATTTGGCCAACGAATTGATGGATAATAGTCCAATATAGAACAAAAAAAATTTCAAACGCAAATGAATAAGAAACGATGGTTTTTGTCGTCCCAATAATAAAAAAAGTTAGTTTGTCAAAAACTTCACATTTCACGATCAAGTTTACCAGTTCCGGAGGTGTAGGAGCTTGAAGGCTGAATTCGTTTGGTCCAATTCATATGAACTAACGAACTCGAATTAAAGAAAATGGTTCCTGGACAATTCCTGTTCAGAGCGATAACCGCCAATCGGCTCCAAACCAACCATAAATGCCATAATAATTATGGCACCTTTGTGAACAGGGGAGTGCAAGTTTATTTTTCAACATTGATTGCTAGCTGGAGTACATTTTGCTGTCATTGTTGAGCCACCATCACAAAGTTTAGACTGATATCGGTCAAAAATGTTCATATTTTGAAATTTTGTCCGGCGGTTGAGGTCGAAAACATTCCAAAGCGCATCACGGGGGTACGACAGTTGAAGAACGGAACACGATTTCTGTAGAACGATTGCATCAGACACCGTATGGCGAACGAAGTTTAAGCATCAAGTTGTACTTACCTTCCGTTCGGTGTGATCATGTAGATACTCGGAGGCTTGAAGGGAAATTCCCTGGGGAAAACCAATTTTCCATGATAGATGCCCCCCTGGTAAGGTGAACTGTCGGGGCCGAACATAACGTAATGCCTGGAACACCGAGACATTGCAACCTGTAGCATGACGTGACCTTCATCGGATTGACATACTTAGTTTTCCCTCACGGCTTTCCATACGACGGAGAGAGAAATCGCTAAAATTTAAGTCCTTACGACTGGAAATATTCCAATACAGACACACAAGCAGTAGCTTAAGATTATTTAGAATAACGTTAACACTCACCATTCAAGGATGTTTGAAGGAAGTGGTTCCGCAATAACAAAAGGTATGGGGTCCCTTTTCAGTCGCAAATAGTCCTGCTTCAGTCGGGAAGTCGCCGAATTCGGTTTTCTCGACATTTTCGGCCCAAAATAGATCAACAGGTAATTGTTTAGAGTTGCGGGAAATTTATGGGTAAGAGCTTCATTGAACTAAAATGCGAGAATTTGACAGCGATAATGGCAACCATAATTTGATAAGGACGCGTTCGAGAGAGATGCGACGGCTTTTTGACGAAGAGAAAACCGTCGTCGAGATAACATTCGCGCACTTCAAGCTAATTCAACGCAAATCGAAACGGAACGAAATTGAAGGAAATTACGAAGATGGGCCTTCAAAAACATCCAATGTTTCTTGGCAATTTGGCTAGAAGATAGAAACAGCTGGGGAGAGGCAGAAGCAAAGAAGGGAAAATTCTTCTTCTTGTTCAACTTGTATTTGGGGTTGAAATCATGGAGCTTAGAAATGATGAGTTGACCCAGGCCGGGTTCCTTTTCAGTACTATTCAGAGCCACTAGATGGCATCTGAAGCTGTTTTTGTTGAAAAAATGGACCTCGGTTACGTTTTGAAAACTGAAGGAAACCAAACCTTCAAAGTTACCGAACACGACCGATAATTCGATGCGTAGAGCCAATCTGTGGCTTTTCCAAGTCGAATTGAGAATTTTCATTACCAAATCGAGGATTTTTCAAAACAAAATGAGAATGAATTACTTATCTAAATCAAAAGAATTTTCCTCCTCGAGTGAAAGTGAGAGAGAAAGCGAAGTTGAAGCTGAAGGTGAAGGTGAAGGTGAAAGCTAAAGTTGAAGTGAACATGAACGCTATGGTGAAAGAGAACGTGAACAGGATAGTGAGAGTGAACGTGAGAGTGAAAGTGAGAGTGAGAGTGAAGGTGAAAGTGAGAGTGAAAGTGAGTGTGAAGTGAAAGTGAGCGTGGAAGTGAAAGTGAAAGCGAGAGTGTAAGTGAGAGTGTAAGTGAGAGTGAAAGTAAGACTGAAACTAATAGTGAAAGTGAAATTGAGAGTGAAACTAAGAGTGAATGTGAAACTGAAAGTGAAGTGAGACTGAAAGTGAAAGTGAGACTGAAAGTGAAAGTGAGAGTGAGAGTGAGAGTGGAGGTCAGAGTGTAAGTGAGAGTGAAAGTGAGAGTGAAAGTGAGAGTGAAAGTGAGAGTGAAAGTGAGAGTGAAAGTGAGAGTGAAAGTGAGAGTGAAAGTGAGTTTGGATGTGGGAGTGAAAGTGGAGTGAAAGTGAGAGTGAATGTGGGAGTGAAAGTGAGTGTGAGAGTGAAAGTGAGAATGAAACTAAGACTGAAAGTGAGAGGGAAAGTGAGAGTGAACGTGAGAGTGAAAGTGAGAGTGAAAGTGTGAGTGAAAGTGAGAGTGAAAGTGAGAGTGGAAGTGAGAGTGGAAGTGAGAGTGAACGTGAGAGTGAAGTGAAAGTGAGGGTGAAAGTGAGTGTGAATGTGGGAGTGAAAGTGGAGTGAAAGTGAGAGTGAATGTGGGAGTGAAAGTGGAGTGAAAGTGAGAGTGAAAGTGAGATTGAAAGTAAAAGTGAGAGTGAAAGTGAACGTAAAAATGAAAGCGGAAGAATAAAGGGAAGTGAAAACCCGCCAATAGGGGTAATCCACACTTATCAGTCCCATTTATCATTTATCGGTCCTATTCATTTCGTGGTTCTCCCATGTTCGTCCAAAGATAATGAACAGCGGTATGCGAGGGCTGATGGTTTGTGATGGGAGATCACAATAATTGTGATTGTTGCAGAACTGATCCACAATCTTTGTAAGTTTAGTTGGTCTTTTTCGAACCACAGGATAATAAAACGAGTAGTCAGGTAGGTACATATTAGGACGTAAGGACGTATATTGCTTCCATATTATTAATAACAATATTAATGTGTAAGTAGGTACTTTCGAATTGAGAGACGGAATTTCTTATTAATTAAAACAATTATTATAATTTTTGAAAACAGACGAACATTCTCAGAGCTTGGGTAGGTAAATGGGGTTTGTCGAGAATAATTGACTATTTTGCGGTTTGGTGAAGAACTCTCATTAAATAAGTAAGAATCTTAAGAAATTTTCTTGCCCTTGGGATTTGCCCTGGGCATTTTTCCTCATACCGCAAAATAATCTATTAATGAGCCTCGAAAAAAGTCAATGAGTTGCCAGTATATCACTTGAAAAACTTCCATGGCTGGTTAAGATGGGTTATCCACGTACCTATAGGTACAATTAATTAGTTTGAGTAGGTACATACCGGCTTACTTCCCTATCCCCATAACGCATCTGATTTTCAATCGACAGATCCCACAACAACTTACCAGAATTCTGCCATCGAATATAAATATATCTTGACGTTCATATCACATTTGTCTCAATATCCAACACTTTTCGATCTTTCAAGGTAGGTACAAAGGAAGTCACATACGGAATTTATTCCGAGTAAGAAAAAAAGCAGATTTTCCAGCAGTTTGTACAAATTAGGAGAACACCTCATCGTTAGAGCAATATTCAACAACAATCGAGATATGATGAGTAAAACATTTGGACGAACAGTCCAAATTCATTGCTTGCTTTGTCAGAAGATATGGAAAACTTCACGAAGCGGTAACTGAGTCTAGTTTCTAGATATGTCTACATTTCACTTAACGAACGATAAAGAAAGGAAATCTAACAATTTAAAACCCAATCATGTCAGATATTCGATAATAGACAATCGCACTCGCTCGCTATAGAAAAATTGATCTCAATAAGTACAATATCTACAGAAAGAATATTACAATACCAATATCGCAGTTGCTCGAAAATGTCTTATTATATTTCACTCGAAATAATCGATATTTTGAATAACCCGACAAAAACTTTACTAGATAACGAAGGACGATCGAATTGAACGATAGGTAGGTAGGTAACTTACCGAACATTTTTAAGAACTTGAACCTACCTATAAATCCTGACTGAAAACTAAAACTTTTGCTTATTATCGTCAAATTCATAGATGCCTCCATACAATTGAGAGTTTTTGCTCACTGAATTTTTCCAGAAATTTGAACAAAAAAATTTGTCGCGAATTTTTCGTTGTGCAAGGATTTGAAGAAAACGAAATTTCCCTAACTGAAATGCTGTTTCCCACATATTACGAGTTTCAGACGAAAATAAAAGATAGTTTAGCGAAAACTCCATTTAACTCGCGTTTTCGCGACGTGAACGTACACCGAGATCGAAAAACGTAGAAGGGCTGTAAATATATTATTACTAAAAATCAATCGTAAATATTTAAATATTATTCACGTATACTACAATTTATTTTCGAGTCTTAAACGCTAATACAAAAGAAGAATGAGCCCCTCAATTGGATTTTTACAAAGAACGAAAAACGTTTTGGAATCGGTGCGAGGGCAAAAACGTTTTGTAATGCCCATCTGCGAACAGTCAAAAGTTTTTGTGACAATTTACCACTAACCACCCCATTTCAATGTCCACCACTAACCATTAAAATAACCCTGAAGTTCCACACCATTCGGTACTTGGGCGTTTATTAGACACATAGTAAAAAAAGAAACAGTCACGAAAACTTTCAAAACACTGTTCGTGTATGGCCAGATAATTTTTATTTTGTTGCGCTTGAAATAATGATAAGTTAACCTGAAATCATTCATGGTACGTCATCGTCTCTGCTCTATTCCGAATTTTCAATTCACGGTTGAATTTGATTTCAATTTACATGCCGTAGTTGATACTGTGCCCATATTACCTAATCAATAATAAGAAATCATTTATTAGCTTAGTACATTAAATGAAGAAATACAATTTTAAAAAAGCCAAATTTTCTTCCCAGCTTGGGCAAATGTCGGAATAAAATTTTCAAAAATTTTCCCACCGATTAGCATAATATTCTCTTATTTTATGGCTGGACTATCTATTAAAAATATACTAAAATGCTCCGTAAAGCTCAATTTTAGAATCAAGAAACAGGAAATAATCTCACTTCAGAGTAACTCCAGATCGATACGCAGATACGAAGTTCTATTTCTAGGAAGTGCCATATCTGCAGAACTGAGCTCCTAAAGCTTTTATTGTGTCGAGATAGAAAAATCGCATAAAAACCGCTATATCCTACCCCAGAATTTCAAATTCCTACGATCTTCGAAATTAGTGCGTTTCTTACTCTCCGCAAATGAAGAAATCAATTTGTAAACTTTTACAATATTTTTCAGCCGGTTGAAATTCGACGGAATTTTCATGCGGATCGTCGTCAATTAAATATATCAATTCACTACTATCCGACGATAGATCATACCAATAAATAAGTTTCCGACAATATCCGATTACCTTTGCGAAATTTCGTCGATTACAATTTACTTTTTTTATGAGTGTAAAGTCTACCAATATCTTATGTATGCATTTCAAATGAAAAAATTCGATCATTCTAATATCCGCATTTTTTTTGTTAACGATACCATCAATTTTTGTCAATATTTTCTATGAATAAAGCGCAGACTAAGTAGATGGAAGCGGTAGTAAAATGGGTTATGATGAGAAAACGCTGGCGGCTTGCGGGCACCTTAGCCTGTAGGGGATAGGAAGGAAATAATTGTTTTTAATTTATAGTTTAGTTGATATCGTATTTTAAAAAATAAAAAATTTGCAATAGGTTGGAATGAAAACGTGCGAATTTAAGATTTTATTTTCTCCGCTCTATCTGCCGTTTCAATTATTGACTTACCGCTCGTGTTGTACTTATGTTCATGGTTTGTCAGTTTATGACAATTAGCAAAGCAAGAGACGAGACATTTGAGGCGAATCTGCTTACATACCGATACAAGCCAATCTGGAAATGATGAGACTGCAAGAGAAATACATTCACAAAGTTAGAAGAACATAAAGAAATTAACAACGTGAAATATTGATGAGGAA